>CM035235.1:49150633-49514413 GCA_020226215.1 Sindora glabra | reverse complement strand
ATTTATAATTAATTTTATAAGATTATCCATTTAGGATGAATAGGTTAAATCAATTCAAGTCTTAATATAAATAAGTCAAATTTGATTCAAATTTATTGATCAAAAGTCTGATGTAGTTTTATAATCTAATTAAGCTTAATTATTGAAATTTAAATAAATTATTAATAAATTTATAAACCTATTTAAGCCATAATTAGGCTCTTAAAAATAAAAATAAAAATTTTGTTAAATAAGTAATGCATTAAATTAAATTATATTTAATTTTATAAAATTTTTATAATTCAATTTAAGAAATTATAATAATATTTATTTAAAATCAAAAGGACTAAATGACATAATAATATAAACAATAATATAAATTCATCATTTCATCACTCATAAATTTTAAAATCTTTAAGAAGACTAATGAATGAATTGAAGAAAGAAAAGAAGTCATAATGATACAAAATTGTTGTTAGCTATAGTACAACTATGTTAATCAATTTAAGAGTATTAGATCAAGATAACATATTAGTTAAAGCTAACTTGATATGCTAACAAGCCAAACCTATAATTAAATAGGTTAAGTTTGTTTAATAAATAGGCTAATAAATTAACTTAAACTTACTTTATTTAATTAAATAAATAAATTAAACTTGGCCTTTAACAAGTCAAACCATAAGTTGCTCATAAATAATTTCATTTATTTTCAACCTTATCCCTAACATCTTCTACTACTTGTTATTTTTTATTCCTCTAATTTAAAAGATTTTGGTAGATTTTCTTAAAATATAGATAAGGGAAAGAGAATCCTTTCTTGGGTTTCATTTGTTTCATTACACAAAAACACTAGTTAACAACAGAAAAATTCATCACTAATTAGAAAAATTCTATTGCTAAAATATCTAATGATGGAAAATAAAGTGTCAATAAAAAGTGCGTTAAGTAATTGAATTAGAGATGGAATAATTTCATCCATCACAATTTGATGGGACAATGACAATAGGAATGCACAATGGGATGAAATTAGCAGCATATTTTTTCATTGCTAAATTTATATAAAGTAAAGGAATTTCCATTCTTGAAACACAAATTAGTGACAAGTGTTTTTATTGAAAAACTAAGTTCATCACTAAATCCATCGCTAAATAAAAATTTATTGATGGATAATTCTATTGTTAATTTTAACTTGTTAGTAAATATGTTACTAAATTAGGAAATTCTTGGAATGCAATGCTATCATCTTCAAAATGTTGTCATTAATTCTGTTACTAATATTATGCACTTTGTCAATATACTATTTATTTTTGTAACAATCCAAATAGCAAACACATTGCCTAATTAAATTTTATAAAATTCTAAACCTTTTCAACATTCAAATATTCGAATCAAAATTCATGAAACAAAGATTCGAATCGCCCCAAAATATTTGGTTGATATTAAAAAAAAGAAATAATTGATCGCTCCACAAATCATTTTTTATTTTTCAATTAGGCATCTCTATTTTCCCCCTTGGGAATCCTTAGAATTACCACTACTTAACTTTCAATTCACCTTTGACCATCAAATGAAATATTAAATATTAATATTTTATTTATATTAAGTAAATAGATAATAATTGTAATAAATTCTAATATATATCCTAAACATATAGTGGAAGTCCAAGGTTAATACATATGAAAACAAAAAGCAAAAATCCTAAATCACTACCTTTTGAACAACATTTTAGTGTTCTGCTTTGCTATTTTTAGGCTGTTATCCTCTCTCAACCGTAATCTATGTTAAATCACCATTTCTTAATAGGCAAGGATGATCCTATTTCAATTCATTCGCAATAAAATCAATAGAGTGAATCAAGGTGTACCATTAGGAAGAAAGAGCAAGTACTTATACAAATCTTTGGTAATAATGGCATTAAGAATTAAAAGTGTTGCCATAGGCATAAAAGTAAGGAATTACTTCGAGAATGCCATAGTATAAGGAAATTTTCATCATTATTTATTTTCTCTATTATGGGACTACCTCTAAATACCTAATTATCTAACATGTTTTCTTAAAAGTCCTAAAACCCGTATTAAGTTCATTGACTACTTGTATTATGGGCATATACAAGTGCATTCTCCTATTATAATTTATTAAGTAATTTAAAATATATGCTACACTAATAAAAAATATGTTATATAATGTAGAAGATTTCTAATTCATACAAGCAACACATCCTTTTTTTAGCTTGAATATACCACTTTACATCAAGTAATAAGTGACCTTTTTCACTGTTGTTTCCTTCACTTCTTACCTTTTGTTACGAGAAATCATGTCAACAATACTTAGTATTTCCATTTTTGACAACATAGGTTCTTTTTTATTTTATTCTCTTAAAAAAGAGATTACATCTCTATTGAATTTAGTAGTAAAAGGAGAAGAGTTAACCTAAAATCCTTTTTGGGCCACTTTTAGATTGTACTTAGCAACCAACAGTATAAGCTTTGCATTTTTAAAAAGTACATGCAATCTAAAAGTAACCTTAAGAGGATTTTGGGTTAGTTCTTATTTGTACTACTATTAATTTTGATGAAGTTGTAACATCCTTTTTAGAAAAACCAAATTAGGTTAAACTTGTAAATACCAAGTGTTACATATTCCTTAAAATTTATGTTAAAATTTCTTTATGATGTGATGAAAAGAGAGAATAATAGATTTTAGCAAGTAATTTTTTTTCTTAGAAACAAAAGTTCCATATATAATGAATGAATTTTGATAAAGATATATTACAAAAAAAATTCTAACTAAATATAGACTATTAAGTAAAATTTAAGGGTAAATGAAAAATAAATTATTTAATTGGATTAGGGATAAATAGCTTGAAGGGTTTAGTTAAGAGAAGTATATTAAATGAAAAAAATTAAAAAGTTATAAGTGATTAAAGATGAATACATTAGTATGGAAAAGTTTAAGGGTATGTTTTCTAAAATGCCCTGGTCCATTCTTAATAAATTTCAACCATTCCCCTTCCTTTTCTCATTTTTCCTTAAATCCCTTACATTTCTCTCATATTCCTTTCCTTTCTATCTCTTGCTTAATCAAGCAAGGAAAACATCATTTGTTATTGATTTCTTCACATAATTAAGGTAAGAACATCATAATACTCTTCCATATTATGTTTCCTTTTAATTTTCCTTTTAGATTTGCAGAAATCCAAGTATTAGTTTAAAAAGAGGAAAAGGAACCCTAACTTGAATCTTTGGAATTTTAGTTAATTAAGGCTAAGAAACGATGAATTTAGCTTTTCAAAACTTCATTCATAATAAGTGAGGGAACATCTTAATCTTAATTTAGAATATTTAGTTGAAATTGCTTGTTTGAGTTTAAACTTGGAGTTTTAATGGAAAATATTTGAAATAGGTCTATTAAAGATGTTTGAATGATTTGAATGAAGTGTTATTAGTGTATATTAATGATTAAAGAAAAGTTTAGAAAAAATTAGGAGTACTATGAATAGTATTTTCATGCTTGGACTTCTATAGAATCTTAGCAAAATGATCGCCTGATTAGCCATGATGCTCGATTACTGTGCTAGACTTCTAGATAAGGTTAACTTTAGTAGCAAATGGTTACCCATTTGCCCTTTGGAAGGATCATTCACCATGAGCAAATGATTGACTATTGAGCCATCAATAGTTTACTATTAGTTCCTTTAATTACATACTTATCATAATGAATACTGACATGGTTTAATAAGTATGGAGTGGGATTAAAATACAATAACTATGGCTTTAATGAATGAAATGAGATGTGAATCAGTTATAGAAAGCTTAGAATAATTATCAAATATAATAATATATACCTTGTTAAAGCATTAAGGTTTTTAATTTATAGTTTTCCATATGAGTGAATATCTACATACTTATGATTATACATATATAAAGGCATTTATGTATACAAGATTATTTGCTAGGGTGAAATACTATAAATACTTATTGAAAAGTTTTATGAATAATATGATGGAAATGTTTTTGTTTGTTCTATAATGTGAATACATATATAAATTAGATATTTATTATGCAATTATGACCTTGCATTTAAAACATATTACTATTGTTACTTAATGTGAATATTATTATATCACTGAAATGAATTAAATCATATAGCCATGCAAAGAGGCATGTGAGTGATGAATTATAAAATATGTTTTATGAATGAGATCATTAGGGTTGAGATGTTATGTATTGTGATATGTGGATTATGATATGTGGTAGGGAATTGGATTATAGGGGTATACAATTGACTTTAGAAGGACAAGGATAGAGTTTGTGAGGGGTATAAGGCTAACCAAGAATCGTAAAGAGGTTTGATTACTTTCTTTCTCATATTTATGCATATGACATGATGAGATTGTGGCATAAATCATTATATATGTTGAATGATGGCGTTAATGAGTGTAAGTAACATATAAGTGAATGTGATATTTCTAATAGAAATCATGTTGTGAATGAGAAACTACTTGTAATGTGATGTTCATTTACTAGCAAATTATAAGATGAAATTTTAGGTAGGACCCCCATATGTATAGGTGCTTGCATTGTGTTTTCAAAATGGATAAGTTATGTTATTATTTGTCCTTCTCTATCCTTAGCAAATGTATAAAATTTTTAATATCTATCCTAAATCTCAATTGAAAATGTCTTCCTACGATCTAACTTTGATTTTCCATATACTAGTTCTAGAATTCCAAATTCAATAACCCTCACTTGATTTATGCTTACTTATTGAGTTTTAAATAAGCTTACTTTGTTATTTTTTATTACTTATCTTCTTAGGGATTTTTCCCTTAGGTGTTTAGCTATTGCCAAATAGGATAAAAATAAGTTTACTTAAGAATTTTGGCACTAAGATAAGCCTTAAGATAATTAGAACAAAATTGTACAAATATTTTTCAACACAAACTTTAAATAAATTTTGAAAAAATTGCACACTTATTGAGAGCAAAGCATGCTTGCATTTGAGATATTGCATTAGATAGGCTATAAGGAAAGCTAGTAAGTTATCACTCATAATGAGTTTTTATATTGATCACATATCCTAGGGATAGATTGTGACAAAATTAGTATTAGAGTATTGTCTAAGGCTTAGTAATGCATTATGATTAAAATTATGAAGCGGAAATTTAAAACTATTCAAATAAATGATTTGAGAATATTGAGCGTGATAGTAAACTGATGACTATCAAGAAAAGGCATGTATAGATTTATCATTTACCTTTCCTGTATCGAGTATTTTATAGGGTAATTCCCTGCGGGTAGCCAAGGAAAATTAAAGTGAGCACTTTTTTACTTTTTAATTTATTATCATTTTTCTATTTGTTGACAACTTTAAGTACGAGTGATTAATGTAACTGATCTAGTACAAGAAATGACATAGATTAATAGTTTCATTCAATAAAGGAATTAAATGACTAATTCTATTTTGCATGTTTATCTTTTGAGAAGATTTGATGAATGTGTAAAATGTATATATTTTTCTAGTGTATGAGCCTACTTGAATAACTTTATTTCCCATGTTAATGGTGATGACATGTATTATGACCCTTTAGTGTTATGAGGTGTTTTAATTGATAATTAAGATTGATAAGTTTTAAGTTTTGAATGTATAACTCAAATAATAAAGAATAGAAAGTCATAAAAAGTAAGTGTATAAGCTTTGATAGAAAAGTTAGGAGTTTTTGAGAAATGTTAAGTGTGTTAGTTAACCAGTATCATAATTAAACTAGGATAAGCATAATACATGCTTAAGTATAAGCATAAATATAGCAAGGTAAAATAATGGTTTAATGAGTATGCTATTTATTAAATTGTATAGGTCATATAGTTTAATTAAAAAGTTATATTAGTTAGACGTTTGATATTGTCCCAACTTAGGTTAGCCTTATGATTTATAATGGCTTAATACTAGGTCAATATCTATGTATTAATGTGCAAATAAATTAAGTGATTAGCAAATTTATGGTTAAGAACGTCGATTATGGTCTTATTTTCATACATTACTATAAGGTTTATGAATTCCAATGGTGTTATATATACTTACTCATATAAGATGAAAGTAGAAAGTAGTAAATACAATAGATGGGGATGACAAGAGCTAGAGAAGGTGATTATACTTATATGAGAGGAGAAATTATAAAATGTGGCTTAATATGTTATATAGCCTTGAAGTTTTAGATTTTAAATCTTGATCAAATAAACCAATGTAATATAATCTTACTTAAGGACACATGGAGGAGTATTTGTAGAGTGATGTAAGTACAAGATTTGGTGTAAAAGGATACTAATGTCATATGAAATCATAGTATTCAAATTGTATGCTTTGCTTATGATAATTTAATTATGGTTCTTGTTTGTGATTACATAGAAGGAAGGATAGGTATAAATTAATTCAATTATGTTAGGTAAAACCTTAAACTTTAGGTTCCCTTTTCATATTTGAATTAATGAACCATATATAGCTTTGCTTATATTTATAAGTTTGAAGTATGAGTGCTTGTACTATAAGATTTGAAATTTGAACTTTTTAATTAGGTATTATCGTTTTTATAACTTACTTATTTAATTCATAAGCATTACATGACATTAAACGGAAGCCATAAGGTAATGTTCGAATAGGTAATATGGAAATCAAGGAGTTTTATGTCAGAGATACATGAGAATTAAATAACCTAAGAATTAATTGGTTATGATGAACTTAAGTAATTAGAGTGGAGGTAATCTGACTGTTTTGGTTGACATGAATAAGTGAGATGACTAAAGATTTGTTGAAAGAATATGTGATGATTATTCCAATAAATAATCTATTTATAATTGTGAAAATATCCATAATGTATAACAAGGGTAATGGATAACAAAATTATGTGAAAATTGATAATAGACATAAGAATATGTTAAATGCTAGATAATCTAAGTGTAGTCATAGTATAGCTTAAGCAAAATTATAGAGTTAAAAAATTTATCCTTTAAAGTCATAATTAAAGGAATGGTGTAAGATGGTGTTAAGCAATTCATAAATTCTTCTTATAGCAAGTTAGATGCCAAAGTGTCAGGAATATTTTTCCTACTTAAAATCATAATAAATTTAAATGAGTTAGAATCATTCCACTAAAGGACACATAATGATAAAGTTAATTAGATGTGGATTTGAGTTTGCCAAGTGTAGTTTGTGTTAAACTTAATAGAGAAGACTCTAGTTCTTAATTTTTATACAATATTAAAGACTATAAATTTATGGTAGAAATGAATAATTTTATTCTAGATCTATAGCTACTATAACTGTATGTTACTCACTTATCTATACATTTATACTAAAAAGTTTAAAGGTGAAACCCATGTTAATATGAAACTATTATGAGTACATTTTGACTTTATAGTTTGGAACATTAAGGTACTTGTTTAGAGTAATAACTTAGGAGATTTTCTCTCTTTCTACATAAGAATTAGAATTAAGTTCAATGGCATTTTAAAAGACTTAATATCAAAGGTAAATTACACTTGGGAAATGAGATTTATGTAAACGAATGAATGAATATTGTTTTGTGATAATTATTACATGGATAAAAGCTTGTGAATAAATGTATAGTAATGATTATGAGTTTCATTAATACCATTTTCTAATGTGTGTAAACCCATATTAGGGCATGGGCTTTTTTACCAGTATCCTTAATTTTAAAAATCAAATTCTCAAAATGCTGCACCACAACTTTATTTTACCAAAATCCTTAAAATATTTTTTTTTCAAAAAAAATTCTTTGATCACGGGAAGGGAGGTCCCGTGATCAGTCTAATCACGCAGGCCCCCTTCCTGTGATAAAAAATTTTAAAATATTTTAATTTATTCAATTTTAATTTTTTTATTTTACTTAATTTATACTTAATTTTTTTATTTTTTCAGATGCATTTTTTAAAAATTTTATTTATATTTAATTTATTATTTTATTTTTAATTTTTACTTAATTTATATTTAATTTAATTTTTAATATTTTAAATTTTTTTGATACTAATTATTTAAAGTTTTAAAAAATAATTAATAATTTTATTAAATTTCATAATATTATATAATATATATAATATAATAAAATTAGTAACTATTAAAAAATTATTAAAATAATTAAAATTTCAATGAATACAAATTTTCACTTATTATTTTACAAACTTATTAGTTGAAAGATTTAAATTATAAAATTAAATTTTTAAAAAATATTTTATCCTAATATGATGTATATATGTGTAAAAATATTTAACTAAATATGAAATTAGAATATAATTTGGATCATCAAAATAAATATTTTATTACTAAACTATGTTAATCCATAATATTATAAAATTTAATTTATAAAAAATTAATCACATATAGATTATATATTATTAAGAAATTGTTAAACATGAATCATAAAATTATAACACATTATTTATTTTTTATATAAATAATAAAAGTAATATATTATGATAAAAAATTTATTTAAATACTTAAAAATAATGTGTTGAATTATATGTCAAAAAATTATTAAAAATTAATAAATTATAATGTTGTATTTTCTATGTAAAAATTAAAAAAAAATATATCATTTGATAAAATACTTAATATTCCGCTATCCTAATTAATTATATATTTTATCAAATGATGTGATTTTTTTAATTTTTATATAAGAATTATAATATTATAATATCTTAAATTTTTTAAAAAAATTTACATATAATTCAACACATTATTTTTAAGTATTTAATTAAAAAATTTTATTTATAATTTATTTTTATTATTTATATAATGTTAATATTATATGTGACAAAATACAAAATAAATAACGTATTATAATTTTAGATTCCTATTTAACAATTTCTTAATAATATATAATCTATATGTAATTAATTTTTTATAAATTAAATTGTATAATATTATGGATCAATATAGTTTACTAATAAAATATTTGTTTTGATGATCCAAATTATATTCTAATTTCATATTTAGTTAAATATTTTTATACATATATACATCATATTAGGATAAAATATTTTTTAAAAATTTAATTTTATAATTTAAATCATCCAACTAATAATTTTGCAAAATAATAAGTAAAAATTTGTATTCATTGAAATTTTAATTATTTTAATTATTTTTTTATAGTTACCAATTTTATTATATTATATATATTATATAATATTATTAAATTTAATAAAATTATTAATTATTTTTTAAAACTTTAAATAATCAGTATAAAAGAATTTAAAATATCAAAAATTAAATTAAATATAAATTAAGTAAAGATTAAATATAAAATAAAAATAAAATAATAAATTAAATATAAATAATTTTTTTAAAAAATGCATCCAAAAAATAAAAAAATTAATTATAAATTAATTATAATAAAAAATAATTAAAATTAAATAAATTAAAATATTTTAAAATTTTTTATCACAGGAAGGGGGCCCGCGTGATCAGACTGATCACAAGACCTCTCTTGCCGTGACTAGAGAATTTTTTTTTAAAAAAAATATTTTAAGGATTTTGATAAAATAAAGTTATAGCACAACATTTCGGGAATTTAATTTTGAAAATTAAGGATACTGATAAAAAAGCCCTAGGGACATAGGAATATGAAGATTGTTTACGAACTAAAACCTAGTGGCATGTGTATAGGAAGGTGCCACTTTTGCTAGAACTTATATTGTACGAGGTTCATAATAAATGAACTTGAATTTTTACAAATCATGATAAAAACATACAATAATGGGAAAATATAGTGTCGAAATGCCTTTATAATAGAGTTTGTGATAAAAAATGAATGGTTTGTGAAATGTAGAATTACTATCATTAGAAGGGATTTTTTTGAGAACTTTTTTAATTAAATATGTCTAAGATTTGGGATAGATGGTAAGTAGTTAATAATGAAGTTAGATATAAGTCTTTCTCACTAACTAAAATAACAGGATGCTTTAAATAAATACCAAAGAAATACATTCAAAAATTTGAAGATAAATTATTTTGAATGGGAAAAGTACTATTATATCCTCCTTAAAATTTATATGAATTTGACATTTCTTTATAATGTGATGAAAAGAGAAAATAATAGGTTTTGGAAATAAAAGTTCTGTGAAGAATAAATGAATTTTGGTAAAAATGTATTAGGAAACAGTGTACTAACTAAATATATATTATAAAATAAAACTTATAGGTAAATGGAAAAGAAATTATTTTATTAGATTAAGGATAAAAAACTAAAAGGTTTAGTTAAGAGAAGTATATTGAATGAAAGAATTAAAGGGTTATAAGTGATTAAATGTGAGTACATAAGTATGAAAGAGTTTTGAGACATATTTTCTAAAATGCACCTAGCCCATGCTTAATAAACTTTAGTCATTTCCTTTCCTTTTCTCATTTTCTCTTAAACTCCTAGCCTTTTTTTCATCTTCATCTCCTTTTTTTTCTATCTTTTCATCAATTAAGTGAGGGAAGAATCATTTATTATTAATTGCTTCACACAATCAAGGTAAGAACATCCTTTGATTTTGCTTTTGTGATTGATGTCTTCTTTGTTTTACAGGTCTTTTGACTAACATCCAAATTTTTAGAGTTTTACCAATATGCTATAGTGCCCTTATTATATTGTCTTAAATGGAACAAACAAAGCTTTTCATCAATATTATTTTTGAAGAAACAATATTATGATAATTTTTAGGTGAAAATAAATTTCATAATTCAAAAATAGTTTTTGATAAGATAATTTAATTTGTACAAGGTAGAGCCTTTTTTGCTTCATGAATTTAATGCTCATATAGACTTTGTTTAGGATAAACAACTGATAAATTGATAACTGTAAACTAACTAATTATATTAGAAGTATTTGATAAAATTAATTGTTAAACTAGTTAAAAAATATAAAATCACATAAAAAGATATATCAATATAAATAGATATATGAAGTAAATTAATTTATCTTTATTTTAAGATAAAATTATATTAATGCAATTAAAATATTCAAAATAAGAATATAATTGCCTAATTTTTAAATTATTATATCTTATGACATCACATGTTTATTTATTTTCTTAACTTTTTTATTTATTTATATTGTATTAATAAGTATAAGTTAAGTATATAATTAGGGCATAGGCTATCATTTAATTAAAAGATTAGAATTAAACTAAAAAAAATAATAAACTATAAGCTATAAGCTATAAGCTACAAGTTGTTTTAAATTAGAATTATTTTTTTGAACAACTTAGTGCGCTAAATCACTAATACAAAAATTTAAAACAATATTTGTAAATTAACATTGATTAAATAGAATATCGATGCATATAATGTCATAGTGACATTTTTAAAAATATGAGTAACTTAAACACATTAGCTTTAATAAAGAACTACCATTGT
This sequence comes from Sindora glabra, assembly GCA_020226215.1. Classification (NCBI taxonomy): domain Eukaryota; kingdom Viridiplantae; phylum Streptophyta; class Magnoliopsida; order Fabales; family Fabaceae; genus Sindora; species Sindora glabra. The sequence goes on along the minus strand of CM035235.1, from coordinate 49,503,022 downwards.
AAAACTTGAATATCTTTCTATTTAGGTAATTAGAAAACTAATGTTGAAAGTAAGGTGAAAAGTTAGTTCAAAGAATTAGGAGATAGTTAACATATCAATATTTTAAATAATTGACACCTAAAATGATGCCAATAATTAACCTTGGAAAATGAAAAGTCCTAAGTCAATAATTTTTTATTAATTATTGATGTGGTTTGTGTCCTAATAAACCTTTAAATTTTGCATTCAGACTCCATTTTATGAAACTTTGAAGTCTCTAATGATATCTCTAATTAGGAATCTTGTTAAAACATCATATCCATTCTTTGGAGTCTCTAATGATCTCATAGAATGTGTGGGATGTTTTAATAAGATTCTTAACTAGATTAATACATGAAATCAATGTTTGTTATTTGAAAGCCACAATATATTTAACACACCATTTACAATCTAAAGTTTCTAGTGATCCATCACTTTTTCCACCAAAGTTTATGTGGAAAAATTAAATTATCTTTTGTTCTTCTAGGCATATGTCATTCAATTATTCTATCCAAACTCTTGTTATTGAAGAAAATTAAGCAATCATCAAGATTTGCATCAAGGAATAAATTAGGTTTTAATTGATTGTAATTTCATTGTATAATGATTGTTGAGATTTTTAATCTTTATTGTACTTTGCTTTGTAATTTTGTTCTATAATGATTTATTGTAATATTAATGGATAACACTTTTATTTGTAAATGTCTTTGATCTTTTTTGGTTGTGATTTTTTTATTATTGATTTTTAGTGTATAATGATTTCATTTATCTTAAGTTTCAAAGATTTCATTGTATAATAATTTTCAATAACATAACATATATAATTGTTTAGTGATAATGGGTAAAATGGTATTTGTTGTTTATAAGAATGCTTGTTAAGGTGCAAAAACCTATTTAGAGAAAATTTTTGAAAGGTAAACTATATTGATTATTTATTAAACAATTAATGTGGTTAGATGATGATTTTTACATTGGTTATTAGAAAGTTAATTTTAAAAGGTAGATGAACTATTAGATTTGAAGATAGGTCACAACAATAGGTGTCAATTATTATATAGAATGACATTGAAAGTTTGCTTGAGTGACATTTTCGTAATTATGCTTGGATAAATTAGATATTTATTTATGTTATAATCAATTGATACCCCTATTATAATTTAAAATGTTTTAAGTGAAAAAAATTAATTATAATATGTTACAAATAAATTTTTCTTTCCATATGAATATATCTATGAATGAATAAATGAGAATGATTTATAGATAAATAAGTAAGGATGCTTTAAAGTTAATTATGATTAAGGGTGAATATAGAAGTGTAAGGGAGACTTAAGAAACCCGTTTCCTATTTTTCCTCTCCTTGTATAGCCTATACTTTTACTTCTCTAACTTACTTAACTTTTCATTTTCTTTTACTTAACACTCTCATCCTCTCCTTCTTCTTAAAATTCAAGGGAAGATTTCATTCCACTTTATTAACGTCTCAATCTCCATTCAATCTTAACTAGGTAACAAATTTTCCTCTTCAATCTTTATAAAACTTTTCCTTTACTATTCCATTTTAGTCATAAAAGATTGAGGTTTTTGACTTTAAATAAGACTTGAAGCCTTAACCTCAAGTCTTTAATTTTTGAATGTTTAGGACCAAGTTAACCTTTAATCATAATACCTATTGCCTCATATACAAGTTGTGGGTAAATATTCTAGCTAAATTATATGATTTAGATTATTTATTTGATATTAAGTTAGGTTTTTCTCTATAATTGCTTAAGTGAATGATAAGTTCTATAGAATGGTGTTTGATGAGGATCTCTTATAAAATTATGTACATATGATGTTATTTTTTAAATTGATAGTAGTTAGTTTGTGTAATTTTACATGAAAGGTCGATTTTGGATGATTTTTCCCATCTATAAATAGTAGAAATTTCCATAAAATGAAAAAATTTATGTATAAATTAATTATGAATTAATTCATAAAGGATTAGTACATAAAGCCTTTGCTATGAATTGATTCATCACTTATAGCAGTAAAATTAAAGCATCTAAATTGATTGGTGAATCATTTTAGTAAAGGGTCGAAAAGTAACGTACCTTGGATAGAATCAATTCACAAATTAATTCATGCCCTCTAAAATTCTAATTAAGCAACCTGAATGGACTCCTTAATCAATTCAAGACTTTTAGAATTACATTAAATACCCTGAATAAATTTTCCAATCAATTCATGCTTGATAGAAATTTCTTAGAAATTCTAATGTATAAAACCTTAATTTTAAACATGATCACTTAAGTTAAGTTGTCTTTGGTTTAGTCATGTAATGTATGATTAGAAATGATATGGTAAAGTTATAAACCCATTTCCAATGTGCAGATGGTGACTATAATATGATTTTGTTGAAAGTTAATTATAATTACCATGAATTGAGTTAAAAATTATGATAGGGAAAATTATTGATACTCTTGATTGTGCATTGGATCCAATTGTTACTTGTGAGAGATAAAGGTGAATTGAAAAGACAAAGATAGGCTTATGAATAATAAGTTTGGATGGAAGACATAAAAACATTTACATACTTTTTATGTATTTTTAAAAATAATATTGGAATATTGTTAGTAAATTATGAAAATTATGGAAAATAAAATTGTTATGCTTATATGGGTGTTGTAATTTTCTTAATTATCTATTTTATTGGATTATGTGAATTATGAGTTAAGGTCAAAAAAAGGTAATTTGGTTAGCAAGGCTTAAAGTGTTAGGAATTATTATACTTTTTTGAAACGTTTGCTCACTGAGCCTTAAGCTTACTTTATTATGTTTTATTTTATATATCTACAAGTTAATGCTCCTTCACCAACACCACAACAAAAATAGGTTTTCTAGAACTTTCTTTAGTTAGACAAAGGTAACATACGGATATTTTGCTTGTAAATAAATATATATGCCCAAAACCATTGCTCAATGGACCTTAATCTATAGAAGTTAAATGCTAGGTAAATATTATAAATGTTAGGTATTCCTTTCTATAAAAAGTTTAGTTATACTAATTTATTTTAAGCAAGTGATTAAAATTATAAGCAAGTTCAATGCCCTTTTTCATGTAAAACCTATTTTAGTTAAATATCAAGATTTTAAGATAAAATTATTAGCATTGATTAGCATCTAAATCCTTATTTAGGTTTTATAAATGGTCTTTTTAGATTTGATATGTTGGTGGGAATAAAAAAGTTAGAGTCCATGTTAGTTACAACCTAGTTTTTTAATTAACAATCAATATTAAAAGTTTTACACCAAGCTAACTTCATCTTTGTTTCTCATAATTGCACACACATTTCATTTGTATAGTGATTTGCAATTTATTTATGCATGTTGTTTGTTAATTTTTCCTCTGGCATTTATTCAATGATTATAGTGCTAATGTTGTCTTGAACTTCTTCTTAACTTATTTGAGGCATGTATATTCTCCAACTATCTTAAGTTTTATGAGCATTTTAGGTTTAGGAATCGACACTAGGGTTAGAAAGGTATTATTATCATTTATTCTTCTAAAATTTCATCTCATGGTTTAAAATTACCTTTTAATAGTTGTAAATATATGGTTTAGGCTTGTTATTTTATATGTAGAGTTGTGTTCTTGAATACATATCCTTTTTGTCTTGCTTTAACACTATATTTTTTTACTTATATTCTTTATTGGTATAGCTTTATAGGATAACAATTTCAATTTGTAGGTGAAGTTTTGTTTTAAGGTAAAAAAAATTCATATGCATTTATTTCTAATCATTTCATGTTAATTAAGTTATCATACATATGTTCTTGAAAACTTACCAAATGTTGCTTGCTACCTAAGTTACATGTTTTGTTATTGTTGTTAATACTTTTTAAACAAGAATGACATGAAATTTGGTATTGGTAAAAGTGGTTGTAGCAAGAAGGGCATTAGAAATCTTACAATTATGAAGGATTTGGCCTTCTAATGCATAAGAAAAGATGGGTTTAGGGTTGAATTCAATAAGAAGGACTAGAAAATTGGACTTAGTGTAGTAAATTTTAGTAGCTACATTAAGATATTGACATGTACCAAAGTGCCAATCATTATTAAGCTATAGCACTTAGTACTAGAAAATATCAAAGACAACATATGGAAAGATATATTGGTAAGACAATTATACTTATCTTTAGTCCCTTTTTCATATGTCTATAATAATTTTATTGGATTTATTATGCAAAAATGTCATCCATATGTGTGCTGCCTTATAAATTGCTTTTGATATTAATAAAGGATAGAAAGTGACCATGTTTTTCAAGTGGTGAGCAAAACTTTAAGATAAATTTAACAAAGAACTACATCACCATGAAGAAGAATGTGATAAATATCCTCTTAACAAATATTGCTAGGTTGATTCTAAAATATAGGCAGATTTCATAGAGATTTGCAAATTTGAGGAGTTTTAAGCAAATATAACCATCTCACCAAGCATTTTATTCCATTATTAATGGTGAGTCCATCTTCTTATAATTTTTTTTTGGCAATAAGCCTAAAGTGCAAATAATAAAGTGAATTGAACTAAACCAAAAACAAACATAAGTTTTCTTAAGGCTAGTATAAAAGGTTTGAGGAGAATCTGATATAAGAAATGACTTAATCAAATTTTAAGCTTCTTGTGCTTGAAGCCTTTCTTCCTAGCATGCCACAATATAAGTTGTGGGAGAGAACTAGAGTCAATATATAAGGTTATTACATGATTGAAGAAAGTCAAGAGGTTGCTAAGTGAATAGTAAATGACATAATTATTTTATTAATCAATTATAAAATGTTGTTCAATTCTATAAAATGACTAATCATGTTTATTTTCATTGATGTAAAATAAGCTTATGCACTAAACCTTTCTAGGAATGTATTAAGAACTCAAGAGAATGGATAGATAGATTATTTTAGGTTTCAAATGTGTTAGGGGCATTAGAAAAGAAGTAGGCCTTGAGGCTTATTTTAGGAAAGTTTCAAAACATCATTGTAATGGAGCATCATTTGATAAAGATATGGAAAAGCTAATTGTAAGGATCACCATTAAGGTGACATACAGAGTGAAAGCAAATTTTCTAAAGGAGATGAGTGTTATATTAAGGTATAAGGTGTTTATCTTGCCACTATCACACAACATAAAGATAAGGTATGAATGGAAACCCTTATACTATAGAAGGGTAGCTACGTTACTATCCTTGGCCTTCCACTTTTTCATTATAGATAATAACTTATTGCTAAATATTTTTAATATATATGTAATTTTACATTAATGTTAATTAATTGATTTATTTATCTTTGCAGGATGGATGTAGTTTTTTATTGATGGTTACAAGCCCTCTAACATGTAGGTAATGATATAGTTAGCTTTCCCATGCTATATGCCCCACACTTAATCACTATTAGAGGACCAATATAAGGTTGTAATAGATATTATTATGGAGTGTATGACTTGCTGGAAATCGCGCATCATACATGCACAGCGGAATAAAATTTTTGCACGATTTCCACCAAGGATCCATGCGAATTTAGAATGTCATAGATTAGGGATTAGGATTTATACCTTTCGGCAAAAAAAATCTTCTGACCGCTACAGCAAATTCGATCTGCTTCCAAATCACGAACCGGAATGGAAACCAGTAAATCAGATCACTAGTACAACGTTTATGTGGCTGCACCTCTGTGGTATCCACACGAACCCGTGAATCACCGATGAATGTCCGCTACACACACCGGTTGGAATTGATCTCCTTACACCTCGCAGTGCTAGCTACACCTCTTCAGAGATTTTGGTCAATGAGAGGTGCTAGGGTTTTCTATGCTTTTGCTTGGGGTGCCTGAAATAATAATAATAATCCTATTATTACCCAATAAGCCTATTTAAATAGGTGTATAGAAAAATCTAACTTATTTGGGCTTTATTCCATGTATAATTATAGGCTTACTATTGGGCCTTATAATTATAACATGAATTCCCAAATATTAAGCCCAAACAATTTGGTCCATTAATTCCAAATTCACTAAGCTCTAAGTGTGCGACTCTACAGGCTCTCATTACGTTGGCAATGACCATTAATCATATTAATGATCATAAACAATGATTGGTGTCTAGCAACACATCATTATTATTCAAGTAATGAGAAAGTCGGTGATTTGACTAAACCTTTACACGTGATCATCACTTATGTCCTTTTGTCTTATACATCTAGATTGAGCACGAGACATGGACCGTGTCATTCTTGTATAGCCCAATCTTAAGGTTTCTTGACTCCTAAGTAAGCTGACTGAAACAAATGTAATCGACATCTCATGTTAATTCATCTGAGCATGGCCATGCATTTTCTCAGCTTTACTTAATCAAAGGGCCCATAGATGTTACTCCTGTTATATAGGAGAGACAAATCTCATCTTAATCACACAAACCCCTCCGCATGATATGTGACATATCCAATATCTACCCTTGCATTCACTTAATCATTAGTGACATAGAATAGTATCAAAATATGAAACTCACATGTAGGGAACCTTGGTGATCTCAGGTCAAAGGACCATATTAATAATGATCACTAAGAATCACTTATGACACTCATATAACGATCCATGTAGTGTTCTTAATATGGGTCGGTCCAGTATACAAGTTCTCTAACTTGTACTCATGTGTAAACTTAATATCCCATATAAGTCTTCACACATGCTAGTCTTAACATATCAAAGCAACCTAATCCACAATGATATATGACTAGGGACATTTAAGAATACAATTATTCTAAAGTTATTATTATAATTAAATATATTACGCAGATAATATATATAAATATAATAATTAAAATTGTCATTAAAATAACATGATTCAAAATTACAATCATCAATATGATTAGTTTTAGGGCATATACACTAACATGACTAAGGTGCCAGCTTCGATCAATGAGGTGGTCACAATCACCTAAGTGGTTGGCATTTTCCTAACATAGCCAAGGGCCTTGATTATATTATGCATAAAAGTGAGATTTTCTATCACTTCAAAGTTCTTATTTACAATTAAATATATATTGCTATGTATCTAATTATCATTCTTTTCTACAATCATTGTTAGGTATCTCATGTTAAAACTAGTAAAAGGTTATTAGAGGAAGCCAAGGATGATGATGGCAAATTTAAGAAATCCAAGACTTTAGTAGTTCGCCTTCAGCATTTTCATAAAAATGGAAAGTCTTAGCATTCCTAATAGCTCTGATCCATTGTATAGGGGATAGAAAGAATGGGCTCAATGCAAATTCATAAGAAAAAGGAGTTATGGAAGTATTATATGACTTGTTCTTAGGCAAGGAGTTTATCCTACAACTTCAGAACATGGAACGATAAAATATTAGTTACATGCAAACCTAGATTAGGTACATTCATTTTTAATCCTCAAGTTTTCCCTCTATTGATTTATATATAATAGATTAAGATGTTGAGCTCATATATTATAAAAAATGATAGGCACTTGCACCATATTTGTGAATATATAGAACTAAGTAACTTCTTTAGTTTCCTAGATCCATGTTGGACTTAACAATTGATCTGTACTTAGACGAAACTTTTTCACTAGATAAAAGGAAATAATGCTTCATAGAATTGTACCACAAATGGTATATGGGTTTAAAGTTTAAGTAGTTCATTTTTTGTGATATGTTTAATAATTTATTTTTATTATTAAATAATATTCTAGGCACTAGTGGATGCTCTCTATGGCCTATCCAAAGATGAAGATCATTCATTAACTTAGATGAAGATTGTTCATTAGCTTAACCTACTGAGGAAGGCTTAGTGCTCAAGTTAAAGATTAATACTCAACAATGCATTAAGGATTCATTAAATAATAGGCAATGCTAAAAAGGCAAGTATTGTCACATAGATTAAGGTAAAGGTAACTTTATTGTGCATGTTTAGGTATCTAGTATAGTAATTAATTGCTTTACTTCAAATTAACACTTTTTTAAGTTAGTTTGTTGTTGTACCATAAGTAAGAAGGAAACATCAAGTGTGTATATTTCCTAATAAAATACATCATTGAGATCATAAAGCAAATAAGATAATATGAAGACTTGGAAAAGGCAATTTATTTTAATTTCATTGCGTAGACATTTATGTAAAACATGTAATTTTATTTGTTAACATGCTAATTTTGCAAGCAAACATTGGATACTTGTAAGATGAATAGGTTGCATGTATCTTGGTGGATGGATGTGCATTGGCTTAAGGGGGATTCTAAATCTTCTTTATAAAACTTGATAAGTTTACTTGTAAATAATAGACAAATTCAAAACAAGATTGTATATAATTTGTTGTTCAAAAGTTTTGATTAGGTAGTTAAATTATAATAATGAAATTTGTTCTTTTGCATGAACAAGTGTGTCTACCCTATTATCATACATCACAAGATTCGGTTGTTGGTTTCTAGTTTTTGAATTGTTAGAAAAATACTAGCCAATATCAATTTGGTTTTTTTACTAAAAATTAACTTCATAACATTAAGAATTTAATTATTAAAATACAACTAACATGGGAAGTCTAGATAATTAAATTTAGACATTAGTTGTAATAAAATTAACATTGTTTTGATCCTCGAAGATTGTTATTCAGGTTAAAATGTTAGTTATTTATAAGAAACAGATATGAAAAATCCATTTATTAAACATTTAGATGTTGGTTATTTATGTACCTTTTTTTTGTTATAATGGGTTTCACAAAGTGTTCTCTCATTTGCCATATCATAAAAGGACAATGTAATTTTCTTCTTTAGTTTTTAAAGATATCACTATCAATTTTTGTAACATGTATGTATTATTCTTTACTTTCATTTATTCAAATTTTAGGATAGAATAAAATGCATAAAATTGTTGCCTTTGGAATTTTCTCAAAATAAGATATCATTTTTATGTTAGGAATTCGGATTATCATATGCAGCAAAAATTCAATATTTGATTCGAATTCTACCTAGGATCCATGTAAAAAGCATAAATCAATGATTAGAATTTCACCTATTGGGCACTCGTGTTTCTACTGATCAAAACTTAAGAGTGGATGAATCAAACGCCAGCCGGAAGGTACAACGTCTCTACGGTATCCACATGGAGTGAACAACGACCTCTCGCCCTTTACGAATTTACTAGGATGCATTTCTCTCTCTAGGATTTAGGATTAGATATTTTTTGAGTGATTTGGGATTTTTATAGAAGCTTTGAGCGTTTCTCTTATGTGCTGCCTTCAAGCCCCTTTTTATAGAACTTAGGCAAGCCACAATCCTAGTCCTATTAGGATAATGCTTCCAAAATCCTAATTACACTTAACAACTCATCTTATCCTTATCCTAGAGATAATGAGGAAAGATAGGACTTATCTATTAGTTATCTATTATTAGATAATATTATCTCATAATATAAATATCTTAATATTAAATAATTGCATATAGTTATCAAATATTAAAATAATATTATCTTATAATATATTTATCTAATATCTGATAACATAATTATTTGATATTACTTTAATATTAAATAATATCACATAATATTATATATATATTACGTGAATAACACATTATTATTCTTAATAATAATATATATGCACGAAAATAAGTCCAATTAATCGGATCTTAATATAATTAAAGTGTAATTAATTATTATTTTATTCCTATTCCTTTTGTGTGACCTTGTAAATTCTTATTATATTGACAATGATTCATTATTGAGCTATAGATAATGAGCGGTATCTAGTAATACATAACTACTACTTAAGTAGTAAGAATGTCTATGATTCGACATCCACCTAATACATGATTAACGTTTTGCATCATAATCCTTTTTGTAATAATATCCAAATTGAATTGGAAGTATGGAATGTGTCATCCTCGTCAATGTTCAATTTATATTTCTTGATACTAAGTAGACTTAAAATAAATGATTAATATCACATATTAATTTAATTGAGCATAGCTATGCATTTCTAAGTCTCATTCAATCAAGGGACCCAAGGATATTTCTCTTTTATATAAGAGTAACAAAATCCTATCTACATCATTCACTTCCCTCTACATGATTTATGACACACCCAATCAATGCCCTACTCGTTATCCTGATTAAAATTGACATATGACAATATTAAAGTGAGTAATTCCTCATGTAAGGAACCATAGTGACTTCAGGTCAAAGGTTTATGTGTATTTGTGATCATATGAGAATAACTTATGACACGTCTATCCATACAATATTCTCATAGTGGGTCAGTCCGGTACATTATCACTAGCAATGTACTCATGTATTAATTTGATATCACATATCCATGATTCGTAATCATCAGTCACTATACATGCTAGCCTCGATGTATTATTACTATCATTTTCATAATAATACTTCACTAGGGGCATGTTAGGAATAGCGAAGCTATTCCAAGGATAATTATTATATTAAGTTATAAATCGCGCAGAATAATAAAATTATGAAAATAAAATATAATAATTAAATTACCTAAAATAAAATATAATACATTGTGTATTATTTCAATCATCTATATGATTAGTTCCTAGGACACACACCAACATTTTAATCTTAGAAACATTAAGATTAAGCTTAAATGATTGGGAAACAGGTTTAAGAGTATGCTAATTTGGTTGGATCTGTAATTAAGTTCAAGTGAATACTACTCTAGGTCTCGTGGAGTGTAGGAAAAAGTAAAATACACGTTAATGTTAGTGTATGCTTTAAAAATCAATCATATAATAAATATACTAGTGTACATTGTATGATATTTTTTTTATAAATACATTTCAATTATTATTAGTAATGTTGTATCTACATAATATAAGTAAATATTATAATTATCCCTAAAATGTTTAATATTATTTTTAAATGTCCCTAGTTAAGTATTTTGCAAATTGGAATAACAATAACATTAAAACTAGCATGTACATTGATTGATGACCATATTTATGGATATAAGATATAAGTCAATTCATGGATACATGTTAAATTACAAATGTACTGAACAGACCTACCATGATAATGCTATATAAATTGCTATATAAGTCTCATAAGCATGGCTTATCGTAACAATGATGTATATAATACTTTAACCTAAAATTACTATAGTTCCCCATATACGAAGTCGTACATTATGATGTTGTCTAATGTCACTTATAATAAAGATTGGCTTAAAAAGCAGTGATTGAGTATACCATGAATCATATAGAAAGATGTGAATAATTTAGATAGAATTTTATCCTTTTATATAAGAGGATTAATATTTGTAGGCCTATTGATTGAATAACACTATGAAATGCATAATCGTGCTTAAATGAATTAATATGTGATATTAATTCATTTGTTTTGAGTCAATCTACTTAGGAACAAGAAACACATAAATTGAATCATAAAAAAAGTGATACATTTTATGTCTCAAGTTCGATTGGGATATCTAGACAAAAAAAGATTGAATTGCATGAAACATTGGTTACAGAAAAAAATTATGTTGAATTATTAACATTTTCACTAATTGGGTGATTGTGATGTATTGATAGATATCATTCATTATCTAAGATATTAAAAGAGGTTTTTAGGATTACTGCTAATATAATGAGAATTTATAAGGTCACACACAAAGGAATGAGTCAAATTTATGGTCATTATGAAATTAGACTAATCACGGCTGTCGAACCGGTCAAATTAAATTTTCTGATTCTTAAAAATATTTGCAGCAAAAATAGTAGGAACTAGGTCAAACCTCTGAAGATCCTTTTCAATAAGTCTCTGTGATTATTTACTAATTATGTTATTAAACACAAAATGCTACCTAAACAGAATGCAATTTATCAATAAATAGAATGCTATCTATTTACGCAATTTATCAAACACAAAACATGCAGACTAATGACTATAATGAAACAGAATTAAAAACAATGTTGTATGATGTGTGTAATTAGAAACTATACAGAACAAGATGCAGAATTAGGGGGGTTGGTTGCATGAATTAAATGATTAATTAGCATGAAATTAAGCTTGAAAAATAGAAGTAAAACAAAGGGAAATCAATGAAATCAAACAGCTAATTCAAGGAATTCAAGGTTTCTTCGAAGAATTAATCACAGATCATTCTAAATTGGATTTTTGCAATTGATTATTTAGCTTTGAATTATTCGGAATTCCTGCAACAATTCATGAATTCTATGCAAGACAATCGCTTAGGATTTGATTGATTAAGATTAGCTAAGTTAGACAATCGTCATAACCCCTAAGCTAGATTAAAACTAATTTAAAAATAGAATTTAGCCAAATTAAATAAATTAATTCAGAATCCTAAATTAATCATTCATTCCCTTTTCTCTCATGAAAAATTCCAATTAATCAACCAAAATTTACTAGCAATTTAGATTAAAAATAATTTACAGAATTGAACAAAGATTATCTCAAATCAATATCCAAGTCAATAGATCATGCAAATCAGAAAAGATAGATGAGGAAAAAGGAAAATCAATTACAGTTACCACTATACAAACTAAGATCTCCTACTTCCGGGGAAGAAGAACCTCAAATTTCCTTGAATCAACCCAAAGAATTAGCCTTCCATTAGAGAAAAACTCAAGAACAACAGAAAAATAGGAAACTGTCCAGTTTTCTCTCCTCTTCTTCACGTTCTAATTCTGTAACCTCTTTGTTTACAACCCTAGAGGCCTAATTAGGACTGGACCTGAACTACAAACTTGTAGCCTAATATCTTAGGAAACTACCCACAAAATTTCAGCTCAATCAGACATTCCTAACTCAAGTTATAACTAAAGTACTGAAAGTAGTTCAATCCAGTCTGAGATGAAATAATGAGCCACAATCCATCTTCCTTGGCCTTAAAAACAACTCAATTTCTTCAAAAGGGTTTTAGCAATGTTTAGATATGGATTTCATGGAGTAATTGGACTTGGCCTTGCATCAATTAGGCCCTTGGAGCTCAAGATATGAATTAATCATTGCAACTGGGTCGGGTCTGGGCCTAGACAGCAACGATGCTTCAGCTTTGAACTAATCTTTGACCTCCAAGATAGCAGAACTGGATGTTATGGTCAACATGAAAATTGTAGCTTCTTTTCTTAGATTTCCAACGGTGTATAGATTGTCCAAATCCGACATCTGACACTCAAATTATGACTAAAATACTGAAACAGCATAAAAAATCCAGCATTAAGTCCGAAATTCAATTAATCCCAAATTAATGCAATTAGTCTCAAATTAATGCAAAATAGATCCAATTAAGTATCATCACCTCCTAAGGGACCTAAATATAAGAGAGAATATTAATATAATACTGTTCACATCATAGACCTTCTTATTAGACTAAAGCTCTCAATCAGGATAAGCCTAATATGATTGTGCTTTACTAAGTAATAGCATAATATGGTTGGACCTTACTTTGATAACATTGACAATGGATTAATTATTAATTAGAATCATTATTGGGCCTAATCAATAATCAAAACCTAATTATTCCTTTTTTTAAAGGTAATTCTAGTTTATTAAAAGAGTTTAATTCACTTAATGGTGAAATTTCAAGTGATGTGGCTTTCTATTTACATTGTGAATGGTTTTAACATCCTTAATGAGCTTTATGGAATTTCTTGTTTTAAAAGAGTTTTAATTCACTTAATGGTAAAACTTCAAAGGACATGGTTTTTTATTCATATTATTAACAATTTTAATGTCCTTAATGAAAATTTATGACCATGAATAAGTGTAAGAGACTTTAATTTGGAAAATTACTAATGAATGGAATGTAGGTTACTATGACCCAACGTATTCCTATATTAAAGGTGAAAGGTTTAGAACTATCCTATAAATAACCCTACTTTTCTCTTGTAAGATAGGTTGAGCTTGGTGATTTATCGTGAGAGTCTTTTATAGAAAGATCCAAAAAAACCCAAAAGGAGTGGTAGCTAGTATTGCATTAGAAGAAAAAGCAACTTTATTCAATTTGATCATAATTATTGACGACTTGTGTGGATATTCAAGAGACATTGGCCTTTGGATAGTGTTCATGATTCATTAATCTAGTGCTCATAACTAGAGCGTTCATGTGTGTCAAAAGCAAACACAATTTCTGGGATCCACAATCTCAAATTTTACATACTACAAAGGTATAATTCCTAATACTAATTTATGTTTCTTTTACATGGATCCATTGATAGGTTTTGAAAATTTTTATTTTTCCACTTTACATCCAAATCCTAACAATCAATTATTTAGATGAAACAATGTGATAGAATGAACATTAAATATTGGTTATTTAATTTAAATTGATATACTATGTCAAGTGTCTAATAGAAAAGGATATCAATTTTCAATAGTAGTTGGAGAATCAATGTCTTTTATAAATAATTATGTTAGTTATTAAACAAAAAATCAACATCATAGCCTCCTTTGACTCAAGTAATATTTGATGTCTCTTAGAGGCTTTGTATCTTTAACTATATTCAAAATTTGATTCTTAATTTTCACATGTATATATATAATAGTTTAACTACTTTTATTATTAAAAAAAAAACTGACATTATAACTTGTTTTCCATATAGATTATAAAACTAATGTCTCATATCAATGAATTCAACATTTTTCAAGTACTTAACAAGTTAGCTTTCTTATATTAAAATCAATGATATTAAATTTTGCCATATCGATTCAAGAACTGACATTAAATTGTCTAATTTGTAATGTCATTTGTATATACATTGATTCATAACCAACATCATTTATCATTTTTAAGTGGTGAATACTTGTAAAAATTAATTTTCAACCCATTAATTAAATTAATAAATTATAAATTAATTTATTTATTAAGTCAAAAATATGATGATAGTGTTATTTGATAAAAGTAGTTTATGACAAGACTTATTAACGTCAATCGCCATCCAATGTTTGGTGGTGAAGGAAAATATAAATACATGATGTGAAGAATAACAGGAAAAAAAATCTTATGAGAGAAAAATAAGAGGGTTCTATTTACGCTAAAAAAATTTTAAAAATAAAGAAAATCTCATATCAAAGATTGACAACTCCACAATTAGTATATAGTGAATGAATATACATATATAAAAGTTAATTGAAAACGGGTATGTTTTGAAACAAAATGCCAAACTCTTTTTTCATTTTTTTTCTCCAACCTTGCGGAAGTAGAGAGAAATAAAAGAGCAAATTAAGTTCACTTTATTTGACTTAATTACACCTAATATTTTTTATTTTTTGGAATTATATACCTTTACCCCTTATGACACTTCCATTATTAATAATGTAATAATATTAATTTTTTAACTATAAATTCTTCTCTGATATCATCTTTTATGACTAGAAGATAAATTTTTTATATTTTTTATAAAAAAAGTAATACAAATATTAAAAAAATTAAGAGATTGTTTTATTTCTTTTTTTAATAAATATAATATTTTTATATAATAATATAGGAAAATGGTCTTCCAGTTTTGATAGATAACATCAAGGAAAGAACTAAAATTTAAAGGTTAATGTTGTTAAATTCCATGATGGTGGAAGTGTGGAAATATATAATTTTGAAAAATGATGGATATTAGATTTAATTGAATTAAGTTTCAAAGGAATTCAAAGTAATTTACTCAAAATAAAATGGTAAATTCCATGACACTTTTTTTATTATGCAAAAATGTAAAATAATCCATTCCATTGTGGGATAGTTGGATTCTATCCCACTAATTTTGAAAATTTAAAAATAAAACTCTTAAATTATAAAAAAATTGAAATTAGCATCCATCATTTACTTAATTAACTATTTTATTAAATTACATAATTTTTTTCACTAACTTTTTGAACAAGAATTAAAACATTATTGTATATTATTTTACTATGTCATTTTTTGCACATAATTTTGTATTCCTTATTCAAGTATTTAATTTAAATTATATATTTCTTATTTAATTTCTACGCATTATATAACATCAAAATTAGGTGAAGAAAATAATGTAATAAATCATCATATTATAATATTGTGATAATTCTTGTTTAAAAACTTTATTTAATATAATTTTATTAAATAGTAAATTAAACGAATAATTAATATTAATTCTAACTTTTAGAAGTTTGATTTCTAAGTTTCTATGACAAAGGGGAGCAAATTCCAGTTGCTTCAACGTTAAAAAGAGTATTTTTCTCCTTTTCATTTCCTTTTATCCATTTCTCTTTCTTCTTATTAATTGTTTTTCACATCCAAATAAGAAAAACTTTCATTTTCAACCCGGATATTTTGTTGTCGTCGTCGTCTTTCTTTACATTTTCTATGGATACAAGTAAAGGATTATAAAAAGATAATATCATTTGGGGGCCCAAAATCTATCATATTAATGTGAAGGAAACCTTGAACCAAAAGCAAAGCAGTTTTGTCTTTTGCAGCAAGTTGGCCCTCAATAAAACATGTCCTTTGTTATGCTTCCAACATCGATAACGCCAATACCATTAGATTCATCCTTCCGATCGAATCAGAACAAACGAGCTGAAAAATCAAAGAGCGAGGACCCATTTTTTATTTTAAACAATATTATATGCATTAAAGATAAAATATGAAATTAATTTTTAAATGTAAATAAAATACTGTAATTAACTATAAAATAATATAATAAATTTATAAAATTCAATCTAATAAATATAAAAAATTTAAAACATAACATTGAATTTCTTTTTTGATACATAGGATATTTTTATTTTATCTTCTCCTTCTCCTGTCCATTTGGGCTGCTTACATAAATACAAAATAATATTATAATTGCAAGCAACAAACTTGCTATCATCTTCTCCAGTTAGCACCTACATATCTTCACCTACCTATGGAGGAAGAAACCTAGCAATATAACAATCTCAAAAGAGTCTAGTTCTTACATCATAGCCAGCCAAAGATTTCATCATAATCATGACTCCAAATTACAACAACTGCTTTCATTGCAAGAAAATGAGAACAAACACAGCTGTTGCGATCAAAATTACGAAAAACTAAAATTGTTGATACCGATTATTTGCAGATCAAAATTTAAAAACATGATTATAACTATGTAAAACTATGTTTTAATCGAGATATGTCGGGTTTGATATTTATATTTTGAATAGTTCCACTAAAATAATTTACATATAAAAAAATACTATATACATTGAAGAAAGAGATTTAAAATTGGATTTTGAATCTTTTATATTCATTAAATTAAATTTTATAAATTTTATAAATTTATCTTACCTTTTTTTATTTAATTGAGGGTCTTTAATTTACATTGGAAAGTTAATTTCGAATTATATAACATTGTTGTTTACATATTTTTATTTATAGAAATATTTTAATACAATAACATATACCTTGTATCTATACTCCTACCACGACTTTACACCTATGACGATTCCGGTGGCCGAATTTGAGTTGGGGAGGTATATGATTGCGCATGCTATGATCAAACCCTAAAGCAGCCAACAAGATGATTGTGGTTGTGGTGGTATTGGAGGGACTTTTCTCTATCGATCAAGCTTTGAACATACCTAAACTCCTCAACTTGACAAGGGATTGTTATGGTTCCTGGGTGAGCAAAACCATACTCTTCCTCAGCCTCCTTCAAAAGCTGACCAAAAAGTGGGTGGTTTAGGTACACAACAGGTATCACAATCCTCTCTAGCTCTTTTCCTTGACCCACCTTGATAGCCAAACACCCTTTTGGTATGTCTTTGAACCCTTGCTTTCTCTGAAGATGGTGAGGATGTGTGAAAGGAAGTTCCTTGAAAATTTTTTCTCCACTTTTCACCATTCGTTTTCAAAATTCAAGAAGAAAGAGTATTTTCTCCTGGGACAAGTTTTCAGTGAGAAACATAGAAGTGGGAGACTAGGAAGAAGGAGAAGAATAATTTATACACAAAGGACTGGAAAATGGTATGGAAATTACATGGGATTTAGGATTAGTGGATAAAGATGAGAAAAATGGAAAAGTACAAAAAAGGGGGCGGGCTATTGGGTAGATGAGGGGGTGGAAGGTAATTTGGCAAATTAATTATTGTGGAAAACTTGGTATTTTTAATAATGAAAAATATGACCATGGCTCGAACGTGCCGTCGGTTTTACAAGTGGGATTGCAGGCAAGTGATCTCGGCAGCTGAGGTCAGCAGGCACCAAGCTGGAGAGGATAACAACAGTGCACGCTGAAATAAATAGAAAAAATAAAGAATATAACAAAAAAATAAACATATATTTGACATGGTTAAGGAGAGATTTAACGATCATTCTTAATAATTTTTATTTATTTTAACATTTTATGTAAATAAAAAATAAATAATTATAGTAAAAATAAAAATAAGAGATCAATAATATTAATTATGAAATTTTAGAAATATAATAATTACTACTTTTACAAATAAAAAAATTAAATTTTATGCTTACTGCAAAAAAGAAATTATCTTTAACAAAGCAAATGAAGCCTTCAAGGGAAAGAATGGTGGGGAGTTTAACATCTATATTTGTTGATTTCCTTCTTTGATTTTGTGTTGTGTCAATGCATTGTTTCTATATCATATCACCATCTGAGAAATTTTTTCTAACAAGTGATATTAGAGTCCGATTATTCCAAATTTGGTTCCTATTTGTTCAAATTATCTTAGTTGGTTTAGCTATTGTGTATAGATTGACTAAAAACGTTTTACCACAAATTTGTTTTGGAATTTATCAATTCCAAATTTTGTGTAAGTAGCAATTCTATTTCATAAATCTAGTAATTTTATCTAGAAAACTTTTTGTGAAGAAAATGAAACAAATTTTGATGCACTTTGTAAAGTGCTAGTACTCCTTTGAAAGTGGAGCTTTGAAGACATTTGTGGTTTTTGGAGAAGATAATTTCAAATTTCAAATTTGAAGTACTTTTTATGGTGGAATTTGTGTGAAGGCAGATATTATTAAGATTTGATCCAAATTCTAATAATTGATAATTAATTATTATTTCCTATCTGAATTATTCTCTTATTGAAATTAGAATTATTATTAATTTGTGTTCATCTCTTACTTTGAATCATTCTCCAAATCAATTTAAGGTTCCTTTTGTCAAGTTTTTAAGGCCTATATAAGTATTGCATTTTCTTGAGAACAATTCATCAAAGGGCACAATACAAAACAATTTGTATTTGTAATTTCATGGGAGTTACTCAAAATCTTGCAATTTACTCTTAGGTCTTACCATGTAGAATATTTGTGTCTAATGATTTTATCTTTCTTTGATCTTATATTATACCAACATATCATTTCTACATTATATCATCATTTGAAAAAAAATTTTACTAGTTTTGCTCCCCATATATATTTTCTCTATTTTAATATACATTAATAGTGAAAAAGTTTGAATCTATGACCTCTAATATACCATTTAAATCCTTTACCACTAGCACACTATTTAATAGATTAATTTTTTTAATATTCCAATATTATAGGTTGCCTCTACATGAATACAAAAGAAGGCTTAAAGTTGGAAAATAATTATTTTCATTGATGTATGTTAATACAAATGATAATAAAGTGTTTTTTTTTTGTTATTTGAGGTTCAAATATAGGTGCAAAATGGGCCAGGTTAGGCTTGGCTTGCACATCCTTACTTGTGTAAGTTCATAAAAATACGAAAAAATTAGCCAAGCCTATAGATACTTAAAGGAAACTTATGGATATCTATGGGTAAATCGTATTTTTTTTACTATTAGGAGTGATTAAATCATTAAATGTGTATAGATAAAAATAAATTGATTAAATCTTGAATATAGTAAAAGGAAAGCACTTTCAAGGAAGATTAAATTAGGTTAGATTAAAAAATCTATATTTTTTGTAAATTGTATGGTAATTAGTCTTTTTCTTGGGTAATAGGTTGGTCAATGTTAAAAAAATTATATTAAACCATTAGACATTAAATTAAGAATTAGGTTGGATTAAAAAAATTCTTAAATACTTAAAGGATTACTAAAAATTTTAATGTAAGAAAAAAGAAGAAGAAAAAATTAGGCTTGTGGGCAAGCTCACACCTACATGGGCTTCGATGGATGCAAACTTGTGTACATAAACCTACAAAAAATACAAACTTTAAATAAAAAGCCCAACCTATCCTATCCTCGTGGGCTATTCATAATACTCGTGGGCTACCCACATTGCCTACAATCCTTAGACCCATCTTATATGTACAAGTTCAAAGACACTAAAAATTGCGAGAAGATTTAAATTTTTTATGAATTTGTTAGCAAATGCCTCATAAAACAATAAATAAAATTATTTATTTTCTTGGTAAACAATAGTGAATCCATCATACATACATGATAGGAGTATAAATAGGATAGGTAGGCTATTAAAAGTTTATGACTTAATTTACTTATAATCAAACCTAATCTAACTTAATCTATTTATCTAAAAATATTAGGTAAAGGTTAATAAACAGATTTATTTAAATAAATAAACTAAATCTATCTTTTGTAAATTTGGTTCGAGGTTTATTAGGTCAATACATTTAATTATTAGTATATTTGTAAATAATATAATATACATACATATATAAATTTTATACATATATAATGTATAATATTTTAAACATACATTTATATATATATATATATAGGTCTAATTAGACCATAAAATAATTTTAAGTCTTAAAAGAAACTTTAATTTGTTAGGATTTGAAAGCTTATTCCTAGCAAGCAAGCTTTAAATAGGTTAACATGTTATATCAAACATTTTTAGTAATTTAAGTCATTCCTAAATTTTGATTTTATATAGGTTAATAAATCAAATTTAAATTAATATTTCAAAAAGTAGATCTAAACAATATCTATTCTGGTCAAACCTAATTATACCCTTAGTATTAGTCCAAGTGCTTGGCTTAGCATTTCATGGATGAGTTTAGAATACACAGCAAGGTGCATTTCGCAACTTCAATTTTCACGTAAGTGATTTGCAGTATCATAGATTTTTTTTAAAAATAAATCTTTAAGAATGTGATTTATAGAAATATAATTTTCAAGCGGATTCTTGGATGCATTTGTTTACTATACTTAATTGTACTCTTAGGATGATAGGCACAGAATGAGTGCCACATTGCGAAACAAAGGATGCTAATTGAATATTTATAAACCTATCAAAATGACTTGAACTAATCTTACTAGGTGAACTTAACAAGCAAAAAATGTATGTCGAGCCAATTTCAGGTGGAGCAAATTGAATTATTATAATACTAGTATCAGTTCTAGTGCTAGTCTCAGTCCTAGTATTTTTTTACCAATATTAGTCTTAATCTCAATCTCAAATCGATATTTATCAAGCAGATTTAAACAGATTCTAATAATTTATTATATTTTATTATTATTATTATTATTATCATCATCATCATAGTTATTTATTTATTATTAATTTTATATTATTAATTAATTAAAATATATTATTAAATATAATTATATTTTATTATTATTATCACTTAAAATTTTATTAAAAAGATGAATATTGAAATTAGGATAAATTTATTGAAACAATTGAAATAAAATTATATCTTTTTTAATTTTTAAAGAGATTAAATATGAATTCTTTTAAAAAAATAAAGTAAGAAAATTTTTAAATATTAATGTAGTTTTATTCTTAATTTCTTAGGATATATTAGTAGCTTTTTAATATATTAAAATTTTAAATTAAAATTTTATTACCTTTAATATGTGGAAGAAAATATTGACTAAAAATAATTTGACCACTTGTAAAAAATTATTTATGAAAAATGCATTTAATTTAAGTAAGTTAAGTTTAAATTTGAGATATAATAAGACTTGTAATTAAAATCACGTATTGAAAATTTTAGATTAAAATTCCTTATGATTATTATTATTATAATTACTCTTATTATTATAAAATATAATTATATTTTATTATTATCACTTAAAAATTATTATTATTATTGTTATTGTTTAATAGAACTAAAAATAATAAATAAATAAATTAAGACATAATAATTTTTAATATGAAAAACCTCCATTAAAAAGGATAAAAACTAAGAGACCAAGTTCAGAAAAATTTTACTATTAAATAAAATTAGTACAAATATTTTGTTAATTAAATTTAAAGCATATAAATATGTCACTATTTCTAATTATCTTCTTCACTTTATGATGATCCATCTTCTTGCAAATCTATTCTCTACATTAAACCAATCCTTTAAATAAATAGCCATTTTTAAATTTTGATAATAAATGCTTATGATCCAAAATTCATTCACTAAGAGGAAATATACTTTTTAATGCTACTGAAGATATTAAAAAGGTTAGTATATCATACGCTATAACAGAAAGTAGAGGATATTGTGCCCTTTGTACTTTCCATCATTCTAAAATGGCAAAATCTAACATATTAGCTATAATAGGTATAAATAAATAAGAACTTAATTCATTGTTAATTAAGGAAATATCGTCAGTTAAATTTAAGAAGTTATCATATTTTTCACGAAATAGGATACTCATTTTTTAAGAAGATGAAGAACTCATGCAAGAATGCAAAGAACTAAATTTATTATTATATACTTGAAATATTTCAAATAGGAAATTATTTATATCATTCATGTAAGACTCTAAATTAAATTAATATTGCATATTTTCATAATGCTTTTGTAGTAATTTTTTTACTCTTTCATATTTAACTCTAGAATCCATAATTGTGGTTATAACATATAAGCAAGGAATATTTCTAAAGTATTTATTCCATTTTGATAAACATTCATTAATAATAATTTTAAACTCATTAATACTTGCAAATTTTAAAAAGGTAGAACTATAATTAAGCAAAGTACTAAGTATTGAGTGAGATGTCGAATAATAAGAATTAGATAAAATATTAGTTACTTCATTAAATGTTTGTAAAAATTATAAGTAAATTTGTACCCTTTCCCATTCAATATTTTTAAAGTGATGATTAACTTGAATTTTCGTTAAATAAAATGTATCCATGATATCTTCATATTCTAAACAAAATTTCAATATTTTAAAAATAGAATTTCATCTGATACAAATACCTTGTGGAGGCATCTTAGGTTTTTTAGACATTTGGATACATAATTGTTTCCAATCATACTTTTTGATTGGTGATGATTTGATATATAAAACTATACTTCTAAGATTTTGTATAAATATAAAAATGATTTTTAATGCATCTTAAATAACTAAATTTAAAATATGACATGCACATTTAAGATGAAAAAATTGAGATTCAAGAATAGGATTTAAAGATAGAATTAAAATTTTAATAGCACTAGTATTAGTAGATGCATTATCAAAAGTAATTGAAAATATTTTATTGAATATCATGTAATTATTACAAGTATTTATTATATAAAAAGCAATAGTAAATACATCATGTGGTGGTGAAATTAGTTTTAAATAAATAATTCTTTTATATAAAATAAAATTATTATCAATATAATTGGCAGTTACACAAACATAACCTATTTGAGATGATAATATCCAAATATTAAATATAAGTGCAAAAATTTTATTTAATTTATTTACACTAGTATTCCTACTCATATCATGCCATTAATATGAGTAGGAATAGGATTTAAAGATAAAATTAAAATTTTAATAGCACTAGTATTAATAAATACATTATCAAAGGTAATTGAAAATATTTTATTCAATATCATGTAATTACTACAAGTATTTATTATATAAAAAGCAATAGTAAATGCATTATGTGGTGATGGAATTGGTTTCAAATAAATAATTCTTTTATGTAAAATAAAATTATCATCAATATAATGGGCAGTTACATAAACATAGTCCATTTGAGATTGTGATATCCAAATATTAAATGTAAATATAAAAATTTTATTCGATTTATTTATACTAATATTCCTACTTATATCATACCATTAATATGAGTAGGAATAGGATTTAAAGATAGAATTAAAATTTTAATAGCACTAGTATTAGTAGATCCATTATCAAAGGTAATTGAAAATATTTTATTTAATATCATGTAATTACTACAAGTATTTATTATATAAAAAGCAATAGTAAATGCATCATGTGGTGGTGAAATTAGTTTTAAATAAATAATTCTTTTATGTAAATAAAATTGTCATCAATATAATAGGTAGTTACACAAACATAGCCCATTTAATATGGTGATGTCTAAATGTTAAATGTAAGTGCAAAAATTTTATTCGATTTATTCACACTAGTATTCCTACTCATATAATGTCATTAAGGATTAAAGTGTCAGAGAAAGACATTTAATTTTGGAGAACGAGTTACACTAAAAGGCGTTTTAGTATGTCAAATATATTTACATAATTCACACTTACAATTATCTTGACTAGATATGTTAAAATTTTCACTTGAAATATTTATAATATCCACATATTTAGAAAAGTAATGGCATCTCATTGTATTAGTATCATTATAACTATCATAGTTATAATTTTTTAGATGATATTTGTAAAATATTTTAACTGCATCATTTACATTTCTTAGATAAAAATGATTCCATATTTTAAATTTTTATATCTTTTTGCTAAATTGGATAGGATGCAAGAGTGTTTACATTATTATGACTACGAGTACATTGTGAAGATGAATGTTGAAAAGGAAAAGAAGATAATATAAATTTGGGTGTACTTGAAGGATTTTTTGTAAAATTATTATTTAAAAAATTAGAAGCTATATTTTCTAAAAAAAAATTATCATCAAAATAATTTTACATATTATTAGGATCATTCAAATCCATAATTAAAATTTACTGATAATATAAAAATAAAATTACTAATATTAGATTTAACAAGAATAATAAGTATTAAATTAACTAAAATACTATAAATATTGAAATATATAAAACTTAATAAAAAATATAAAAATCTAAGTAAAGATTAGAAAAAGTTGAAGAGTGATACCAATGTTTTTCTTTGAAGTGAAAATTTCAATGTTTTACAACTTCGTACACCACCTCCACCTTTAATGTTTAATATTTATAGAGAAATGAAAATTATGAAAATAACATTGAAAAGAGAAAGAATGAATATTTGTTATATAAATTAAGTTTGATTGAGATCAGTATCTATAATGGTGTAAACACTACAATAAATTAATACTTGTATAATGAATTATACCATAAAAATTTAAAAATCGTAACAATTTTATCTTTTACCATAGAAATAAAAAAATTCAAATAAATATACAAAAAAATTCAAAAATTTATGCTACAAGAAAACTTTACCCATAGAAAAATATCACTTATACCACAAATTAAGCTACAGGAACATATTCTTTATGGTAAAGTATTACTTGTATTATGAAAAAAATTTACCCATGATAAAATATCACTTGCACTATAAATCAAGTTATAATAACATATTTTCTTATGATAAAGCATCACTTATGCTATAAAATAAGTTACAAGTACATATTCTTTATGATAAAGTATTACTTATTTTATCAATAAGTTAAAAAAATTTATTTGTAGCAAAATATTACTTATACCACAAATTAATTTTATGAATAAAATCACAACTAAATATATCATTTTTGGTAACTATACATATAAAAAATAAAATTATAAATCATTTTAAAATTAGTATATTTTTATTATATATATTTATGTAATATTTTATTATATAATTAGTATCACCTGAGTGTAGTTTTATTTTTGAAATCAACTGATCAACTAAAATTTTATATAAAATATATTATATTATAATATTAAAGAAACAAACTAGTGCAATGACAAGGTTTTCCATTTCTTAACTTGAAGATTTAGATTTGATTTCTCATGAATGCAATTTGTAATTTTTAGATGGATAGAATTTCAATAATTTACACTAATTTGATACAAGTAAAAAATATTAACAAGTTTCAATAGATGTACAAATAAAATAATATGATAGTATCTGATTAAATAATAGATTTAATTTGAATATATAAAAGTTATTTTAACTAGGTAAATTAGTTTTATAATTATTTTATTTTATTTTTTATCACGATTTTATTCGTAACAATATGAGTTATTAATCACAAATGTACCTTTCTTGCTATGTTAGTATTCATGATTATAAAAATCTATTAGTCACAAGTGAACTTATGGCTAAAAATTAATTTATTTATATTACAGGATTTTTTTTCTTGTAACAATTTCCTTATTACATTCACTTATATCATAAAATCATTCAATCAATATTTTTATAGTTAAATAGTATAATTATAAAGATTTTAATTTTGTGTCATAATTTTAATATAATGCAAATATTAATTTATTATAGTAAAAATATATAAAATATTAATAAAAAATTTTATTTAAACGTTGAAGCAATGGAAAAAGAGCAAAATGGTAAAGTTGCACGCTAGCCATTGCACAACACAACGGTAAAGTTGCACTTGCAGCGAAACCGAAGAAAATCAAGTCTAACGAAGGGGTGGTGACCTTACAAAGGACATCGGATGTTACGTGTCCTCCATTGATTAAGTGCTTTGCTAAGCCCCACCTGCTGCTGCTGCTGTGGAATTTTTATTAAAAATTGGTAGGACCTAAATATTTTATATCTCCTCTCTATATTTTTTTTAAATTTTAGCATAAATTTTGTTTTTTTTTTCTGATATCATAATATTGATTTATTATTAAAATTTTAATACAAAATAATAAAATTTGAAAATTTATTTTAAATTATTTAAATAAATATGATTTTACGATTCAAAACCCTCACTGGTGCCATTTTTGTAAAGTTTTCTTCTTTTATTAATTTTTAATAACAAAATAATAAATCAATTAATACATATATATATATATATTGAATAAAAGGAACATTTTACAGTATTCATTCACCCTCTCCTTGAGGGAGAAGATAGATGAAGAAAATGAATACAAAACTTCAAATTTCAAAGTTTTCTTTTCATTGGATGGGCAAAAAAAATTGATTACTATTATTTTTATATATTAATAGTTTAAATTTTTTTCACATTTTTAATTAAATTTTATTTTTTAAAATTTTTCTCACCATCAATCATAAGGTCAGAGTGCTAACATGCCCTTTACAATTTTTAACTTAAATATTATAAACTTTTATATAATATTATAAAGTTTGTGATTTTTTTATAGGACTTCTAGAATCTTGATGGTGCAAGTTTGTATATGGTGCATGATTTACGAAAAAATTGTAAAATTTCATAAAAAAAAGTTATAAATTTTATATTAAAAATTGCGATTTTTATAATAAAAGTTAACAAAATCCCAAACATTTCTGAGAATTGCACTGAAGCAAAGCTCATAATATAATATTGTATTCGAATTTATTTGTGGTAAGAAAAATCTTAAGAGCAATAATTAAATGCTACAGTATCAGACAAAATGCCAGCAATCTTCACATTATTTTAAGTTCAAATCTAAATATCTTGTATTTAACAAAAAAAAAAAAAAGGGGAACACGTGTGGAATATGCTAGATACATACTTGGATATGAAAAAATTACGGAAATATGTTGTGAGTTATTAATTCAAATAACATATAATATTTATAGAACACTGTGTCTTCTCCTACATCTCAAGTAGACTTGTTTATGTCTTGCACATTGTCTTTTGAAACTACTGAAAATATTTATTTATTTAAAAATTCAACTGAAGGGCACACTGGCCTGACCCTTAGAAAATTTTTGCAACATATGCACAACAGTGATCAGCTTAATGCAAGATTGGCATAAATATTGGAATATTCATGTAATATAATATTTATATATTATTAAATTTAATAATTAATATATTACTATGCAATATATAAAATTTAATTTAAAAAATATATTTGATGTACATTAAATTGGATAATTTATTAGTACATTATTAAGTTAATAATATACCAAAATCTATTTATACTTTGATTATTATTGTACCTATAGGATTTTAAATTATAGAATAATGTAATAAATTTTGGAATCATTAAATTAAAATCATTTAATTATAATTATTTATTTTTATTAGATATTATTAAATAATTTTAATTTAATAATTTTTGTGATTACAACTTTATTTTAAGTTTTGAAACTTTTAGAGTATAATAAAATTTATGATTTTATATTCATGTGCCTTTTCAAAACATATGTATATTTAAATTTTTTAATACATATAAAAAAATTAAAAATTAAATATATAATAATAAATTAATTAATTATTATTTACTACTATTATCAAACTAATGGGCTAATCCAATAATATCATCCATTCATTTTAAAAATATTAAAGTTATATTTAAAATTTTTAAATAATTTAAAATTTTAGTATAAAAGTGTTAATTCAAATTTTAATATAATTATTTATTTTGATAAAATTATAAAACATATATTGATAATATTAAATATATAATTAAATTTATTAATTTTAATATTAAAAATTATTTAATATTGATCATATATATAATTTTAATATTATATATATTAAGGTATAATTTTAATATTCCAAAATTATTATTATTTTAATATATATAATTAAGCATATAATAATTTATTATTTACTATTATTATTATACTAATGGAATAATCCAATAACTTGACGGATTAATACTTATCAATCTTAATCTTTTATCAAGTCAGATTAATTAGTTCCAATCCCTTATCAGATTGAGATATTATTATCATTTTTCATATTAATCTCAATCTCAATTTCAATCTAAGCAAAATTACACCAAGTTCAAGCTAACTTGTTCAACTTAACCCATTTTAGCACCTTTAGTTATTTATTGTCTGTTTTTTAGACTATTTTTTATATTATAGTAAAATTATACCAGTTTCAGGTTAATTCATTAAATTCAACTCATTTTAATCCCTTTAGTTATTTATGGTCTATTTTTTAGAGTATTTTTTAAATTATAGTAAAAGTATTTATTTTAAGGCCTTCTTTTATTATTTTACTTAAAACATGCATAACTCTTTATATTATATTTTATGTGCAAAAATTCTATTATATTTTGCAATATGCCATTAAATATTTAAATTATATGTGTTATTTCAAAATTTTCATCAATTATCTCTTATTTCAAATCCTCAATAATAAAAGAGGTTTTTGCTATTTTTTATTGTGCTTGATAACACAAATTTTAGTTTTTCAAAATCAACTTAATGTCCAAAAATGATTTTAAATTAAAATTGAAAATAATAATTTTTACTTTTGAAGCTAATAATTAAATATTACTAACTATAAAATATTAATTTATAATTATTTTTAGATTAATTACCATACAAAACAACTTTAAAAAATATTTCATCTTCTATTTCATTCTATTCCATCTTGAATAATTTTCTTTTTATAGGTACAATTTTTTTAATTACCCCAAAATGCAAGAATGAAGCAAAAGATGAAATATTTTTAAGCTATTTGTATATAATTAATTTTGAAAATGATTATAAATTAGTATTTTATATTTACTGATATTTTGATAGTAACTTCAAAAGTAAAAATTGTTACTTCCAATTTTTAATTTAAAATCATTTTTAGATGTAAAGTTGATTTTGAAAAATTAATTCTATACAATCAAGTATACTAGAAAAGCAAGAACAAAAAAAATAAAACTTAGGTCAAATTCCTTATGTGCTTATTATAAGGTTCTCCAATTATATTACAACATGTGTTCTCTATTTGATTATTATTAATAATTATAATAGTTATGGATGCAAAAATTATTTTTTTAAATCGGTTGATATAATTGAAGGACCTACTTAGGAAACTTTATCTAGAGATAACAAAGGAAGTTTATTGTATAACATATATAATTTAAATGTTTAACCGTACATTTTAAAATATCATAAGTTTTTTGCACATAAGATATAGGAACTTCTCTGTTGACATGCCTAAACTTCTCTGTTAACAGAGGAGATAATTTTAGGTATGTTCAAAGCAAATTTTTAGTCATTAGTTAAATTGAGTAGGTATAATTTTATATATTTATTTATAAATAATATGAGAAATTCTTCTTACCGATGGTGGATGTAAATAAGTAACTTTTTATAATTTGTAAAAAATAGAACTTGTTATAAAATTTTACTTCTTCTATTTTAGTAGTTAATAATTAACTAAACAATTTAAAGATTTCCTACTTTATAAAAGTTGCTCTTATCATGTTATTTTTACTAACCAAATGACCTCTTAGCTCAAGTGGATAACATGAATGCATGTTTTTTCAGTAAATTAAATGCATGTTTATTTATTTTTAGAATATGATCTTCTTCTTTTTTTGCAAATAAAAGTCTAATTTTTCATACCATATAAAATTTGGTAATATAGAATAAATTATACAGTCATCATTTATACTATAATTTGAACTTTGAAATAAATTATATAACTTATCTAAAAATCATTTTTTATACAAGAAATCTATTCTATACCAAATATGTGGAAATTTACACCGTTCTCCTCTGGCATTGTGCATGGACAGTGAGTTGTTTCGCTCTACCTCTGCTGATCGATGCGTCTGATGATTAGCCTACTCGTGTTGTTCCATTTCTTGATCGATTCAGCTTCATTAGCGCTGTTTTTTCAATTTCAATTCGTTATATTTTACATTTTGGTTCGTTATTAATGATTTAAAATGGTGATTTAGGGTTGTGATCACTTTTCCCTTTTTTTAAATGTTTGCTTTTCTTTTCTTTTCTTTTTTTGTGATTCATGTTGTCTTTGTTTTGTGATTTCTTGATTACATGATATTTAGGTGATCTCTACATCCAAACAATCCAAATTACCTATCTGCCCTTTGATTTTATAGAATAATTTCTTGATTTTTGTTCATTTGTGTATGACTCTATTGTAACTATTCTTTTAAATGTTTTCCCCAAATTTTGAAACCCTTATTATCTTATCAGGTGATATGTCTTATTTGCCTGACACATTCGTTTTTAAACCCTAATCCTAGTCTATCAATTTGATGATGATAGTTTATATCTCATGCGATTTGATAACTTGACGATTTAAAATTCAAAATTCTGACCAGAACGAAACCGATATATATATATATATATATACATTGCCTCGAAACTTTCCTCGTTATTTTTAAATTCTTTTTTCTTTTTGCTTTCTATGGTACCTTTCCGTGTTTTGTTCCACTGAGTTTGAAGTTTTATTGTATTTTGTTAGTGTTGCTTAAGTTGAGGACTTCTTCTCTTTAGTTCCACTTAGTGTGATTTGTGATTTCATTGTGAAGTTAAGACTTTATGTGACTCTACAGAGCTATGTTATTTTATATTTTGTTGTTCTACTTTACTTCCTAAGTTCATCATTTCTTCCTTTTGTTTATTGTTTGTGGACAAACTTTAAGCTATTTTTCTACTGCTTTTTTCAGTCCTTTTCATTTTTGGCACCTCTTCACTGTGTGGTTTGATATGTATTTCTTAATCTGTCATTTTCTATTTTTTGTGTGGTATTTTCATTCAGCTAGGATTTGAAACTTTCTTTTGCAATGATCTATCAAAGCAAACAAAGCAAAAAATATTGTTTTGTTTAGCTAGGATTTATATTAATAGTTTCTTCATTTTTAAAATTTCTATATCTTTAATGGTTGTTTCAAAAACACAAATAGTGTGAATGAACTTTTAAGAGATTCCTCTGACTTTAGAATTCTTAATAGTTTGTTTCTTCAATTTGACTTATTCAATTCATATTTTCTCCTGTTTGTTTATTATGTGTACAAAAATCATTAGGTGTTATTCTCCTTCTTTTTTTTATTTATTTGTTTTTTCTATTTCAAAGTTGTGCATTCTCTTCACATTTTCTTCCATTTTTAGTAGTCCATTTCATTTTTTAGCTCCTCTAAATTTTTTTGTCAAAATGTATTGGAACTTATGTTTTCTTACAATATTTCAATAGTGTTTGTCAATTTGAAGTAATGAATAAGTGTGAGATTTCTATATTATTCTATTAGCTCTTCATGTTCAAATACTGCTTATTGGTTGCATGAATGACTAAATAAATTTGTGATCTATATCTCTTAAATGATATTTAATTTTCCTACATTTTAATTTCGTTTTGCTTTAAGTAGTTTGCGCTATGGACCGCCCGTTGGATTATTTCCTCAATATCAGCAAATCAAACAGTAATTGAAATATTGTCGGTCGTGCCATAAGAGTTTGAAATGTGATGAAGCCTGATTCAAAGAACATAGTGCATCCTATTGAGGCTATTTTTATGGATCAACAGGTGTCTAACATGCATTTTACTTTTAGTCTTTTCATTTCTTCTTATAGCTAAGTTCAACAGACTTCATCTAATATTCGTCTGTATTTTTTCAACATAACAAGACACTAGCAAGCATTGGGAGCCATTTAGTTCGTTATTTTCTAGGTAATTTGATTAAAGGTTGCTGTTATTTTATTGGTGATTGATAACTTGCGGATTTTGAGAATCACTCATCATGGTTTTTCATATTATATTCAGGACACGTATTAAGTTGACAACCTTTAGTGCCGGTATTCTCTATAATAGTTTTCATTGCATACCTTTCTCTAAGATTATTCATAGGTCTATTCCTATAAATTACTTGGTTAGTATGTTTCTTGTCCTTCCTTTTTTTTTTCATGGGATATTTGATTTTATTATTGTTGTTTTCATCTATTTTCTTTGATAAGTTTGTTTTTCATTATTATTTGTTTGATTGTTTGGAAGATTTGATTTGAGAAATCCAGCAAGTTTCACTGCCACAAGATGCAGTTACTTATGGCTAACCTGTTTGGCATATTGAAGTTACATTACAAGATATCTTATTAGTATTACTCTGAATTTATTCTCCCTTTTATATCATTGTAATTTTAATTGCTTTATTTCAATGATTTATACTATTTTTGTATAATCATCAAATACATTTATAGGGGTTATTTTCTGAAATATGTGCTATGGAATTTCCAAGCTAATGTAGTTTTGAATAATATGATCAAAATCTCATGATTTTTCAACTTACTTGGATTAAAACTTTAAGATGTAAGTTTTATATTATTTCAAATCTTCAAATTTTATGTGTACCAATTGATAGATGTGCATTGTTAATGCCAAAATTATTAACTAAACTTACTCTAATTAGTAATAAAGGTGAGTATAGGTTGAACTCAAGGGATTAGCAATCAATCTTAGGTTACAAATTATAAATAGAAAAGAAGGGATTTGTATAAACCTATTCAACTAAATAAAAATCAAAAGTATAAAATGAAGAAAAAGTTATGGTAATAAAAGTTTTAGTTCAAAAGATGTTTCAAACCTTAATCAATTAATTTATCCTAAA
Source organism: Sindora glabra (assembly GCA_020226215.1). NCBI lineage: Eukaryota > Viridiplantae > Streptophyta > Magnoliopsida > Fabales > Fabaceae > Sindora > Sindora glabra. The sequence continues at coordinate 49,469,691 of CM035235.1, read as the reverse complement.
CAAATCCTGAAAAATTGCTCTAATTTGATCAGTTACCCAAGGATTGCCCGAACAGTAATTCTAATACTCCTTAATTAATTAATCTAAGTCTAACACCTAGATTAATTCCTTATCATTCAAGCCCAACACCCAAACAATAACATTAAGATTTAAAGAATGGCTAGTAGCAAATTAACATCCTAACCCAGCATTGAATCATTAATTCAAATCATAATTCTTTTAGGCAGTTAATAATTCACCTAAATATATCAAATCATTAAAGTCTAATTACTACTTATTCATCAATTAATTGCAACCAAGCATCATTATTAATTATTTACCAATAGATTATAATAGATAACAAACTAACAAATCTAGATTGATAATTATCTAAAGCAATCATAAACTTAAAAAAGTAGAGAATTAAAAAATAATTAAATTAGAAGTAAAATTGAAAGAATAAAGCCTCAAAATTAAACAAATTAAGGATGAAACTCTCTTGAATTGATATAGGTTCAGCCCTTTATGACTTCTTCCAAAGAAAAGAAAACAAAAGAAGGAGGAGAAATGCTATCTAGTATGTAGTGCTGCCTTTGAAGGCACAAATTCCCTTAAATTTGAATATGTTAGGGTTTTCCATCTATTGGGTTTGTTAAGGTTGAATTTTAAGGTTACAATAAATAAGGCCTTATATAAATTTGAAACTTATAACCTAATTTATAAATTAAATTACTAATAGTATTTACTATGATAAATTTTTTTGATTTAGCTTCTAGCCCAAATTTAATCACCAAAATTGCATAATTTCACTAAAAGCTAAATATGAAATGTGTTAAGGTGGGTCTTATTTAACTTGGATGCTAGTTTCACATCAATTATACTCTTGAACCTCTAGAAATAGCCTAAAAATCACGAATGGGTCAATTAAGACAAAAATAAAATTTTATCTTTATGACTAAATTTAACCTTCCAAATATTTAAATTAGGTTTTAGCTAAAATATAAAAAATTTTAGAGCTTCCTCTTACCTTTTCAATAGTATAAAGATTACCTAATTTAAACCTCTGAAACTCAAGTTAAAGTTGAAAATTTTAAATAATATAAAAATTCAACATTAATTGAATAATTCCTTAACATTGCAGATTCATAACCCAATTACAAAATTAAACTGATTCCATTAAATTAAACATATGTAACTCTCTAATTGGCATAAAATAGGAGGAAATAATATAAATAATATCTTATATAACAGCAATTCTCTATTTTTTTTAATTAACATGATATGTTTCATTAGCATGTATCCATCTGACCAAAGCTAAAAGTGAGTTCTTTTTTCCTTTTTTACTAATATTTATGTTTTAGTGATGAATTTTTTTTTTCTATTTACAGGATTATTATGTATTCCCCTAGAAGCATTATTAGTCACCCAATTCATACCAATCTAAATAATCACTTTTTGCTTAAAATCCTTATTGAGATCATCACTATAAGAGTAGTTAGTTACATTTTCTTTATTCTTATCAATTATAACTAATTACTAGTTATCAATTTTCTTTTGCAATGTTCATGAACTTTTCTTATTATGCTTTCTAACCTAACTTTGCTTAATTGTTGGTACAGTTCATAAGGTTGTCACAAATATTTCTTAGTTTTATGACTCTTGTGCTTACTGCAAGTGCATGGTTAAGACCTATGGTAGACAAATTTTATTGCCATTGTAATATGACTCTAGCTTTTTTTATTCCTCGATAAGAAACTATTCTTTCTCATTTCTTTTGAATTTCAATTTTATCATAATGTTTTCTTTATTGTAATATAGTAATATTAACTTTACTCGTATGTGTTTTAGATATATTATCCATGTAATAGTTATTGGTAATGAGACTATTGCTCCCTTCTTGATCTTAGACGATGATATTGAGAATCTTATTAAAATTAATGTGAAGGCTATAAAAGATCATATCTTCGAAGTAAGTATGACATACTTATTGATTCTATTTAGTTTAAATTTTATTAACTAAATTATTTATGTTGTTTTAGTACTTTTTTATACTCACTATATGTTATCTACTATGACAAGATACTAGGTCATATGTTTCTCCTTAAGAGATTGAAAATAGTCTTCCCAACCAATGTTTTTCCTCCAAGATGTATGTGTTTTCTTTTAATAATGTTCTGTAAATGAGGTATGATTGTGAACTCTATTTATATTTTTGTTACTTTTGTAGTATATTTGAAACATGTAGTCTCTTTCAATATAGTATGCACCTCCTAAACCTACAATTGTTGAACTAAATGGAACAATTTAAAGAAAGCTTTCTCTCATTGAAGAGGTTCACATTTTTAATATACCTTTAAATCTTATAATTTGTCATAATTTTTATAATATCCTTTATTCTTTGATTATGGAGAACATTAATTTCTTTTTTCTATGCCAACTTTATAAGATGTTGAGTGTGTGACACCCTAATTAGAAAAAATTAATATAATGTTATTATGTAATTTGTTATAATTTGTACTAATGTCTTTGACTTCCTTATGAACCAAGGTGTTGTCTTAATTAACCTTAATTATACTAGGACCAAATGTTAGGTTTTATACATTGGACATGATTATGAATGTATACTTTGTAAGGTACTTGAACTTATTATTTATCTTATTGACTAATATATCTAAATATCTTATATTTACTTCTATGATCTTAATATTCAATTTCATAATATTTACTTATCAAAATATTTTTTTGAGTATGTTTTGCTTCTTTTGTATTAAAGAGTTACAAATCAAACTGAAAACTTTCTAACTATAGTTATAAGTTCAAATTGAGGACTACAATTAGTATGGATCAAGAAATGGCAAGTGAAGAAAAAGATATACTTCAAAGAAGTAGTAAAAAAAATAAAAAATGCCCATATTTCAAATGAAGCAAACAATGCAGCTGTATATAAAATCCCCTATATGCCTGCAAGGGGTGAAACGTAAGTAATTTCCTACAAAGACTTGTTTATAGGTTATATTCCAAGAGTTTATCAACAAACTTTTTTCATGGAAGACACAACTTGCTTAGACTCTGAAGAGTAGGATCCACTGGAAGAACATGAACTAACGGTAAATCTATCAAAAGAAGCTAAAATTGCAATTAAATAGAAATAGAGATTATCTTTGACAGTTAAAATATTTAGGAAAGGTGTGAGCTATAACTATTTAAAATGGAAACTACAAGATATGTAGAAACCTAAAGAATATCTAGATATTAATGATCTAGGTCAAGGTTTCTTCATTGCAAATTTTTTTGCAAAAAATGATCTGTAAGCAACTCTAAAAGGTGATCCATGATTTATTAGTGGTCACTACATGATTTAGCCATTCTTTCTTCAAGCTTTAGTATTGTTGATGAAGTCAATTCGTATATTCTATCATTGATTGACAATGAAGGTAGAGAATACTTAAGCTTAGATTTAATATGCAAAACAAGCCTAAACAATCATACCAAGTTGATTTGTTGACACTAAAAGTTCTTAATGGGATATTTTGTTCAAGATTGCCTAATCATAATCTAAAATTCAAGGTTAGGTTAGTGTTCCTATTATGCTTATGAAAAATATAGATAAGTATGCTATTTTTTGTAATGAAACAAGATTGATAATTGCATAATTGGCTTATCATGTGATGGAAGTTGAACTTTTAACTAGAATAAATATTAGTTCAAAAGTTTTTATACCTCAAATGGCTCTTAGTCCATCACAATCCAAATGACCTTTCAAATTGTAAAGACAATTTCCCATCATAATTTTATATGCAATGTCTATTAACAAAGAGTCGAGGATAATCACCAAAGAGAATGGGACTTTATTTGCATAAATTTGTATTTAGTCATGGTCAACTATATATTACTGTATCCAAAATTAGAAGTAGAAAATGATTGAAAATCTTAATTCATGACAAAGAATAGGAATTCAGCTGTCAAAACTAATATTGTATTTAAAGAAGTTTTTCAAAATCTCTAAGAATTTATGAGTGTATTAATCTTATATTTTTGTCATTTTCCTAAGTTACATTTGAGAATCATTTTGTTTTAAACAATATATTTATACTTAGATATGTTATATTTATTTGTTGTTTTATTCTACTATATTTCTATCATTTAGAAAATATGTTAGCAACTTGTGCAATGCACATGCTACAATCTAGTTTCATTCTGTATAAAATTATTCATTTCATGGAGGAAGATAAGAGCTGAGAAAATTATGTTAACATAAATTCTAAATTGTTAAAATTAAAAAAATTCTTTAATATCTTCTCTCTTATACCTCTCTTATAAAATTAAAAATTAAAACAATCATTTAATATTTTTATTTTATTTTATTTAATAATATTAGATTATGTTTATGATATTTTATATATAATATACTATTTTATAATATGTTTTAGGATTTTGTGTATGATACTTTGTTGAATTTTATATGTTTAAATTGATTTACTTTAATTTTTTTTAGTTTGTGATACATATATGTGTATATGTAAATTATATTATGTTATTTTATTATTATGGTGTAAATCTTAAATTTATATTATCATATTTTTTAAAGGATATTAATTGTTGGAGGGTATGTTGATTTAATTATATACTTTAAATTCATTAAAATATAGTTTTATTGACTTTTAATATGTAAGGATATTTAAGTGAAATTAATTATTTCTTAAATCCAATACAACATGACAATAAACAAATAACAAAATAGTTTGACAAAAGTTTTTGATTCAAGTAACACCCGATATTTCTTGAAGACTTTGTACCTTCAACTACATCCAACTTTCAATCCTTAATCCTTGCGTGTATACATTTAATAGTTTAATTACTTTTATTATTATCAAAAAAATAAAAAATAATTTTATACAAATATTCTTGTTTGACAATAATAAAACAAATATAATATAATAATCCTAGTTTATGCTATATACGTGTATATTATATTATATTATTTAGTGAACTATATACAATATTATATACTATATGATGTGTAAGATCTAAACAAGATATAACCACCTTTTTATTACCCATATTTATATCATATCAATTTTAATTAGTCTTAATTTAAAATTTAAAGATATATATCACACTTTTATTAAGATATGTGAAATTCATGAAGGGATTAATTTTTAAAAAATATATATATAATTAAAAATAAGGTACGGTAATAATAAAATTATTTTTTTTATCAAAAGAGTTGAGATCACAAAGGAAAAACACACGTGTAGTTGCCAAAATAACAAGACGACAATATCTAAGTATAACTATCTGTCAGCTCTTAAGTCTTTTGTGTGTGTATGTGTATGTAACTATCTGTCAGCTCAAGTCTTGTGTGCGTTTGCGTGTGCGTGTAATTTTATATAAATCTAACTACTAATTACTAAAAAGAGAGTTAAGATTGAAATTCATTTATGTAAAATGTATCCTCGTATTTTGCGTACTTTATTTCATTTTTTTAACTGAATGAAAGGAAATATGAATTTTTCCTTTTTTATCCATCTGATCAAACAATATATCAACAGGAAGTTATAATGAGATAGTCTTCAGTTATTATTGCGGGAATTATTTTATTATTATTTTTTAACAATTTTTTCTTTTTATCGTACATTCAAAAAAAACAAACTGGCGAAGTTTTAAATATTGTCTCTCCCTTGTTTCGGGTGGAATCCGCCTTATCATTATCCATTTTCTCAAAAAGATGGTTGCACTCGTATCTCACTTCAACAAGGCTAGGGATGAATCTGGGTCGGATAATAGCAATTTAAAGTGATTTTTCTAACTGAACTGACATTCTCAATTTGTTATTTTGCTCACCCACTTCAATCCCTCTTGCCATTTTGTAACTGAAGTTTTCGAGTTGATACGAGTTACTGCAAGTTATATCAGTTTGAGAATCATCAACATTGTTTCTCCTATAGCTACCTGATATGTAAAATATTTACATATTTATTTTCTCTTGTATGATGCATTTTTTGATGTTATCTTGTTTAATTTAATAAATTTAGTTGCATTTTGTGAATGGGTCTTGAATTTGAAATGAAATTAAATCTTTTAGATAATGCTGTATTTTGACCCTGTTTCAGGTTTTAGACTATATATGGAGTTCTAGATGTTGGATTGGGTTGTTCTTTATATGGTTACAAAGCTAAGAAAAATCCCTACAACTTTCATGTTTAAAGAAAATCTCAGTTTGGAATCTAAGGATCTCAAATTCTGCTTGGAAGATGAAACAGTGGTTCTGACGGAATCTGACCTTTGGTTACTAATCTGATCATAACTTGGGATAGAAATGTCAAAATTAGGAGTTCTTTGCGGCATTTAAAAGTTAAGATCCGGCTCTACAACTCCTATGTTGACAGGAAGATGTAAATATACCATTCTCATGGTGAAAAACTACCAACAAGTCAGAAGAATTGTTGCTGCGAAAATCAAAAAGGGTAGTTAGAGACCATGGGTGGTAGCTAAAGAATGTGATTGATAGCTAATGGTCAAGATTTATGACTTGCAGCTGATTCATTCACCTATAAATAGGTAGAAGTGGAGAGCATTTGCAGCATTCATTGATTCATGCATCTTAGATAGTAGTTCATGCATTTTTAGTTCTTGTATGCCTCTTACATGGAAGGCTAGGTTCTCCTCCTACATGGAAGGTTTTACCTCCTACATGGATGGATAGTATTTATATTTTCATGCATTTGTAATTATAATATTTGTATCATGAATGTGATTATGTTTCTATTTTATTTTGAGTTTGTTTTTAATTTCATTATGTTCTAATTTTTATCTTCCTAGGGTGATGACGTAACTTGATAATAACGGATTTAATTCTAATCTATTGAAACTAATTTTAATTTTATTTCCTAGACTGAGTTTTAATTATTGCTCTTAATGCTTTCAATTGATTGGCCACCTTTTGAATGAACTCAATATGCATGTTGAGACCAGAAGGAGATATATGTGTATGGAACCTATAATTAAAACCGTAAATTGCATATGAAATAGGAATATATTCATATGGTTTATGTAGTCTTAATGAGTTCCATAAATCCTAATGCATGATTAATTGTTGTAATTCACATAGGAATATAGTGAATTAGCAATTAGTTATAGAATTACTTGACCTTGGAAGAGGCTAGTGATTAATTTAGGGAAACTCGACTATCAATTAAGGAAGTTAAAATTGGATTAGTATAGATAGATGATTCAATCCGAAATTATTAAGTGAAGTCTGATCCCTAGGTCTTTTATTCATCTTTATCTTTAGTCTAATTGCATTCATCTTTATTTTAAATATTTTTGCATTAATCTTTATTTACTCACTTCAATTCCAACTTATCGATTTGCCAAATAGTGTTAGGATTATGAATTTTGGTACTTAGTGAAACAATCCTTATGGGAACGATACTTTCTTATCACTTTATTACTTGTTTACGATAGTGTACACTTGCGCTAATTAATAAACCATTTTTACACGTAACAAGTTTTTGGCACCGTTGCCGGGGATTGTTATCATTAATATCAATACCAAGTAATCTTAATCCTAATTTGGTTTTTATTTTACATTTTTTTCTTTGGTGTTTCTTTTCTTTTTTCAGGTTTGTCCTATTGTATGACCAGATCAAGAGTTGTTGAACCACTGCTATTTGATTTTTAGATCGAGAAAACTTGTCGAAGGAATCGAAAGATACAGAAGCAGTCAACTGTAGATCAAGGTGAAGCAGTGGGAGATTTGAGAGAAGAACCAGACACTAAAGCACTCTGTAATTATGCCACACCAACAGTCATAGATACTATTTCTGGGATCAGGAGACCGCCTATACCAGCTAACAACTTTGAGATCAAGCCAGCCATAATTCAAATGATGCAAGCAAATCAGTTTGGAGGTTCTCCAGTAGAAGATCCGAATGCACATATAGCTAGCTTTCTAGAAATTTGTGATATATTCAAGCACAATGGCGTTTCTGATGATGCCATAAGGTTGCAACTTTTCCTTTTCTCACTCAGGGATAAGGCTAAAAGCTGGTTACACTCTTTACCAGTGGGGAGCATCACTACATAGAACATATTGGCACAAAAATTCCTAGCAAAATTCTTTCCTCTAGCTAAAACTGCAAAGATGAGAAATGAGATTGCTTCATTCACCCAGCATGACATGGAAAGCCTTTATGAAGCATGGGAAAGATACAAGGAGCTGCTAAGAAGATGTCCTCATCATGGGCTACCAGATTGGCTGCAACTACAAACTTTCTACAATGGATTATCTAATGCTACCAGAACACTTGTAGATGCTGTAGCTGGTGGATCATTAATGGGAAAAAGCATAGAAGCTGCTATGGAGCTGTTGGAAGAGATGGCAGCAAATGCTTAACAATGGCCTTCTGAACGCAACACTTCAAAGAAAGCACTTGGAGTCCATGAGCTAGACATTCTAACCACTTTGTCTTCTTAAGTTACCTCTTTATCCAAGCAAGTGAGTTCATTAACAGCTCAAGCAAATGCAATCAGAACTCCTACAGATGCTTGTGATTTATATGGAGGCCCTCGCATGAGCATACAATGTCAAGAAGACAATCCACTCATTCCTTCTCAACCTGAATAAGCCAACTATGTGGGGAATCAAAATTGTCAAAATGATCCTTTCTCAAACACATACAATCCAGGATGGAGAAACCACCCTAATTTAGGGTGGAGGAATAATCAGAATGTGTTCAAACCTCAAGGGAATTATCAACAGCAAATTCAGCAATCACCACCACAACCAAAGGCGAATTTAGAAGAAGCATTGGCTCAATTAACCATGAATACTTCCCAATTCATGGCCAGAACAGAAGCTACACTCAAGAATCATGAAGCAATCATGCAAACTCAAGCAACCTCAATCAAAAATCTAGAGGTGCAAATGGGCCAAATTGTAAGTATGCTGAATTCCAAACAACCAGGTACTTTACCCAGTGACACCGAAAGAAATCCTAGAGAGCACGTAATGGCTATTTCATTAAGGAGTGGGAAGCAGTTAAATGAGCCAGAATCAAGGAAGAAAAATGAAGAAGCTCAAAAAAAAGATGAGGTGATTCCAGGAAGAATGACTTTTCCAGATAATCCTCCACCATGTGTTCCACCAGTTCCATTTCCTCAAAGATTGGTGAAAGCTAAGCTAGACTAGCAGTTTAGCAAGTTTCTGGAGGTGCTTAAGAAGTTGCATATTAACATCCCATTTGCTGAAGCTTTAGGCCAAATGCCCAGTTATGCAAAATTTATGAAGGAGATTTTATCAAAGAAACGCAAACTGGAGGATTTCGAAACAGTAGCCTTAACCGAAGAGTGCAGTGCGATTCTCCAAAAGAAACTACCGCCAAAGCTTAAAGATCCTGGGAGTTTCTGCATACCCTGTACCATTGGAGAGTGTGAATTCGAAAAAGCCTTATGTGACCTCGGTGCAAGTGTGAATTTGATGCCATTATCCGTCTACAAGAAGCTGGGATTGGGAGAAGTGAAACTAAATACCGTGTCACTGCAGCTAGCAGATCGTTCAATAAAGCATCCACGTGGAATCCTTGAAAATGTGCTAGTAAAAGTTGATAAATTCATCTTCCTAACGGATTTCATAGTGCTTGACATGGAAGAAGACCAAGAAATTCCTATTATTCTTGGGAAACCATTTCTTGCAACTGGACGAGCTCTAATTGATGTGCAAAAGGGAAAGCTAACTTTACAGGTTCAAAATGATCAAGTATCTTTCAATATTTTTAAAGCTTTTCCATATGAAGATAATATATGTTATATAGTAGACACATTGACCAATTGCATGAAAGATGTAATGCATAAAACCTGCACAGAAGAGCCATTAGTGGTAGGAATGGTTGATGCATCAAAGTCTACTAATCTTAAAATTCTGAAGCAGATTAATTGCCTTGAGAAAAATTCTCCAGTTTTCAACAAGAAACCATTCAAAGGTTTAGGAGAGAGGTCAAGTAAACCTGTTCCATCAATAGAAAAATCACCAGAATTGAAACCAAAGGCTTATGAAAATGCTAAACTCTACAAGGAGAAGACAAAAATATGGCATGATAGGAGAATTATAAGGAAGGAGTTCACACCAGGGCAGAAAGCACTTCTCTACAACTCAAGGTTAAAACTCTTTCCAAGAAAATTAAGATCAAGGTGGTCAGGACCTTTTACTGTGGTTCAAGTTTGGCCGTATGGAACTGTAGAGATTCAAGATGGTGATAGGAAATTCAAAGTGAACGGGCAAAGATTGAAAGAATACAATAATAGTGCATTCAACACCATCAAGACTGTCATCATGCTCGAGGAACCAGTTGGTAAGTAAAAAAAAAAAAAAAAGAGGACTCTGTCTAGCTAAATATGTTAAAGAAGGGCAGCTACTTGGGAAGCAACCCAAGACTTCTTTCTCTACTCATTTCTTTTCTTCTGACTTATTTAAGCACATATTGCACAGCATTTTTCACTCACAATTTCAGCTCTTATCATGGAGGAATCCCTTGTAAAGCTTAAAAGCAGATTCCCTACTCTCCCCAAAAATGTGCTCAGGAAAATCTACAACTATCGACTTGAAAGAATGAAGGCATTTAAGCGTTTGGGTCTTCCCGAGGACATACGTTGGATTATTGAAGCTAAGGTACGTTTAGCAGGTGAGTTTAATGAATCATTTGTTAGACGTATGCCAGGTATGGGAAGAAGTTCTTACTCTAAAAAAAGAAGAGCTAAAAGAATGAGAGTCTGTCATAAGTGTGCAAGGTGGAATTGTAATAAGCTCTGTAGGAATAAAGGAATGATTTCAGTAAATCGAGAGGACAAAATTCGATTCATAAAGGATGGACTGAGTAAAGAGTCATTGGATGATATCATTCAGACTCTTGAGATGCATCCTAGCGGAGATGTTCATGCTGTTCTTCTTGATTTAATGAACTTATTCAATACAGAAAAGGAACGTTACAGTCTTGGGGATCTGACTGTAAAAGACCCTGTTTGCCAGTTTATAAGAAAATTGGATGGGAAGCAAATCCTCGACTCATAGAAGCCGTTTAAGCCGTTACTGAACGAAAAATCAGAGGAAGATGTGAGCCACAATCACAACTACTGTAAATATGTTTATCTTCTTTACTTTTCCTTTATCTTTTTATCTTTACAGCTGCTTTTTAACTTTCCGTACATTTATCTTCTTTTTAAGTTTACCTTTTCAGTAACTTTTTGACTTCTTTACATTCCGTATTCTACTTTGTTCACGCCATTATTACACTTGTCAGTTATGCACAGCATTTTTCTATCTTTTTCTGATATTATCTAATTTGCGTGATTTCTTTGTTTCTGCTTTTGTATTATAAGAATGCATTTCAGCAATCACACTTTGCAAAAATGTCTGAAGGCGAGAGTAAAGAAGAGGAAGAGGTTGAGAAACTATCAAAATGTAGATTTAAATCTATCTGTATTTTTGGTGAATCTTATGCTGGAAAGAATGTAGAATTTGTAACAGCAGCAACTGAACTTGGTCATGCATTAGCTGCTAGAAAGATTGCCTGTGTGTATGGAGGAGGGCTTCATAGCTTAAAAGGAAGTGTAGCATTTTCTGCCTACATCAGAGGAAGCAAAATACTGAGTATCCTTGTGAATGGTTTAGATGATAAGAAATACGCTATCGGTAAAATATTAAAGGTTTCAAACTTGCCTGAACGAATTGGATACATGCTTTACAGTGCTGAAGCCTTTATTGCTTTACCTGGTGGTTTAGAAGCATTAGATGGAATTTCCAGTATTGTATATTGGATTAACTTGAACTTTTATCAAAAGCCAGTAGGTTTATTAAATGTTAATGATTTTTATGATAGTTTGTTGTCTTTTTTAGATCAAGCTGTGGAATAGGGATTCATAACCCAAGCGACTCGCCGTGCCATAATGTCTGCCTCAATTGCTGATCAGCTGATTGACCAACTACAAGGCTATAAACCTAAACCAGATCCATCAGTGAAAAAGATAGATTGGCAATCTCCAACCAGCAGTCAGAAGCATGAGCCCGATACTACTCTCCGGTTGTATCTTTCTTTACTCTTATGGTTTTACTCCCAAAATTTCTTTTATGTGTGAGTTACTTATACATTTCTTTTAATAAACCCTTTTTGCTAATCTGCTGAAGACATTGGGGACAATGTCTACATTAAGTGTGGGGGGGAAATTTATTAAAAAAAAAATTTACTTTTTAGGATTTTTTATAGTAAAACCATGAGATTTATTATAAAAAAAAGGGATGGCCGAGTAAAGAGTTATTTTCTGTTCTTGATACGCATCCTAAAAAAAATATAAAAAATATAAAAATATAAAAATATTTTCCTGCTTATTAGATTCTTTTCAATAATTTTTAAAGATTTCATAGCAAGATTGAATAACTTTCTTACTTCTTAGAATTGATGGATTTGGTAATGGATTTTGAGTTGGATTGAGTTGGAAACCTTTAACCGTGAGATTTTGAGCCTACTTGTTGAATCAGTATTATATTTCTTGTGTGTGATATTCACCTGTTAAGTTGTCACTCTAAAACTTGCATAAAATCTGGTTGAGACTACAATTTACATGCATACTCAGATATGATAAAGGCATTTTTTTTCTCAGTTAGAACTAAATAGCCAACCCTGCAGTTTTACCATTGATAAACCCCTTTGAGCCTGATTAACCATTTCTTTGCTTTAACCCATTAATATGTCATTTAATGAAATATCAATTATCTTTACTTAACCCTAGGGATTAGTAGAGCATTTGAATCTTTGAACAATGAATTTTTGACAAAGTGTGGGGGAATATGTATTATTAACTTCAAAGTTGCAAGGGTTTTCTTTCAAAAAAAAAAGAAAGAAAGAAAAAAAAAGAAAAAAAAATAAAAATAATTCAATATATATATATATATATAAAATAATAATAAAAAAAGAGAAAAAGAAGAAGAGAGAAATTGATGTGTACTTGAATTTGAATCGTGGGCTGCTATGTTGAGATAAAAATTATTTAGAGATTACCCATGTTTTAATTGCTCTATTAATTTCTCTCCTTACTTCAGCCTTTCATATCCCTGTTTTATCTTTCCTTTACCTTGGCCTTATTACAACCCTTAATAAGACTTTTTGATTTGAAGTGTGCATGTAAATCAGGTAGTGGAGATTGAGAATTTATGCAAGCCTATGGTAGTGCAATCTTTGATAGGATGAATTTGAGTGAAACACTTGCCTATAAACACTTGAGAGAGGAAGAGTTCCAGTGATTATATCAATCTGATTCAATCCTACTCAAATGAAGTTGCAATCCCTTTTTGATTTTATATGTCAAGATTTGTTGATTCATGAATGCTATGATATCTTTGTACTTTAATTATCTTTCTTATATTTTTCTAACTTTTTATCTCATAGGTAGATTAGTATTAGTATTAGTATTAGTTTTCTTCTGTTTTGTATTTGTCCGAGGACGTCCAAAAGCTAAGTGTGGGGGAATTTGATACGTAAAATATTTACATATTTATTTTCCCTTGTATGATGCATTTTTGGATGTTATCTTGTTTAATTTAATAAATTTAGTTGCATTTTGTGAATGGGTCTTGAATTTGAAGTGAAATTAAATCTTTTAGATAATGCTGTATTTTGACCCTGTTTCAGGTTTTAGGCTATATCTGAAGTTCTAGATGTTGGATTGGGTTGTTCTTTATATGGTTACAAAGCTAAGAAAAATCCCTGCAACTTTCATGTTTAAATAAAATCTCAGTTTGGAATCTAAGGATCTCAAATTCTGCTTGGAAGATGAAACAGTGGTTCTGATGGAATCTGACCTTTGGTTACTAATCTGATCATAACTTGGGATAGAAATGCCAAAATTAGGATTTTTTTGCAGCATTTGAAATTTAAGATCCGGCTCTACAACTCCTATGTTGACAGGAAGATGTAAATCTACCATTCTCATGGTGAAAAACTACCAACAAGTTAGAAGAATTGTTGCTGCGAAAATCAAAAAGGGTAGTTAGAGACCATGGGTGGTAGCTAAAGAATGTGATTGGTAGCTAATGGTCAAGATTTATGACTTGCAGCTGATTCATTCACCTATAAATAGGTAAAAGTGGAGAGCATTTGCAGCATTCATTGATTCATGCATCTTAGATAGTAGTTCATGCATTTCTAGTTCTTGTATGCCTCCTATATGGAAGGCTAGGTTCTCCTCCTACATGGAAGGTTTTACCTCCTACATGGATGGATAATATTTATATTTTTATGCATTTGTAATTATAATGTTTGTATCATGAATGTGATTATGTTTCTATTTTATTTTGAGTTTGTTTTTAATTTCATTATGTTCTAATTTTTATCTTCCTAGGGTGATGACGTAACTTGATAATAACGGATTTAATTCTAATCTATTGAAACTAATTTTGATTTTATTTCCTAGATTGATTTTTAATTATTGCTCTTAATTCTTTCAATTGATTGGCCACCTTTTGAATGAACTCAATATGCATGTTGAGACCGGAAGGAGATATATGTGTATGGAACCTATAATTAAAACCGTAAATTGCATATGAAATAGGAATATATTCATATGGTTTATGTAGTCTTAATGAGTTCCATAAATCCTAACGCATGATTAATTGTTGTAATTCACATAGAAATATAGTGAATTAGCAATTAATTATAGAATTACTTGACCTTGGAAGAGGCTAGTGATTAATTTAGGGAAACTCGACTATCAATTAAGGAAGTTAAAATTGGATTAGTGTAGATAGATGATTCAATCCGAAATTGTTAAGTGAAGTCTGATCCCTAGGTCTTTTATTCATCTTTATCTTTAGTCTAATTGCATTCATCTTTATTTTAAATATTTTTGCATTAATCTTTATTTACTCACTTCAATTCCAACTTATCGATTTGCCAAATAGTGTTAGGATTATGAATTTTGGTACTTAGTGAAACAATCCTCGTGGAAACGATACTTTCTCATCACTTTATTACTTGTTTACGATAGTGTACACTTGCGCTAATTAATAAACCATTTTTACACGTAACACTACCCCCCAATTGACAAACCAAGACATCTAAACAAACAAAAAATGTATCTAAATCTTACATATTACCCAAAATCACTACTTCAAATTCAAACCTTTTTGCATTCAAATTGATAAATACAAGACTATAAAGTTAACATAAATCACAATTTGTAGCCGGCAGTCCAATGATTAGCTCATTGGACTAAGATCGGTCTATCAAGGAATAATCTAGAGATGAGTCACTTGATAATGATCAACCTCTAAGATGCATGAGATGACCACATGATCACTAGTGCATGAGACCAACCTAACCAAATGATTAGGACCGGTAAAGCATTGGATTGATAAAAAGCTATAGTTAGAAAGTTCTCTCATTATAGAACAATCAATCTACCCTTGACCAAAAAGATGAAGTCAGCTCTTCCAAGACCTTCCTGATAACCATTATAAAAGGTAATTAGGTACACCTTTCTAAGAATTCTAAATTGTTAACACACTTTTTATATACTTGTTATTTTCTTTCCTAAAACTACTACTAATATAGGCATCAAAAAGCCCAAAGTGGCAATTGTCATAGGATTTTTATCTACCTTTTATTGTGATCAAACTACCTACCTTACCACCACTCTCAATAGTGCACAACCTATTTCCACCTCAAACAACCATACTTTTGGTAAGTGATCATAATATTAGTATTATTTATGGTCTTATCCACTATTCTTTCTCTCTCTTCTCTTTTGACTTCTAAATTTTCATATGATGATAATTTTTTGAGAATAATTCACTGATCATCAATCACTTTCTTAAAAAGTCATGGTTGATTGATCTTTCTTTGAAATATAGATCAATTTTTGGTCACATGAGTTGTCAATTATGATTTTTCCTAATAAGATTAGTTAATTGTCTTGACAAGTATTTGTTACACTAGTGATTACAAGTAACAAGGTCCTTTTCTTCAAAGATTAATGATTTTCTTTCTTTTCCTAAATACAAGACCTATTTTAAAACACTGATCAATCTTTCATCTATCAGTGTTCAATTCTTTCTCAACATAATTGGTCAATAAACAATCATTTTCTTAAGAAAGCTAGTTTCGAAAATATTCTACAATTAGTTGTTGATCCTTATTTGTTTCTCGTGCAAACTAATCAAGAAATGATCATTTTCCTAAGCAAACTTGTCACTAAACTTTTCTAAGAAGAAACCACTCTTGGATCATTTCTTGAGAAAATTAGTCACAATCATTTTCTCTAGAAAATTGTAAAAAAAATAATTGATTAATTAATTTTTTATATCCTAAATTATCTATTGAACATGGCTATATTAATGGTCATCTGATTAATCTTAGTAGTTTTGAAAATTCATCCTCACTGAACTTACAACAATGAGTTGCCACCTAAATTTACATTCCTTTAATTGCAATGACCATACATTATCTGGCAGCCACATATGGATAATCCCCTTCATATATCTTTCCTTAATCGGTACATGGATGGTCCAAATCTAAACCACAACCTAGAAAGATAGATTCTTAGAGGAAAAAACAAATAACTAAAAGAACAATTGGAGTTCATGAGACAATAGTTTTAAAGAAATATAAACCACTAGTGTCATTTGCATGAATGGTTTGACCACTATGAGCATTACTAGAGTGAAAATTATAATCACATTCCTTATCATGAAAATAAACCACTATTTAATGAAAGACCAATCAGTAACCATGATGAAAGATTTGAAGATTCCTAGTATAACCATAGCTAATCAAGAGAACATGTTGATCGCTATGACCAACGATATGATAACTAATTGATCAATAAGTCTTACCACTATAAATGTCATGATGACTAAAAGTATTATTTTATAGATCACAACCACAAATATAACAATCCCAACAATGAATGTCATGCCTTCATACCAATTAACATAAAAGACTCAATCCCTTAAAACTTTAAACCACTAGTAAATTTAGAGCCTTACAATAGGATAATTAATCCTCCAAAGCATATTAAAGCTTTTCAAGTAACTACACTTCTAATAAGGGTACTAGAAGCAATCCTATGTTACGTTCTTTTTACTACACTTAAGAAAGTTAGCCTAAAATGGTTTAACTTTGAGACCGAACTTCATTGCCAATTTTTGAGACATAATAGACTAATTCCTTACTCATTTTGCTATATCTAAGGCTCATAAAAAAACTAGTGCTTCACTCATTAATATTCAATAAGGCAAAATAAATCATTAAAGAACTTGTTGAAACACTTTAATTAAGTTTCCTTAGAAATCAAAAACATCAAGGAAGAGCTCACTATGCACTCTATATTGATGACCTCCTCTCAGGATATTTTTCAAAGTTTCTTGCTAAAAAAACTAGTTAACAATCTTGCAAATCTCTTTAAAAAAAAAGCAACTAAGTTCATTAATGTTAAAGAGCTTGAATTTAATAAAAGGTAAACAAATGAGTGATATGGTGAAATTAGGCATAATGAAAAACAAAGGATGGAAAACCACCAAAGCCTAAGTATCATCAATATGCCCCATTAAATAAGACTAGAAGAAATATCTCAAATGATGTAAAGATAATAGAACTCATGGATAAAAAGCCTAAAAAAAGGTTAGTAATAAAAGCTCCCCACCATTAAGAGTCACAACTTACTGCAACATCAAGGACTATATCACCCTAAAAAATGAGATTAAAAAATTGATTTGAAAAGGCCACTTTAGGTATATGTGAAAAATAATCGATTGAGAGGAGATTACAATAAGTAAACTAATGATTGAGGTCTTCATTGGAATAATTAGAATCTTACTAATTCCCAATGCCTTTTAATTCCCCTCCAAAGAAGAAAATAGTCAAAAGCAAACAGCTAGAAAGACTACAAGACCCATTTAGGATCATAAATGTGATTGCTAAAGGATTTATTAATGGAAGGACTTAGAAGAATGCCCAAAAAGACATTTATTGTCGATGATGAATATGGAAACTAAAAAGCAAGGTTTTAAAACCCAGCCCGACCCGACCAGTTCAACCGGTCAAACTAATGCGTGGTCATCGAACCGGACCGAATATATCCACAGAACCGACCTATTGAAAAACTTGGATAGATCCGGTGAAACCCAGTAAAAAATCAATTTAACCAGTAACCCGTTAGACCCGTCAGCCTATTTCATTTTTTTCTAGTTGGATAAAGTCATCAGCGGCCCAAATCCTACCAACCCAGTCCAGCCCCACAACTCACTACCCAGCCCGCCAACCTTGAATGAAATGACATGGCATCAGACCACAAGAAGGGTACCAGCATCACAGACAGATTCACAGTCGTAGCAGCATTTGGGAATTTTTGAATTGGGGAAAGGGAAAAACCTAATTTTTCTTTCGTTGTTCTATCTGCTTATGCTATAACTACTATTGCTTTTGCTCAACTTGCTTTGCTCCTTGAATGTTCTTCAATTCTTCTCTAATCTACTATTCTACTTTGTTTTTACCTTCCATAACTTTGCTCTATTTCACAGGTTTTCAATTCAGGCAGGATTTTAGTTTTAGGCTTTCAGCTTTACTTCAGCTTCAACTTTAGCTCTGTTTTAGACTTCTAATATTTTGGTAACTTAACCAAAGAGGCAGAGACAAACTGCATTTAAAAACTTCACCCATTTATAACATTCCATAGTCAAGTAATTCAAGCCTTGTTTCAGTATTCCAGTAACTGAAACTCAACGCCTAAACCATAATAAAGTCCTACCTTCGATTTCCTACTCTTCAAAAGTTCAGAGTTCGACCTTTAGGTCATAGTTTGTGATTGTTATTTATTTCATTTATAGCATATTGTTTCTCCATCTTTTTATTGCATTCCACACTCCTTTCTTTTCTTTTTTTTTCTATTTTCCCCTATTAACGCTCACATAATCACATCACATTTACAACCTTGGGTAGTAGACACGACCATGAATGATTGAAATTAATGTAGGTTCACAAATTAATTAATCCCCCATTAAAATTTATAGTCATTCCAATTAATGCAGCATGTAATGCAAGTTCATAAATTAATGCACAAATGATTGAAATTAATGCACTGTGAATAACTCATTTTGTCAATACATAAAGCATTTATATTAATTTACTCTACAAATTGCAAAATAGCTTAAATTTAAACCATGTTTTCTTTATTGAAAATTTTTTTTAGATAATCAATAAGTTATGTTCTATTTTGTTTAAATGCAGAAAATGTCATCTTCCTCAGCTAGCCAATCAACAGCTACATCTTCAACACAATCTGTTAGAGCAAAAACATACCCTGCATGGAATCATTGTATAGAAGGTATAGACTCAAAGGGGAAAAAATCTTAAAATGCTTGTATTGTGCAAAAGAAATTAAAGGTAGAGGGATAAAGAGAATGAAACTACATCTTACCAAAAAAAAGGATGAAGTTCAAGCATGTTCAAAAGTCCCATATGATATTCAGTATCAAATTGAAGAGTATTTGAAAGAGGTCGAAGAAAAGAAAAAGAAAAAGAAAAAGCCTACCCAAGATCAATGGAAGAAGGAGGATCCATATACTCAAAGCACTACACCATTTGATGGAGATACACCTAAGATTGAAGAAATACATGGTAAACAATTTCTAGCTAAAGGTAAAAGAAAGGCAAGTGGAAGTATTGAAAAATTTTTTGCACCAAGAACCACTCCTGGTGCTCAACCATCAATCAAGAGTACATTGGCAGGTAAAGAAGCTGTACATAGAGTAGATTTGGCAATTGCATAGTTCTTTTATGACAATTGCATTCCATTAAATGTTGTGAATTCAGTTTATTTCCAAAAATTGTTTAATGTAGTAGCGGTAATAGGTCTTAGTTATAAAGCTCCAACTTATCATGCATTGAGAACTAAGTTATTGTATGATATGAAAAAAGAAGTTTAGTTGTTGATTGATGCTTATAGAAGTACTTGAGAAGACACTAGTTGCACTATAATAGCTTATGGTTAGCAAGATCAGAAAAATAGGCAACTTATTAATTTCCTTGTTTATTGTCCAGCTGGCATTACTTTTATTAAATCTGTAGATGCTTCAAATATTGTTAAGGATGTAGCAACACTTTGTAAGTTGTTTGAAGAAATGGTTGAGTCTGCTAAGGCAAGTAATGTTATCCACTTAGTTACTGATAATGCTACTAACTATAAAACTGCAAGAAAATTATTTAATGAAAAGTATCCTTCAACTTATTGGTCATCTTGTGCTACATACTGCTTAAACTTGATTCTAGCAAACATTGGTAAGATGGAACTTGTGAGTAGTCTAGCAAAACGTGCATTAATGATAACCAAGTTTATTTATAATCATGCATTTTTATTAGCTTAGTTAAGGAAAAGAGAAGGATGGACAAAAGTTATACATCCAGGTCCAACATGTTTTGCTACAATTTTTATTGCTTTGAAAAGCATTCAAGAGTACAAGCATGATCTTATAGCATTAGTGACTAGAAAGACATAAATTGATTCTAGATACTTCAAAGATCAAAAGGCTAAGGATGTTGTTGCCATCATTTTAAATGATAAATTTTGGAATGATTGTGCTATTGTGACTTAACTTGTCACTCCACTTATTCGAGTATTAAGAATTGTTAATACTGATGAAAAACATTCACTAGGTTATGTGTATGATGCCATGTATAGGGTAAGGAGAGCTATCAAAAATATTTTTTTGAATAAAAATACATTGTACAAGCCTTATACAAGGATTATTAAACACAGGTGGGATAGGTAACTTTGTCAAAAAGTTCATGCTACTACATATTTATTGAATTCAATTTTTCCTTATGATAAAAAAATTTTCTCAATTAAACCAGAGGTATAACAAGGTTTCCTTGATGTTTTGGAAGCAAAAATCAACTCAAACAGAACTGGATTTTTAAAAGAAAGCATGCTTTATCGTGAAAGGCGTAAAAGCTTTAGTAGTCAAATGACTCTTGAAGCTTCAAAAAATATGTTACCTAGTAAGAATTTTAGTTTATGTGAATTATTTTTTATGTTGTGTTATTTGAATTATGATTAAAATAATTAATTTGGTCTTTTATTTTTATTATGACTTGTGAATTTGTGACAGATCAATGGTGGAAGAATTTTAGCCATAGTGCTCCTAATGTGCAAAAACTAACTATCACTCTTTTATGCTAAACAACATCTTCTTCAGGTTGTGAAAGAAACTGGAGTGTCTTTGAAAGAATACACAGCAAGAAAAGAAATAAATTGAAGCATTAAAGGTTGAATGATCTCATATTTATGCATTACAATTTGCGTTTGAAAGATAGGTAAAATTATTTAGTACTTTATTTAATTTGTTAATAATAATTAGTGTATGTGAAAGTATAATATTCACAATTTATTTAACACATACTTTATAGGGCTTTAAACAAAAATAGATCATTAGATCCCATTGACTATGAAAGCATAGACAAAACTCAATTTTGGATTATGGAAGAAAATGATTCACCCTTACTTGATCATGAAGAAATAGAGAGAATGCTTTACAATGATGAAGCAATTCCAAAGGTTCATTAACTAATGAAGAAGGTAAGTTTTCTTTCTTTTATACGTGGAACTTATTATGGATTACTTTTTTTTTCCTTTAGACTTCTACTTATCAAAATAGCATAATAAGCATGAAAATGTCAAAAATTATTCTAATCTTATTAAAGTTTTAATAATGTTCATTTTTTTAGTTTGGTTTGGTGACATAACTGAAGATGATATTCAAGCACCAAGCATGGAGGCTCCATTGGTAGATTTAGGCTCAATTCTACAAGATGAGGATTATAGTGCTGTAGAGATGATTTTGATGATGGTGATAACATGGCTTGGTTTGATCAAGCTCCTCCCATGTTTGACAAGGAATGAGATAATGAATGTTTTTATCATTTGTAGTGATTATTAAGTAAAAAGAATTAAGACTTGTGTGAATGTAACTTGAATTAGAGATAATTTTTCTCATTTGCCTTCTATATGAACTAAAGTTGTGTTAGATAATTATTATAATTATAGTAAAATTAATGTTTATTTATTGTGTTATAAAAATATAGTAAGATAGTGTATGTATATATATTGTGTAATTTATTATATATAAAAATATAATGACTGGTTGAACCGATCTAACCTTAACCCCTTTGCCTCGTCAAGTTGATGACCGGGCCAAGTTTTAAAACATTACTAAAAGGTAGCCATTCACATCATTGTTGATCTCTTTCATAAAAGATATTTGCCCAGATAATTTTGAGAAGGATCATGATGATCCCATGGTCACCACGGCTATAATCCACAATTACTCTATGAAAAGAATACGACTCAATGCCTTTAAAGGTATTCACTTCTCCAAAGAATGCATGGTCCTCTATCAAGGTAATTTGATAGGATTCTCACAAAAATAAGTACTAATTAAAAGGTTGGTAAGGCAAAAAGTAACTTTAGGAACATGGCTTGCTCTCACCAATACAGTAGATTTCCTAATGGTCAATGTCCTAACCTTGGCCTACAATGCAATCCTAGGAATAACCTCCTTTAATAAAGCAAAAGGCATTATTTCAAGCCCCCACCTACTAATGAAGTTTCCTACTAAGAATAAGGTCAAACAAGTTAAGGCTACCTAGCACACTGTTCAGTGATGCTACATGAATAGCTTGACTCAAGAGGATTGCTCAAAAGCTAAAAATGAAAAAGGTAAAGAAAAGATTAACTAAAATGATATTGATTGTAAGAGGATCATGACTAATTTTTTAGATCCTAAAGAAGATGGAAAATAGAAAAATCCAAAGCTCAAATCAAAAATAGAAGAAATAAGAATCTTTGGACTCAAAGATGAAAGATTAATAAAAATTAGAAAAAACCTACCTGCAAAGCATAAGAAGAAACTAATAGACTTTTTAAAGGATAACATGGAAGTGTTCACATGGACAATTGCTAATATGCTTGGTCTTAATTTAAAGATTGCCTAACATAAGTTAGTCATTGAACCAATGATTAAGCTTGTTCAACTAAAAAAAAAAAAATACGAAGCATGGTCTAGACATGTCTAATGCAATCAAAGTAAAAGTTAACAAGCTATTGAAGGTTAGTTTCATAAAAAAAGTACCTCACACATCCAAGTTGTCAAATGTAGTTATGGTTAAGAAGGTCAATAGTTCTTGGAGGATATGTGTTGACTTTACCAACCTAAATAAAACTTACCTTAAAGACTTATATCCTCTCCCTACCATAAACCACCTCATGGATGGAACATCTAGATTTGTGATATTAAGTTTCTATAATGCCCTTTTGGCTAGTTAGAAAACTAGGAGGAAATAGCATTCATCACTAATGAAGGCATGTATTACTACAAGGTTAGGCCCTTTAAGTAAAAAAAAAAAATGCAAGAGTTATCTCTTAGAAGATGATGAATAAAATTTTTAAAGAGCAAATTGATCATAATTTGGAGGTTTATATTGATAACATGTTGATTAAGTCTATGAATCAGTTTACTCATTTAAAAGACCTAGAAGAAATCTTCCAGGTCATGAAGAAGCAAAAAATAAGGATTAATCCAAGTAAATGCACCTTTGGTGTAATGGCTAGTAAATTCCTAGGATTTATACTGACCAAACATGGAATAGGGGTTAATCCTTCAAAATGTCATGCCATCTTGGAAATGAAAAGTCCTACAACTCTAAATGAAGTCCAATGACTTAATGGTCAAATTTTGACTCTTTCAAGATTCATGTTAGGTACTCTTTATGTCCCTTTTATCACTTCTCATTTAAAGGAATAACGTATTACTAAAATATAATGATAATTTGGTCAATATCCAATATATACCTTGAATTTTTACCCATGCAAATATAGGTATGGATTTTGAATATGGATTCAAGTAAATTTTATCAAGTCTAAGAGTATGTTACTCAATCCTCCTCATACCTATATTATATAATATATAATTAAATAATATACAATAATGTATATTTATATAATAATAAGACAATTAAAACTATATTAATAAAGTGTTGGTTGAATGAAAAATATGCTAAGTCTAAAAAGATTTTACTTATTAACAGGTAAGGTTTGAAACCCAAAAATGACAATTATTGAAAGAAAATAATCCCATTAATGCTCTAATCCCTAGAGTAGTTATTTATCTTATTTAGTGATTTTACTTGTCAATAGATAAGGTTCAAAACTCGAAAATAACACTTATTGAAAGAAAATAATCCCACTAATGCTCTAATCCCTAGAGTGGTTATTTATCTTATTTAGTGATTTGAAAAAAAGTAAAAACCAAAACTATGATAATCATTTAATTAAAACATAAAAAGTTTTCAAATATAAACTAATGAAAATTTTTGGTTATTTTTTATTGTGTTAATATTATTGGCATTTTTATATAACTATTATTTTAACGTAAAAATAATAGGATATATACAAATAAACATAATAAGATATAGATAAATTATAATATGTTATAAAAAAAATATAAGTAATTAAGAATTTTTAACTATGATAGAAAAGTTTTAATAATTTTTATTAATATAATAATATATAAGTGGATGATAGTATAAAATTAATTTATACTGATATTAGATTAAATATAAATATTAAAAGTAATTAAATAACTCTTATTTTTTAAAAAAAATGTAATTTAAGATTGATAAATATGCATTATTTTAATAAAGGAGAAAAAAGGAAATTGGTACAAGGATCGAGAAAGATAAAATATTTCTAAATAGGGAATGACATTAAAATTTTAATTCCTTATCCATTATTTTCCTATTGTCATTCCTAATTTCTAATTCTACCTTATTACTAATATTTCATTGCTCCTACTTAAATATTTTGTGAAACGTTATTATTGTCACAATCATGTGAATCCCCATCTTAAAATACAAAAGTACGAGAAATAGGAATTATGACAATGTACTGCTGTAGAATTGGATACTTTCTTCTTGATCGGGTCACTACCTCACTGGATTGCCAAAGAGTTGAGCATTTTTATTATTTAATTATATTTAATATATTAAAATTTATATTTTTTATTTTAATTTATTATTTTTTAAATTTAAAAAATAATTTAATAAAACATACTCAACTTTTTAAAAAATAGAACTTTCAATGGTATTTCTCAAAATACTAGAGGAAGGATTTTACATTGGGCCTAGAAAGCGACCTCGCTGGATCTAAAGAAATGGGCCTCCAGTATTCAGATGTTGAATTCCCCTTCCTTTCTTGAGCTTATTTTGATCTGTTCAAGATAATGGGCCGGGCTTACTTAACTTTGTAGAGTTCAGTCCTAAGTAATAAAGCTTAGCCCAAGTTCACTACTTCAGCCGAATGGGTGTTTTAGCAATGGGCCTTGGGTTAACGACCAAAAAAAATTCAAAAGTCTTAGGTATTCTGCTACGTGGTCCTAGTGTTGGAATCATTAATGAAATTGACGTTTTCGAGGGGGGGAAATATATATTTATACTAACAAGAAATAAGTCTTTGTTGATAAGTGATAATAGCATAAATGTCAATCTAGATAAACTATTCGGATTTGAGAAGACTGATCCAAAATTGCCCATTCCATTTCAATGACTCAGCAGTCTTTAAGTCCAATCGCATGATCGAATGATCTATATTGGCCAGAATGTTTATTATGATAATTAGCCATTAAGAAATCTCATGATATATTAGTTAAGACCATCTCCTTTTATATATATATATTAACTATGCACCTTGTAAAAAAATTTTCACTCACACTTTCATTTTTAACATTATTTACTTCTACGAGATTATAAATTTAATCATTAGAAGGGTTATGACAAATTTCCAACACTTTTTGACAATATTTTTATATCTTGTAAATTCCCTTAAAAATTGAAGGTCTTATTGGATAAAACCAAAAACTATCAATAAATAAATGCTTGAATATTGTTTTTGAAACCTTTTTCTTAATATATTTGACTTAAACTCAGAATGTTAAATATGTTTTAAGTGACTTATTAACACATACAAAAACACAACAAACATTTCCCCGATAAATTTGGGATAATGAACTAATAATTAGAGTTATCTCAATTCATAAAATTGGATTCCATTAGTTTAGAAGATCTCTTCCAATATTGCCGGTTATCTCTTGTTATTAATTAATTATTGGTTAAAGTTCTTCCCTTCTAATTTTGCAAGTCACATTAGAAATAATAAAAAGGCTTTTGAATACCATTTTTTTAATTTTTTCTAGATTAAAAATCTATTTTAATTCTTATAAAAATAAATTTTACCTTTATTTTTTATTAAAATTTTATATCAATTTGATTCTTATAAGATATAAAAATTTTAAATTTTAGGCATTTTGTATAGTAATTTAGTATTCCATCTACTATATAGAAGAACTAAAATTTTAAGATTTTTAATCTTATAGAAATTAAATTAATACAAACTTTTAGTTCGGATGAAATTGATAAAAAAATTTAATCTTACAAAAATCAAAATAAATTTTTAACCCCATTTCATATTAGAATTAAATGTCTATTTCCTTCCATTGAAAAATGACTTTAATGTCATATTACAATTTTTATGTTCAATTTGAATTCAAGCTTGAAATCAATTTTTTCAAGCTCAAATTTGAACTCATTTATATTGCAAAACTCGAATTCAAATATATAGATATTCAACTTGAGTCAATTTTTTTTTTTTTGCATCCTTAAAAATTATTTGATTCGCATAGGAAGTAACTTCTCGTAAGAAATTGAATTTTCAAAAAAATAATTTTCTATGTGAACTTCCTTGGAAGTATTTAAAGCTATTTGGTTGACACATAAAAAATAACACTTCTTAATAAGCAACTTTCTATATTTTATTTAGTTCAACTTTAAATATCATAGAAAGTATTAATAAAATAACTATTATATCCTTAATATTATTATAATATAAATTAATAAATTTTATTTATTATTAATTAAATTTAATGAAGATAATTTTCTTATTATATTTATAAATAACACAGAAAGTAGAACTTACTTAAATAAATAACTTCTTATATTTTATGAAAAGTAGGATTTCTATATTTCATGAAAAGTAGGACTTCTTTAAAAGTCTTATTTCCTCCAACTTATCAAATAATAGCTAATTAAATGACCTATCTTTTTCTTATTATCTGAGAAATAGGATTTCCTATACTATCAAAGCAAATCAAATGACCTCTTAATCTTAATGTATAGCAAAACAACCTGCACATCATGAATTTTCATTTCTTAAGAAAACAATTAGGGAAACCAAGTACATAATTAAAATGTAAAAAGAGATAAGAAATTTTGTAGTGTGAATTCACTTGTTTGGTGGAAAGTTGCACATGGAAAGTACAACTTTCTAATTTCACCCAAAAAAGTTTAATTTCCTTAAAAAATGTATTATTTCATTAATCACTAATTAATGGTTAAAATAAAAGAGGTAAAATTCCTTAAAAATTTTACTTTTCATAAGAAAATGTGCTTACCTTTATTCCTAAGTAAGAAGAATATATATACATATATATATAACAACTTAATTTATATATATATATCAATTTTAATTTTTTATAAAATTAAAGAGTAAGAAATTTCAAATTTAAAAAGTTATCTTAATTGAAGTTCATTAAAATTTCCAATTTTCTTATTATAGTTTTATATAATATAGTAATTATTTTGATAATATTTTATGAAAAATTTAAAATTAGATCAAATAAATATAAAAAATTAATTTTTAAAAATTAAACTTTTTAGTATCAATCAATCACTTCTATAATTGATAGATGAGTTAGTCTGCACCGCCCAAAGGCTAATCCACGTGCGTTGGCCAAAAAAGTCAAATCAACTTGCATATTTTGTAAGCCTTCATATTATGCTTCTAATCCAATCTTAAGAAGCTTGTAGTTAAACAAGCAAGCCCATAGGCTTCTTTTAAAATTTTTAAAACTATTTCGAAGCATTACATATTCATTCATAAATAAGTTATAATACATTTAAAATTTATATATAGCTTTAAAAAATTATACATACATATATAATTTATAAAATACTCATAAAATAAAAATATCATGTAAAAATAATTTATAATATAATCTTACATAATTAAAAGTATGAAAGGGTAGTGTGATTTTATAAGAAATTTAGACTTATATAAAAATTAAGATATTAAGTATGAAAGAAATTTTATGCAAGCTAGCCTAACTCATTTGCCAATTAGTTTGTGTGGATTAGGCCAAAGTTGGCCTTCATTTAAACAAGCATCTATTTCAGATGTTTGGGTCCACAAAAATCTACAAATATTTGAAAAAATTTTAAGAAGTTCATAAAAGAATTTATTTCATAAAAATAACTTATTTCTAGTGTGAACTAATAACTTTTTTTTATCTCATTAATGTTTAAATTCATTTGATTTAAATAAGAAGTAAGTTTTTACAAGAAATTGAATTTCCCAACATGTAACTTCCAATGTAAACTTTTGAAAAATACACAAAGTTATCTGATTGATACTTCTCATGAAGTAATTTTTTTTATATTTTATTTAGTTTAACTTTAAACTTTCTAAAAAGTATTAATAAAATAATTACTACACCCTCAATATTATTATAATACATATTAATAAATTTTAATTATTTTTAGTTCCTTTTCTTTGAATTTGTATATATAGTATCTTTTGCATCATAATTTTTATTAACTTACAATTTTAAACATTTTATAAAAAAGTAACTTAACTAATAATTCATAAATTTACATTTTTTTATATTGGGGAACTATATTACTCATATATCTAATCTTCTCAATCATACTTGTACAATATTGTAAATGTTATGTAATTTGATATCAATCATATTTTTATAAAAAAAAATTATCAATTATCTTATTAAAGATGTTGACTTATTATTAGAATATTAAATATAAATTTAATGAAAAAAAAATTTTACTATAAAAAATTTGATGTAATTAAATAGTATAAGTAAAAATAAAATTAACACAAGAATATTGATTGAATTCTTAAATAACACTAGAGTTCCAGGAATTAATCTAAAATGAAAAAAAACTGAAGAGAAAATATATTGATATAATAGTAGTTCAAAAGGGTAAAGTTATTATTAATTAAATGTAACAGAGATAATTATATCTTCGTAATTATATAAAACATAAAAAGTATAACTTAAGGAAGAAGTTGGTAAGCAACTTTCTATCTTTGTAATCAAACAATTCACTTCTTCTAAATTTTCCAAAAAATAAAGAGTGTGTTTGGATGAATTTTTTTATATTTTTAAAAATTATTTTTGGATTGAAAGAAAATAAAGAATAAAGGGTGGTTAGTATTGTAATAAGAAAATATTTTATTTAATTATAAAATTAATATTTAGAACAAGAAAATAAATTCAAAAAATAATTAAAAATTATTTTTATTTTTTCATTTTTGAATTACATATTTAAAAAAATAAATTTTAAAATAGATTCTAAAAATAAATTATCAAATAAGTTTTTCTATTTTTAAACATAGAAAAATAAAAAAAATTTAAAATTAGAAAATAAACAGACACAAAACTTTTCATACTATATTTACGAAAAATGCATCAGAGTTCCTTATCTTTTTCATAGTTCGGCTTGTAGTCCATACCTACACCAAATTGCGAACCCTAGCATGAGTCATCTTGACTTATGGGGTGCTTGCTCTGAGATATTTACGATGCATTAGTTAACAAATACACATTCTCCTACAATTTTTTCAAAGTGTCATTGAATCAGACATTGATTAGTTATCACATAGGGGTTGAAATTTCTTATTAGCCTCAAAACCTACCTTTCTTCCAAAATTAAAGGGACTTTTAAGTTAAATACCATATTTCAAACTCCAAAATTATATCTTGTATGTCCTATCATGCAAAACTACTTTCAAAATTATCAATAATTTTTATCTCACACCTAATTTTTAAAGCTTATAAAGAATCTATTTAAAATTATTATATTATTATACACAAAAAATAAAGATATAAAAAATTTCTGGGTTGGGAACCCAGCTTGTTCCTTTATCTCCGCCACTATACACGTTATATAATTTAAATAAAACTAAAATAAACCATTTATTTAAAAATATGTCAAATTAATTTAACTCGATCAAAATAATCATGTGTACAATGTAGTAAATGATAAAACAAGAGTTAAGATTACTCATCCATTTTAACTTGAAACTCTTTTTAACAGAAACCTTATTCACATGAACTTGGAAGGAAAGATGCACTCCTAGTTATATGTGGCATTTTAAAGAATTAATTAATTTATTTATTTTTATTGATCATTTAAAATTTCAATAAGATATTAAATATTTTTTAATTTTACTCTTTTTTATTAATAAATACTTTATTATTTTACAATTTCAATTCACTTACATTAACTCTATTACATTTCACTTTTTATTTTTAACTATTTCGAAATTTTTGTATAAAGAATAATCTTGAATAATATACTAAAAATGAATGAATTAAATTATTTCTTAATATATAAAAAATTAATTAATTATGATTAATAATAAAAAATGAAATAAATAATATTTTTAAAATTCACATTTATTGTTATATCTGTATTTTTCTTTGTATTCACAATAAACAAGGTTCACCTAAAAAGTTGATTAGATTAAAAAAAT
Organism: Sindora glabra; assembly: GCA_020226215.1. NCBI lineage: Eukaryota > Viridiplantae > Streptophyta > Magnoliopsida > Fabales > Fabaceae > Sindora > Sindora glabra. The sequence continues at coordinate 49,439,007 of CM035235.1, read as the reverse complement.
TTGGATAAAATTATTATATTTTTTTTAAATCACAAATTCAAATTTACTTTAATATTAATCATTTCATTTGATAGATAACACTTTTTTAAAAAGAAGTGATTCGAATAGATTTGATAATAATTTTGAAATAAACCTCTACTGGTGATTCCAATATATCACAGATAATCAATCTGATAGGATTGGGAACCTTTAAAGAGGGGCGCCAAGTTTCAACGTGAAACCAAAAATAGGAGTAAAAAGGCAAAAGCAAAATCCCAGCATGATAACAACACCCTAACCAACAGAAATTACCGAACTGAGGAACCTCTCTTTCTCCCATATCTCCCTTCAAATAAAGTTCACCCAAGGAAGTTTTTCTTCCAACTTAGCAGGGAAACCAAGTTTCGATGTGAAGCCAGCCAATAGGAGTAAAAGGGCAAAAGCAAAATTGCATCTGGATCCCACAAGGAAGTGTCAAAGGGTCTAATTCTAATTCCAGCCCTACCTATGAGCTATATTATGTAATCAAATCACTTGGGAAGATGGTGCACCTAATCCATATAAATGCATGCAATTTAGACCAAGGAGGTCCTCAACTTCGAATCCAAATAATACAAAAACTTTGAAAAGTCATTTAATTCTAATCGCACGCCAGTTGTTCGAGGAAAAGCCGAGGCCATAAAAGCTGTATGGAAGAAATTTAATCAGCATGACCCAGTTGCTGTTCTCTCTCTCTCTCAAATCAGGCATGGGGAAAACACAAAAGCAAGCCAGGGTTTCAACTTCGGCCTTTATGATTTGCAAAGGTCAAAAAGACCCAATTTCCCAAAAGCCACTTCTTTATCAGACAGCATTCACATTTTCTCACAAACCCTCTACTGCTTTCCAACATCCCAAGGCGTCGAGGAAAAGCCAAATACAGAATTATGACCAAATCGATTAATCTAAAACCACGTTTTTACATTCGGTCTCACGTAGGAGTAGGAGCAAGAAAAGGAAGAGAGTGAGACTTATCTTACTCTTGTATTGTTAGACTTCATAACAGATCTGTATACGAAAGTTGTTTTGAGTATTTACACAATTAAGATTTTAAATTACAATCTTTAATCTTTAATCAGCGCAAGTTGCTGTTACGGGGTATATCAAAACTGTAATTTTTCATAATTTTACATCATAATAATCTTAACTTTTTGAATTTGCCTTCAATTTTGCTAAACACAGCAAAATAATAACATATATATATATATATATATATATTGTAGATTTAAATGATTATATTTGAATGTAAGTTAAGTGTGAATTTAATACATGATTGTGCAGCTAACACCTATTGAGAGAGGGAGAGAGGGAGAGTTGCTTCCTAGATTCCAAACAGCTATGGAGTTGCTTTGTGAGTCTTCATGAGGTCACAGACTTCACAGTTTTCTCACAATAGAAGCAGATATTAGTAGAGCAGAGAAGTTATTAATGACTTGAGTCACGAAGCTTGTGAAGTAAACATTGCGTGCGAGTGAGAAAATGAGGGGTAAAGAAGGGAATCTGAGCACTGTGTTAATGTCATTCTTGCTCCCTTCCCCCCTACGGCCGTAGTGGCTAGAGGTGCTGACTTCATAATTACTCTACCATTCTGGTCCAAAATAATTCTTTTGCGTTAATGTCTTTTCCAAATCCCTGTGCTGACGAAGAAAGCAAGGCAAATCAAAATGTTAGATAAAGGTCACACCATAATTAACCCTTTTTGATTAATCATTGATTTCTGTGTGTCCAAACAAAATCACTATTTACACTTTTATGGTGCATGATTTTATTCACAATTACACATAAAATCAAAGTAAAAGTAGCCTTGTGCATTTTCAAACACATTTGAATTCATTGTCTCACATTATTAAGGAAATGATTTTGATCCTTCCCCGAGTGTAAAATTATGTGAAATTTCTCGTCTTTAACAGAAGAAAGCAATTGAGGTTCTAATTGATTTGTGCTCCGCAAAATAGATTAAAAGGTTGTTTGGTTGGAAGGAAACTGTGTGAAAGTTTTGGGAGAAATGGAATATATGTAAATTATTTGATTAATCATCAGTAAAATGGAGGAAGTAGAACTATTTGAGAAGTTCAAATTTTTTTTGAATATTTCAATTATATCATACATTCTCGATCATAATTAATAAATAAAAAATAATTATCAGCTTTTATAATTTTAATATTTTGAAAATTAAAATAATATATTTTTAATGTATATGAAACCTATAAAATTAATAATTATTCTTTATTTATCAATTATAATTAAAGAGATGTGGCATAATTAAAGCAAATAAGAATTTCTCCAACAAGTTCAATTTTCCAAAAAGTGAAATTGTTTAACTACAATCCATAGGTAAGAAAATTTTTTTAAGGAAATTTATTTCTGATTATCAACTATGCAATTTTGAGGTTACCAAAAGATTTACAAGAGAATTTAATTTTTTAAAAAATTCAGCTTCTTGCAAGCTACTCAAATAACAATTAGTGTATGGATTATAAAAATAAAAGAATTTTCCTCCGTCTTTTATTATCTATCATATTTTTCAAAAAAATTATTTTTTATTATGTTAAAATTTATTCATCAAAGACTTATGTATGTATTTAATTTCAAGTAAAGAGAGAAAGAAAAATACAGTAAATTTTGATTTTAAACTAAATGATATTTTTAAAAATTTCATTAAAAATATATAAACTAAACTACTTTTGTAATCAATGTGAAATTAGTCAAAGATGTGGACGGAGGGAGTACAAGTTTGAGTGAGATTAAGACGTGTACGGTACTTAGACCACTTAAAATGGTAAAAATTAAAAGCAGCACTTAGTCTCAGTGTTACTGCTGGGAGGATGCATAAAGCTCACTCATTCACCTGCATAAGGATTTATAGTATGTAGTATTTACATTTATCTGCTGCAATCATAAATTTAGGCACTAAAATTGCCGTCATCTTAAATTAGAAGTAATTTAAAAAAAAAGGAAAACGAAAAGTAGTATATAACTCCCCATTTCTTTCATTTTCATCTCCCAAACAAAACAACATCTTATGGAATTTACAATTAAAAAATTAGTAATTAAGTAACATATATTGGATGCAAATGTACACTAACAAAAACTGGGATCATCCTTCATGTGCGCAAAAATTGACAATAAGTGCATTTACAAATAATATATGAAAATAGATTTACTTGGAATGTTAACCTGAACATCATGTGACGGCACAAAAAGAAAACAAGAAAGCACAGATCTTTTAGACTTTAAGAATCTCAAAGGAACAACCAAAATGCTGGCTGAAATCAATCACAATAAACAAAATATTCTAATTATCAAATGTATGTAATAACCATTGTTTCTTCAATTAAAATATGTACGATTTTGGCATTAGAAAAAAATCTTTTCACTTTTACAAGCAGGAGGAGAATATGAGGGAGATGGCGGAGAATACAAAGCTCTTTCTTTAGTACAGTATTTGTCCATACCTGCAATGGATAAAAGTGTATGTCCACACGATATTTCATCATAATCAAATTATTAAAGCCTGAAATTTAGCACAGATATAAGTTTGACATTTTCTATCTGACTAAGCCCCTCTTCTTAATCCAAAACAATTGTTTTGAGATTAGAGCCAACAAATACATAGACCATAAAACCCTAAGCAAGAGAGAGAAAATAAACTAGAAAAGAAAAGGGAAAAAGAGGTGGATGTTTGAGCAAGTTCAAAAGGCAGCCAGATCTGAAAAAATATGGCAGGAACAGACAGATCAGTTTCTGGAAAACATAATGGGAGAAGGATCTGGGCTAATGATGAACAAGAAAAGGCATTTTTGTTAGACCTGACAAAAAATAAAAAACACCATCATAACTTCATCATAGAGAAAAATGAAGAAAAATTAAAAGTGAGTAATGATGAAACACTTTTCATGAAGGAGAAAAGAGAAATTTTCTGAGTCAAAATACTCCATCATTACCCAATCTGAACAATACCCACATCCTTGATTGCTCTAAAAACAAAGACCCACAATTCAGATCTGACAATAATTAAGTAAAAAACAAAACTTTATGGAATCAAACAGAGGAATCTCAGAGGTCGAAGGATCCGAACCGAGGTTTTATTCAAGTACTCCATCGTCGTCATCGTCTGAACAAGATTCAGGAATCTGCTGCTGTCCATGGAAGCATTCAATTGGGGGGAATGAAGCCTGGTCCGACGACGTTTCAAGCCTCAATTCTCTGCAATATGGAAGCCCCATATATAGATAAGGAATGGATGAAGAAGAAGGGTCCTCGAGCCAGACAACATTCCCCTCAAAAGAAACAGCTTCCCAAATGGGTTGTTTCTCTGCGTAATCATCTTCATCGTCTTTTTTGTTTTCTTCCTAAAGATGGGAGCTTTCATATGTGAATGTTTGTGGTTTCGGCTCTCTCTCTCTCTCTCATATCTGGGTATCGCGCAAGAGTTTCGGCTGTCTTCGAGGGAGAGAAAAAGAGAGAGGAGAGAGAGAGAGAGAGGAACGGATAGGGAGGAAGATATCGGTGTGGTTGTGATGATGAAGTGAACGTGAGAAAATGATATACGGGCGAAGCAGGGAATGGAGTTAAGGATATAAGAAGGAATTCCTGGTGTATCCTGCGCACCAGGTCAAGATATGCACTAAATTAATAATTAATAATATTAATTATTATTATATGTTTTTATCATTTATTGTCGTCTAATTTTACAATTTTAAATGAAATTTTAGTCTTCCTTTCTCTTTCTCTCTCTTTTTTTTTAGTAATCTATCACCGTCTTGAGGTGTATTTCTTAAAAAAAAAAAAACTTAAAATAAGTATGACTTTTCTCATTTAGAATTAATTTGTACATATCAAAATGATTACAGGGACAGCTTTTAGGTTATAGAAAAAAAATTTTAGTCAAAAACATTTTTTCTACACAGTGTAAAACTTTTTTAAATTAGTGGTGATTAGAAAAAAAAATTATTAAAAAAGTAATAATAACTAAAAAATTTATTAATAATGAGAGAGTTATTATAATTCTTTAATAATATAATAATATATAAATAAATGATAATAGAAAATGAATTTAGAGTTTAAATTTAATCAATTAATAGTGTAAAATATTTTACATTATTAATGAAAGAAAGATATATTATTAAAAAATAAAAATGATTAAAAATTTTATACAATAATAAATGAGTTTTAATAATTTTTTAATAATATGATAATGCATGAATAGATGATAGATGATAATATAAAGATAGTTTACATTAATAATAAATTAAATTTAAATTTATTAATTTATACTTTTAATAAATTAAATTTAAATAAAAAATTACTATGCATCAATTAAAACTAATAACTATAGTAATAATAATTCTTGTATATATTGAAAAACTCTTGTGTGGACCATATTTGGTGTAGAACAAAGAAAAAGGATACTATTTGTAGACCAGAAACTTGAATAGTATACTAACTTTATGTTTGGCAAAAAGGAAAATGGAAAAAAATTTAAAAGATAGTTAAAAAAAATTAAATTGTAATATTTAAATATAATAACAATAATTTTTCCTTTTTCTCTATTTCTCAACAATTCGAGTATTAAGAAATTTTCAAATTCAAAATTTTTCTTCCACCTTCTTTCCTCGATATTGATGTTAATGACTTTATTAATATAATAATTAGACTTATATTTTTGTCTGTAAGTCCGCTTCTAACTTCAAGTATATGACTTGATGGACATTGGAATTTATCTCTAGGCCAGGAATTTCCCACATATGCGAATATTGATTCAACACTAAAGTCATAACCAATAGTATTAATCAATTAATCAAAGAGAGAATAGAAAGGAATTTAGTAAACCTATAAAATAGAAAGGACAAGGAAAAAGTTATCATTATTTGAATACACAGTGTGACCCAAGAATTTGTGCACATGAGACGAGTAAAAAAAGGGGGAGAAAAGTGGAAAGGGAAAGGTTATTAATAAAAAGGACAAGAGATTGGCTCAGGGTTGTTGACCCTACCAACGCAGCTGCTGCTTGCTTCTCACTTCCAGAAATGACCACGACCCCATGCACCCACCCCCACCTCTTCCCCGGTAATATTTCTGGTCCTACCAAAAACACTGAAGAATTTAATATTACTTTTATTTTTATTTTAATAATTCAACAAATTATTTTTTGAATTTTGAAAAATATTTAATCATGATCTTAAAATAATTTATTAAGTATTATTGAAATTTCAATGGATTGATAATATTTACCCCCCTCCGTCTTTCATAGTAAGTATTGGTGTATGTCTTCGTAGTTCATTCCCTCTCTCACACACAAACTATGAGGACTGATGTATGTTTATGCAGTTCAAAAGTGTTTCCTCTCAAACAAATCTTGAATTCGACAGGAGAAGTCTGTCTTTATTGTTATTAATGATAAAAAAGGAGATATTTAGAGCAAAATTAATTCTCCCTAAATTAAAAAGTAGTTCAAAATAATATTCAAGTTGTATTTCAAAATTTGTATGATTTCACCAAATTTTTATTCATTTAAACAATTATATTACGGTTGCACATAATCATGCCAACTTCATGAAAGGGAAAGATTTCACTTGAAAATTATGAAAAAGCATGAAAAAAATGCAGAAAGGCCAGGGTGAATCATTATCTAACACTAAATACGGGCAACACATTTCTTGATAAATTGATTACCTAATCAATTATCTCATTTTTCTTATTCTGCTGCTAATTAATCATCGCATTCAATTACATTGTTGCCTTTACTAGAGTAACCAATTACCTAAATAATATAATAGGCAAAAAAAATTCACCTTAAGGAATCAATTACTTTGAAAACATCTTCAAATTCTACATATTTTTCATTGTTCATTTGTGAGATATACATCAAAAACTCATTTCTCAAGACGAAATATACATCCAAACCACTATAGAACATCGACACAACATTATATTTCTCATATTTAATAAGAAATTCATGCTAAATAACAACGTATATCATTCTATTTCAAATTCCATAAATATAATAAAAAATCTAACTCTAACAAAGCCAAATCAATCAAACAAATGCAAATCTCAAATTAAAGTATTACTCACTATTTTTGAAAGGAAAAGCTACAATGGGTAATGTGATTTGTTGGTCTCTTGCTTGGATTGAGAAGTGGAAGAGATAAGAAGAAGGATTGATTCTCCTCCTCTTAAGAATAGAGGGAGATTCTCCTTTTTAGGAGAAAAATGGTAAATGTGGCTGATTGAGAAAATAAAAGAAAGGGAAACAGAGCTTCCTAAGATTCCTCTACTCTTACTTGTCCTATCTTAATCAAGTTTAACCTCAAAACATATCTATCACATTTATCCAATATTTGACACAAAAGTTTCTTTGACTTATCCTTGTAATTAAGTAATTATTTCAACATAAAATATTTTAAATGTAGTGGATGCAATAGAAATATACAAACATTTTCCTTATAAGTTAGTGTTTTTTAGTTACTATAGCGAATAGAAGTTTTGATTAGTAATTATAATTTAAATAATTTATTATTACCTTTTTTTCAAAATGTCTGATTGTGCTTTTAAAAGTTTCTAATAATCAATTATAAGTAATAATATTGATTAAAAAAATAAGCTGCTTAGAGTGCACTACAAGGAATGGATCTTATTGCTATGACATTTTTATCGCAATAAATCAAAGGATCATCGCTATGTACCTATACCAACAACTTTATTATTAAGAACTTGTCATCAATATATAGTTATGCCTGTAAGTCATGTAATCCTATACCAAAGACATCATCGCTATTTTTTATTTGTTTAATTTGATATTTTTAAATATCATTTTTATTGCAAAAATTTATGAAATATTATTAATTAATTATATATCATAATGAATATAATTTAAATTTTAACTATTTGCATTATATCACAATATTGATATAAATAAAAAATGAAATATATAAGAAAAAATCCCCAAATAATATACAATAATGAGAATGATATTTATATAAAAGAGTATAAAATAATGTTAAAATGAAAAAATAAAATGCAAAAAATCACTCGAACTATCTAGAATCTTGATAGCAATCGTCTTGTTGATTATCTTTATGCTCAATATCTTGGGCATAAATAATATTAATTACAACGTGAAAGAGTGTTAATACTTTCTATTGGAAATAAATAATATTTATTACAATATGTGAAATTTTATTTGAAAATTAAGATAATGTTTACATATTAAAAAGTAAAAGTCTTTAAACCCTAGATGCTACAATTGCTTCACCTTAGTGAACCTATTTTTTATAAAATGGATCAAATCCATGTTTTATCATGTGTATAAACATGATTTCTACATCCTCTAATAACATATTTATATACTTAGGTCATGAACATCTTCCCAGCCCATTTTGGTAGACAGTTTTTGGTGACTCTCTTGACAAATGTGATGCACCATTTTAATACTTATCGGATAGATAATCACGCAAAGTTACCTAGTTCCTATCAATGAACATGTTATTACTAGTCACCAACGTAGCGAGTTATTAAGAAATCCAATAAGATTAAATATTTATAATAGATTATCATCTTGATTAATTAAATTTTCTATCTCTCTACTTTATTTTCACAATTTAATGATTAAATATTTTACTTTGGTAAATGATTTTTACACTAATATTCTTATTATTTAATTTATAGCAATTTTATATTATAATATCTCTAAATCTAGATAAATATCACATTAATGTACCTTACAATATTAAAAACCTACACAAACATCTCTTATATTTTCAAATTATAGCGTATTTCAAAATGAATATTATTTTCTCATTATTATAAAAAATTATTAAACCATTAATATGAAAATCTATTTTACAGTTTCACTAAAAAATATAATCAATCTTTTGGATAAATAAAAAATTAAAATTTGTTTAGACCAATATTGATATTTTTATGTTGTAATTTTCTTTTAGATTATATTTTATTTTTTATTAATAGGACATTGGTTTTTACATTAAAAATTTTTTGTCAAATTTTTATTTTTTCAGTGAGGACAAATTTTAACTTGCCTAAGAAATCGAATATATTCAATAACTTATTTTTTCACTAATTCTTCTTTTGTATTAAAATTTATTTTTCCTAGACATTGATTACTTCCTTTTCATGTTAAAATTCTATTTAAAATGTTTTGGCTCTTGAGAAATTCTAATTTTTTAAAAATTTTATATTGCTTTACTACTCACAATATTATGAAGTTCTCATGCCATGAAGATTCTTTCATATTTTGTATATTGTAACTTCTAATTCTAATAATGAAATTCAAGAATCCTATAATAAGTGTAAATATCACACAACTATCAATATATCATCCTAACATCCCTATATGGCCATTAAGTGTACAAAAGCTACACTAAAATCAAATATAACATAACTACCAAGATATCATAATCATACAATATGTGTAATTATAGGATCATAATAAAGATATTAGATGCAACACAACAATTCAATAACTAATTCAACAAAAAATTATATAAGTATTTTCAACAAATATACTACAATCCATTTACAATCTATCAAACAAAACTGCACATAAATACTTTCTATCAATTTCAATGGAAGAATAAATAGATAAATAATAGCAGCAACTGGAAAATATATAAAATTAATGTTACAAAATAAGATAAAGAATCAAATAATACATGAAAAAATAAAAAAACCATTGCCAACCAGCCTCAAAACCCTATAACACTTCTTCTTCTTCTTCTTCTTCTTCTTTTTCTTCATTATCTGATCTCTATCTTTTATCTTTATTCAATCATGCAAATAGTGGAAATGGTGCTCTGCACTTTTTATAAAATTTTCAATCAACAATGACATTTAATTTGGTCATTTTTTATTAAGATATTCAATCATCACAATAGAATTTACGAAAATAATGACACTAGATTGCACCCACTCAACATTTGGTAGCCTTATTGCGATAACATATCATCATAAAAGAGTTATTAAAATTTAAATTTTAAAATTTTTAAAATTTTTCAAGCACTATTATGATGACAAAATTGTTATTGTAATAAAATTTTGATGATTGCTATATGGTATCCATCAACATGCCTCTAACTACATCATTTCCCTTTCCTAAGCAATCATATTACGACAACTTGTTCATCGATATTAGTGAAATTTTGTCATCATTATATAGTTGATGGGAATCGAATACTACACAATTTTTGGCAACAATATACCAATAACAAATCATTGTTAAAGGTCAAATATTGCATTTTAAAAATTTTTATTTATTTCATGTTTATTTATTTGATATATATACCGATAACATATCATCATTATTTATCATTTTCTAGAAAAAAAACTATTTTAATGTTTAAAAAGAAATTTTCTTTTAATTTTTTTCTCTCTATAGCAATAATATTATCATCAGTAAATAGCTACCACACCCTTTGTTAGAGCCAAGTTTCCAAATTTATATAGTTTTATACATTTAGTAGCAATCAAGAAATGTCATCACAATAGGTTTAATTTCTTGAAGTAATAACTTATTTTCTAACGTGATTATAAAAAAATTAAATTTTATATCCACTCTAAACTTATTTTTTTTATTCTTTTACTTTCATTACTCTTCTTCCAATAGTATAAATTTTAAATTTTATACTCATATCAACCCATTTTTATTTTTGAATTAATGATAACTTTCAAGATTTTATAATTTAATTGTCTACAATTTTTTGAATTAATGAATCTCAAAATAGATATAAATCCTATTTTAATTATTAAAAAAATTTCTTATTTATCAAAAAATAATTTAAGTAAATAAGAATATAGATAAAAATTAAATAATATATTATTTATTTCTATTAAAGGTATATATGTCCTTCTATAAACAATGATATCAAAAAATTAGAAAAATTAATAATTTTCAGAAAAATATGTATATCTTATGATTCTTTTTAATAACTTAAGGCTAAAGGAAGTTACTTATATATTAACCAAATAAAAATAAATTATATGTAATTAATTATTAATTAATATCAATAAATATAAAAATTGAAAATAATTAATTATTTCAAAATTTATAATGACTTTGTAAGTATGCAGTGACAAAGGTAGGTTTATGTATGGGGCTCAACTTAAAAAATATAGAGCTTTTCATCGTACATTTCTTTTATTTTTTTAAAATTTCATATTTAATTATAAAAATTTTAAAAATATTTTAACCCTGTTTGTCCCTACTTTGCCTAGCTAAGCATGCTGGTTTTGATGCTGTGGTCGTCATAATCAATAATTGAAGGAGGCTATAAGATTATTACTCCGTGCAATCTCTGCTTTTGCGTTGTAGTTTAGGTTTGCATTGAATGTGAGGGAGAGTGAGTAATTGTGACTGTGAAGACCGTACAAAACGGGAGAAGGGTAACAGCGTAGAAAAGAGATAATGATGGTTTAAATTATTGAGAGAGGAAAAAGAATCAAATGTATTAACTGAGTTCAGTGGAGCAGCAGTTATTTTATTGACCTCCCCTGTAATTGTTGCAAGTAATATTTTAAAATTTGAACCGTTTCCTCTTTTGTTTTGTTTTTTTTTAAATGAGAAACGGAGTACCACAGAACAACAAACAACTTACCCAGCATCCATATTACAAGCCTCGGACACACTATAGCCATAACATCAAAAACTAAGCAAGAAATTTGAAATTTACAAAGATTTGGTAAAATTTAAATTATTAGATGAGATTATTAATAAATAATTAAAATTATTACTAATATCATTCAATAATTTAAATTTTACCACACTCTTAAGAGTTTTAAACCTATAAGTACACCATAAAATTTGTCAAGATTTGACGTCCTTAGAAAGACTATAATATACCTGTAGATTAGATTGATCATATAATCTTTTTTGTTTTCTTTTTGCTAGCATATCCACACAAAAATTTACTTCTCTATAGATATATATCATCTTTTTATATGAAATTTCTTCCAGAATATTCTTGCATTCAATTAAGAGAGGATTCATTATATGATTTTTATTTTTGTTATCCATCAAAGTTTTAACCATTATTTGTCTACTTCAGATCCAATTGAATTTGCAATTGAGTAATATTCAATTGAATAGTCAATTTTAGCCCTTCAAGCAGTCCCCATAACATAACTATAATATAGTTCGCAATCACAAGGCCTTTTAAGAATCCTATGATCCATATGCTTATAAAATCTCTTATCAAGTCACTAGCACCTATTAACCTCATTATAGCAGAAATATTAAGACAAAATCAATCAATTTGTAAAGCTTGCCATTGAACCCATTTTCAAGCTTTATTAACAACATTAGTAGCCTTGTTGCCACAGATGGAGATAAGTGTTTTAGTAGCCCTCCCTTTAATTTGATAAACTAGAAATAAAATGCTATTAACATCTGGTAACTCCCTCCCTTATTCATGAACAATCCTATTTCTAAAAAATCAAACACACCAAAAAGCGGTGCCAAACAGAATATTCCAAGGCACATTTAAATGTGAGCAAAAAGATAAGTTTTTACGATTTGAAAGATTCCATTTATACATCTTTAATATAAAGAATAGCTGCATCTCCATGGAAACATCCATCGGGCACCAGTTGTTTCTTGTAAAAGGATAGTCTCTAAATAAGTACAGTAAAATTTCTTCACCATTCCAACAAAAAAAAGCATGTCGGGTCAACATTTAACCCTCGATGACTTAACATGGAAAAAATTTGCACACAATTATCCAGATCCATGAGCCATTTGTAATATCCCGTAGTACCATTTAAGGCTTTGTTATTCTATATACTTCAAATATTTATTATGAATGAGAAAAGTTTAATTGTATTTAATCATACAGAGATGAGATATAGATACTTTAAGTTTTAACTATATAATAATAGCATTATATACAATATTGATAATATTCGAAATATATTTATTTTAGTACGGCCTTTTTTTTAGAATTTCCTACAAGTTGAAAATGTTTTAGTGATTATAGGTGTAAGGATTTATGAGATAAATCATTGTATTTAATAAATTATTTTTAAGAATTACTAAAGTTTGAAATAGATTTATTTTTAAATGGTCATTATTAATTTGAGATTTATTTAAATATTTTATGAGGATTTTCTAATAAATTCAAAATTGTAATTATAAGTATAAATTTTTATGAGTTAATTGTTGGTATTTAATAAATTTATTTTGAGAATTGAGGTAAATAAAAATAATTATTTTAGAATTTGAAATGTTTCTATATATTGGGAAGGATTGAAAATAGGATTAGTTTTACAAAATTAAGTTTTTAAGATGAATTAATGGTTGAGATTAAATCAAATGGATTTAAAAGGCTAGGATTTCATGAGAAAGTGGGGCTTAGAGTGGGGTAAGGAACATAGAAACAAAACCCTTGGCTCTTTTTATTTTCCCCATCTTTCCATTTCTGAAAACTTCTTCTCTCTCTCTTATCTCCCTAGCTCCCTCTCATTCTTTCTCTCTTTCCCAAGCTCCTTCTTAGCAATGGGTTGATTAGAGCTGTACCACCGCTGACCACTGCATTTGCTGCCACTCATTCCATTATCAATGACACCAAAAGCTTTCGTTCAAGATACAATCGGAAAGTGGCTATTGTATAAGCACAAAAGGCCTATTCTTTCTGCTAATGTCCTTGCAAGCATTTGACGCCATGCCACTGTTATCATCCGTCATTCGCAGGCACACTACAACAAAAAGCAGCAATAACAATGACACTTTTAGCGGCGACAAAATTTCGGTCGCCGCTAAAGGTATTTCCGACGACTATTGTCGTCAGTAAAAATGGAAAAACTTTTCAGAGGGAGTGCGGGAAGAAATAGGCTTTTAGCAACGACAAAAGTCATCGCTAAAAGCCTAAAAAAATTTGGGTGGGAAAATTTGGCAGCCAGGCGGGAATTTATCTCCTTCAGCGACGACATTGACGTCGCTGAAAATGCAGGGCTTTTAGGGACGACAGTGTCGTCACTGAAGGGTGCCCAATCAGCAACGACGTCGTCGTCGCAGAAGGCATAATAATTTTTCAAAAAAACTTTGGCCTTCAGCGACGACTACGTCGTCGTTGAAAATCCTCAATTTTCAGTGACGACACTATCGTCGCTAAAGGTTGACCCTTCAGCGACGACATAGTCATCGCTGAAGGCCAAAATTTTCAGCGACGACTCTGTCGCCGTTGAAAGTCCAATTTTCAGCGACGACATTGTCGTCGGTGAAAATTAAACTTATTGTCGTCGCTGAAAAAAAATTCGATCGTTGCTGAAAACAACCGGAGCCTATTTATTCTGTGCGCCTCCTCCCTCCTCATTTGCGCGTTTGAAATTGACCTAAGGTAAGTTCCTGAATTTCCTCTTTCTTTTAATTTTTTTTAATTTTAGTATATTTATTTTTTATATATGTTGATATATATTCATTTTGTATATTATATCTTTTAATTTGTTAGTTATTATTAGCACTTAGCTTAGTTCGTGGAGAGTATTCAAAGTTGATCAGTAGATTTTTACCATTGAGATACGTAAATAAAAAAGTATAATTTTTTTTGTGTACTAATATATTTAATTTACTCAAATAGTTTACAATGAATTAATGGAATTGATTAGTATGTTTAATTTAATATGAAATTTTGTATTATTTAATTTTGCATATTGTAAATTTTAAATTGATTTATGTAAATTTAACTTAGCATTAATTTTATAAATATAAATTTGATTATTATTATATATGCATCTCTCAATTTACAATTTTGAAGTATACAGTATATGTGTAGATTATTCATTTAGAATAATGTAAGATAAAATAGTTATGATATTTTATTCACAAAATTTAAAATTTGTGATGCAATTTAAGAAACTTCAAACTTACTAGATTTGATGAAATAATGTAAGATAGAAAATTAGAATAAATATATTAATCTATCTTAGAAAATAAGAGATTACGATAATATAATCTCTTTTTTAATTGAGATTGAAACTTAACAATTCAAATTGTATTATTTACACCACATACTAAGAAAAATTCAATTAAACTAGAGACTACATAAAAATAAAATCCTAACAATCCAAATTATATTATTTACATTACATAAAAATTAAAAATTTCAAAACACTAGGAAGTTCGCATGAAAATCACCCCCTCTTGGATAAAACAACATTTACTTAAATAAAGAAGCTGAATTGTGCATCTTATAAATAATATACACTTTATAAAACTAAACTTACTTAAATTTACAACTAGGAAGTCTGTACACAAAATCTAAAATTTACGATGCAATTTAGGAAACTTCAAACTTATTAGATTCGATGAAATAATGTAAGATAGAAAATTAGAATAAATATATAAATCTATCTTAAAAAATAAGAGATTACAATAATATAATCTATTTTTTAATTGAGATTGAAACTTAACAATTCAAATTGTATTATTTACACCACATACTAAGAAAAATTCAATTAAACTAGAGACTACATAAAAATAAAACCCTAACAATCCAAATTATGATATCTGCATTACATAAAAATTAAAATTTTCAAAACACTAGGAAGTTCGCATGAAAATCACCCCCCTCTTGGATAAAACAACATTTACTTAAATAAAGAAGCTGAATTGTGCATCTTATAAATAATATACACTTTATAAAACTAAACTTACTTAAATTTACAATTAGGAAGTCCGTATTCATAGTATACACCTCTCTGTAAAGAAGCTGAATTGTGCACCTTATCAATATAGTAAAGTAGATGATACTTTTGAATTTTCACAAGCTTATTGTGAAACATAACGGTTGTTATGAATATTTAGAAAAATCAATAATCTATATAATAAGTTACGTAAATAACAGTACTGACACTTAAACAACGATACTCATAAAATGTTGTATTGTTAATTTTAATTATTGTAAATATATTTTTACAATAATTTCAAATAGAACTGCATTTGCATTTAAATTATAAGCTTAGACCTGTTCAAGGGTTGGATGTTTTCTGAACATCAATTAACCCTTGAATTGTCCTGAAAAGTTAAACAGTTTAGGATATTATCATGTAGTTATTATTAACAATTTATCGGGCTCTTGTTTGATATTGTGGAAATATCTTAGCATCCTAACTGTTCTCCGGGTATAAACTATACACGTGTATAGTTTAGGCACTTGGAGAACCATAGGGAGATGCTACCGAAATTTCTGCATAAGTCAATCGATGAGCGTGGATAAATTGAAAAAAATAATAACTATAGAAGTATCTCGAATGGGATAGGATCCTACCCTTTAAAGTTGGAGTGATACGGTGCATTTAGGGTGACTGTCAAATATTAATCAACATGCTTTATTTCACCTACAGCAATTTCCTTGTTGTTTAGTGATACAATGTCTGTCGATAAAAGTTGAATACATCTACCAAATCGATTGTCGGATGAGTATTGGAATGGTGCAGTAAGATTTGTTCAAAGAGCCAAAAACTTTGCCGATGAAAGGGGTATGGTAAGATGTCCATGCAAAAAGTGTGTGAATTTAATATTCCAGCCATTACTAACATTGGAGGCGCATATTATAGATAATGAATTTCATCCATTATACATAAATTGGGTACATCACGGTGAAGCAGATGTTTCGACTTCTAGAGGAACTAGTGGGATATCTCCTAACAATAGAGAGGTGCCGACGAACTTAATTGGAGCAAGAGAAGTATATTTTTTAATCTTCCTTATTGGCCAACAATGAACTTAAGGCATAACATTGATGTCATGCATGTCGAGAAAAATGTATGTGATAGCATCTTGGGTACATTATTGGAGATTGAGCACAAAATAAAGGATACAGACAATGCAAGACGAGATTTGGCAGACATGAAGATAAGGCCTAACTTGCATCTGTATGAGCAGAGGGGTCAACTTTTCAAGCCACATGCTAGATATACGCTTAACCAAGAAGAGCGAAAACGATTTTGTCAGTATATAAAAAATGTGAAATTTCCAGATGGCTTTGCTGGGAGTCTTAGTAAGAATGTCACAGATCGTGACCTGAAGTTAAAGGGGTTGAAATCACATGATTGTCATGTTATTATGCAAAGACTGTTAGGATCAGGTGTCCAGGTTTTTTTGCCAATGGAATTATCATATCCACTTGTCGAGTTATGCAATTTCTTTAGTCAAATATGTGCTAGAACTCTTAACAGGGAGGATATTCTGCAAGCCAAACAAGACATTATCATAATTTTGTGCAAGCTTGAGAGGATATACCCTCCAGCATTTTTTGACATAATGGTTCACTTGGTGATGCATCTGCCAGACGAAGCATTAAAAGGAGGACCCGTTCATTTTCGGTGGATGTACCCATATGAGAGGTATATAAAAAAGTTAAAGGATTACATTCAAAATCGTGCTCGACCAAAGGGTTCAATTGCAGAAGGATATATTGTTGATGAGGCATTGACGTTTTTCTCCATGTATTTGGAAGGAGTGGAAACTAGATTCAACCGCTCTGATAGAAATCAAGATGTAACACCTAGTTAAACAAGAAGGACATTGTCGGTGTTCCAGTCCCAATGTCGACCGATAGGGAAGAAGATAATTTCTCATTTCGATAGGAAGGATTGGGATATTGTAGTATGGTACATCTTGAATAATTGTACTGAGATTGAAAAATATCTCCAGTGAGTATCTTAAACTTCAGTTATGTTCTTCTCCCTTTTGTGATTACAATAAACTAAGATTGTTATGTTCTACAGTGAGCATCGATTGGAACTCGAACAAAGTGGTGCTGAAGATATTGATAGCTTACAGAGAACCAAATTCCCCTCCTGGTTTTACTCGAAGGTAAGGATTTTTTTCTTCCTAAATCCATTGAACGGATATCTTAAATATTGTTCATTTCTCTTGTTGATATTTTAATTTAATTCTTGGAATAATTGCTACTTTTGTAGATGTACTATTTACATAGGAATGGTTCCCCAGAGGCCACCGAAGAGTTACTGTCATTAGCATCCGGTCCTAGTTTCACTAACATGGTATACTCTGCGTGTATTGTGAATGGAGTACGTTTTGTAGCCAAAGCTCGGGATGAGAAGCATAAAACGCAAAATAGTGGCATTTCTGTTCTGGGGATTGATGGCAACATGTTTTATGGTGTACTAGAAGAAATAATTGAGTTGACTTATTTAAATAAGTACAATATGACTTTATTTAAATGCAAGTGGTATGACACTGATCCTACAAAGAAGAAACTTTATACTGATAAGAATATCACAAGTATCTCCATCAACGGACAATGGTACAAGGATGATCCTTACATACTTGCTACTCAAGCAAAACAAGTGTTTTACATTGAGGATCTCCTTAATGGACCAAATTGGAGGGTCGTCCATAATATGGTGCATCGCGATATATGGGATCTACCCAGTGATGGAGATAATGCACAAGACCTGTTATTTCTGCAGGATAGTAACTCGTCCAACTTCAACCTCACAGTTGATCTGGGAGATTTCGATCTAGTACATCTAGGTAATGAAAGAAATAGTCCTTCAATCGTTCCAACGCACAGGAATGTTGGACCTGGTGCTCATGGAGAAGACACCTTCATCGATGATGATGAGAGCCTTAAAGACGAAACAATTGATGATTATATGGATGAGGAGCCCACACAATCTGATAATGAAGGAGAATCCGATGACCATCAGTCTGTTAGGATCACCGACATTGATTCTGATTAGGGAAAAAATAACATATTCAAACTACAACTACAACTCATAATTGTGTAAGCATGATTATTAAAATAATAAATGTGATTGTAAGAGATTGAAGCATTTCATCCTTCAACTGGACATTGAGTTCTTTTTAATTACTTATATAACATGCTTTATTTTAGTTATGGCGGATGTCGAGGCACGATACCACGAAGGTGACGCTGGAGGCGACCCACCGGAGCGACCCAGCCGTATTCCATCTCAGTGTGAGGGCTCAGGTATTTGTTATTAATTGTGCATACCTAAGCTTAATTAAATATTATGTTTATTTTGTTAATATTTTCTTTATTAAATAAAGTAGCACCTGCTAAGAAGAGGGGGCCGAATAGGTCCCTAAGACTGCATGAGAAGATTGGCAGGGGTGGAGGCAGACCGGTGCCTGTACAGTTTGATACGACTAGTACATGGCATGCGGTTGGTGAGAATGCCAGTCATCTCCCTCGTGATATTGGCAGCATGATCCGCGCCCATGTGCCGCCCTATTATAAGTCATGGCGGGCTGTACCTCAGGAGATTCGAGATAGAGTTATGCAGGAGGTTTGCGTAAGTATCCATTTCCTTTTGAATTAATATCTTTGAGATTGAAATTTCTAAATATATGACTTATAAATTTATTAAATGTCTTATAATGCAGTCCCATTTCGAGTTCCAGGGCATCTCCGAGGGTGATCGGGATAGAGCACTCTCTGGTTTGATGCGGACTGCTGCCGACCTGTACCGAGATTAGAAGTACAGGTTGAATAAGCATTTCTTAGAGCATGGAGGTGATCGATACGAGGAGTATGACTTGGATCGAGCTCGACATTGTGTGCCTCGGTCTATCTCACCGCAGACATGGCAGAGGTGTGTGGACTTCTTTGATAGTGACGAGTACAGGGTAAGTATGATATTTTATGGTATTATGTCAGTATTTCATAATTAGTAGATTGTGAACTTTAAAATTTAACTTTTTTCTCTTAATTTGCAGGAGTTGTCTACAAGAAATACAAATAATAGAGCACAGAAGGTCGTGAATGACCGGCATGGGTCAAAGTCTATTGCTGCACATCGCTTTGATAAGGTAATTTAAATTTTTTTCTATCTTTTTTAAATATATACATTTGTTAAATAACATTACTACCCATCATCCTTTTTTTTGTTGCAAAAATTGAACAGAGAAACAGAGATACTGGTGAGCTGCAGTCGGTGCCCGATAACTTTAGGGACCGACACACATACAGGTCAGGGGAGTGGGTGCCTCCGATCCCTCAGGGGCAACATGTAAGTTGTTTGAATTTCATATTTTAAATAAAATTTTACAAATATATCTTCTAAGATATATTTCTTATTACTTTTTTTTTAATAATTTAAGGCGAGGATAACTGAGCTCATGACTCAGCATGTACAGTCTAGTGTATCATCCACTAGCCTGCCTACGACTCCTGTACAGTTAGATGAGGCTGCCATCGCCGATGAGGTACTTGGCACTCGTCGAGGGTACAGGAAGGCTGTTGGGCGTGTACTTGCTGGTCAGACTTATCGTTCGATGGGGACTTCTAGCACGGCGACGAGCTCACAGACCGTGTCTCAAGTCAGTGAGTTGCAGGAGCAGTTACACCAGAGTCGGGAGCAGGTTGAGCAGAGCCAGCTATTAATTCAGCAGCAGCAGCGGCAGAATCAGCAGCAGCAGCAGATTATACAGCAGCAGGAGATGATGCAGCAGTAGCAGCAGATGCAACAGCAGTTTAGGACTTATCTTACTGAGATGACCTCGATCCTTAGACAGCAGGGTATCGTCCTACCGCCGCTTCCATTTGCTGCGGCTACACCGCCTGGGCCGAGTAGATTTGTGCCTGCACTTACCGCTCAGCCGCCACCATCATTGTATCATCCTCGTAGTCAGGATGATGATGATGACGACGACGATCACGATGCACTGTGATTTTGCACCTCCCTACTTCCCCATAGTATATTTTGTTTATGTATTTTTATATTTTCTATATGTGCACATTTACATAGATGATGTATATATATTAGTTTATTTATATAAATATTATTTTTACCATTGCTTTATGAGTATTAATTTTTTATGTTGGATCAAATTGTTAAACATTATTAATAATACGACTGATATATTATAATTGTATAATTTATATTAAAATAAATTAAATTAAATTTAAAAAAATTATTAAACAAGTCAAGTAAATTAAAATAAAGAATATATCATTTGAAATATACGATAATTTGATTTTAAATTTTTAAAAAAAATTTAAAAAATTTTTAGCGGCGACAATAGTCGTCGCTATAGGTTAGAAGTCGTCACGACAATTGTCGTCGCTGAAAGTCTCATCTTCAGCGACGACAATTATCGTCGCTGAAGGCCTGCCCTTCAGCGAGCTGAAGCCTACCCTTCAGCGACGACAATTGTCGTCGCTGAAGGGTAGACCTTCAGCGACGACTTATGACCTATAGCGACGACTATTGTCGCCGCTAAAAATCAAATTTCAAATTTTTTTAAAATTTGAAATTATTTTCTGCGACGACTTTGTCGTCACAAAAGGTCTACCTTTTAGCAACGATAAATTGTCGTCGCTAATGATCTCTTCAGGCACTAACCTACACCAACGACATTTTTAACAATGACTTTTTCTTTTGCGACGATCGAAAACTTTTTAGCGACGACAAATGTCGCCGCTAAAAGTCTTTTTTGCTGTAGTGGCAGTGGTTGTCAATATTAGTGACATGCAGAAAGACCATGAAACGCAACACTAGATCCACAACAAGAAGCTGTTGTTTTCCTTCAATCTACCGGCATTCTGGCAAGCCTTTATTACCAACGAAGTCACATTGTGGAAGTAAGTAAATCTATATCATAGAACTCTTATGTTTCTATTATTGTGAGCTTGAATATCTATTTTTGTGTATGCTTGAATATGAGAGGATGGCTTGGAAAAATATGAATTTTTTTAATACTATAGAGTATTAAAATAGCTTGGTTGGGGTCTTTTTATATTATCAATTTTAATTTTTTTGGATGATTTGAATTTAAACTAAGGAGAATGCATTCTATTTATATTTTGGAAAAATTGATAATGACTTAAAAATATAAGAATGTACTACTACAAAGTATTAAAATAATGTCTTGGAAATGTGCCTAGATTACAAAGTTTTAATAACTATGCTTATACATACATGATCTAGAAAACCCATTTATAAGCATTTCAAGTATACGATAACACTTATGAGAATTAATGAGATAATTAAAGTCTTTTGATGCCATATTTTGAGTGTTTAAAATTAATTTAGAAAGTAAATTTTAAATAAGCTTAGAATATAGAATAATGCATAGGGTGAGTATGATTTTCTTGTAGTAAAGAATGTCATAATAAGATAATTAGAGTGTTTATGAAATATTAAATCGTAGTAATTGAAAAGATCCAAGTTTGATTCAAGAAAATCTATTTTATGTAAATTATAGATTTTTAGCAATATTTCTAAAGGATGATATTTTTATACTACAAAGCAATAAAGCTAAATGGTTGAAGCTAGCGATAGACACTTTTTAATAAAAGTATACAGGAAGTTAAAAATATATAAGTTGATAAGTGTATAATTTTATATGGTAATTGATTCTATAAGCCTATATTAAAAATTACAAGAAACTGATCATAAAAGATACTATTATATTATGATTTAGGAATTGAGTTTGTCATGCCTAAAAAGGAAAATGGATAGTATTCTCGTATTCATAATATTATTATAATTGTAAATTAGGAAAATAAGAGGAAGACAATGATTAACCACTCTAAGCTCCTACAATAGACGCACCCCATCAGGTGAATATATATCCCACTCTAATCCCATATTTAATATTAAAGTAATTAAATATCATAAATTATGATCCTTCTTATAAATAATAAAGACTATACATTTGTTTACTGATGAAATTTAAGTAAGTTAATAGTGAATCATATTATACATTATGAAATCAATCATGTAATTACATATGAGAAATTTGGAAACAATGCTTATGATGAATTAGTAATTACCTATTAGAGAAAATGATAGGTTTGTAAGGCATATGGATGATATTACTACCAGTCGATTGATTGTGATGAAAATATGATAACAAATGATATTTATATTATTATGATTAGTTTTACGTTGTTACTTATCGATGTTTACTAGAATAATAGACTATAAGAATGTATAATATTAAGTGAACATGGATTGATTGTTATGTCCTTGTAAGAGAGCATGGTGGTGTTAATATATATTGTATCATGTATTTTGATTTGCCTCATGATAGTAGAATGGTTGCCTTATGTTGATATTGCATCAAATTTTGTTATTTGTAGAGCTGAACTTTATTGTGCATATTGTGACATGAAATATGCCATGAGTGGCACTTAAAATGAGAAATGTGATGGGGCGATGATGTGAAAACCAAATAGAAAATTTTCAATAAAAAGATAGGTAGGGTATAAAGTTAGCTAAGGAGGAATAAGGATGGAAAGGTGGGTAAGGTATATGTTGGTGTATGTCTAGGAGCCAATCATAAATATGATTGTAATATTACACAATGTATTACATTTTGTTTTGGCAATATAATTATTATATTTTATTTTATTTTATTTTATTTTATTTTATTTTATTTTGCACAAATTATAACTTAAATATAATAATTATCCTTAGAATAGTTTTGCTATTCCTAAAATGCCCCTAATCAAGTATTATTATGAAAAGGATAATAATAATACATCGAGACTAGCATGTATAGTGACTAATAATTATGAATCATAGATATGTGATATCAAGTCAATACATGAGTACATTGTTAGTAAATAATGCACTGGACTGACCCACTGTAAGAATACTTCATGGATAAACATATCATTAGTTATTCTCATATGATCACAAATGTGCATAGTCCTTTGACTTGAAGTCACTACGGTTTCCTACATGATGAGTTACTCACTTTGATGTCGTCCTATGTCACCTTTAATCAGGATGATGAGTAAGACATTGATTGGATGTCTCACAAATCATGCAAAGGGAAGTAAGTGATGTAGATGAAATTTTGTTACTCTTGTATAAAAAAGAAATATCATTGGACCCCTTGATTGAGTGAGACTTAGAAATGCATGACCATACTCAATTGGATCAATATGTGATATTAATCATTTATTTTAAGTCTACTCAATATCAAGAAATATAAATTGAACATTGACAGGGATGACACACTCCATGCCTCTAGTTTGATTTGGATATTGTTACAAAAGGGATTATGATACAAAATATTGATCATATATTAGGTAGATGTCGAATCATAGACATTCTTGCTACTTGAGTAGTAGTGATGTATTGCTAAATACCGTTCACTATTTATGACCCAAAATAAGTCATTATTAACGTAATAAAAACCTACAGGATCACACAAAAAGAGAAGGAATGAGACGATAATTAATTGAATTTTAGATAATTAATTGAATTTTAGATAATTAATTGAATTTTAGTTAGATTAAAATTCAATTAATTAAACTTATTTTCGTGCATATATATATATATTATTAATATAATATATATTTATTCATATAATATATATTATATATTATGTGATATTATTTAATATTAAAGTAATATCAGATAATTACGTTGTTAGATATTAGATAATTATGTTATGAGATAATATTATTATCTAATATAAGATAATTATATGCTAATTTAATATTAGATAATTATATTATGAGATAATAATATTATTATTATCTAATATTAAATAATTAATAGATAAGTCCTATCTTTCCTCACTCTCTCTAGGATAAGGATAAGGTGATATTTATTTAGTGTGATTAGAATTTTTGAAGCATTATCCTAGTGGGACTAGGATTGTAATATGCCTTAGTTCTATAAAAGGACTTAAAGGTAGCACATTACAAAAATACACATTAGCTTCAATCAAACCCTAAATCACTCTACAAAACGTTCAAACCCAATCCTAGTGAGAGAAATGAATCCTAGCAATTTGGTGGAGGGGAAAAGTCGTTGTTCACTCCATGTGGATAGCATAGAGATGTTATACCTTTCAGCCGGCATTTGATTCATCTCAGTCTCTCAAGGATTCGTTCAAAAAGAATACGAGCACAAATAAGGTAAAACCTTAATACTGGTTTACGACTTTTGCATGGATCCTAGGAAGGTTTTGAATTAAAATTTTAAAATTCCACTGCGTGTGTTGATCCGAATCCTAACAGTGGTATCAGAGCTTCTTGCAAAACATAAATTCGATTATGTGTTTTACTATTTTCTGAATGTTATTATGATAAATATTCTGTTTTGATTTAAATTAGAATTACGTGTTTTGATGAATATTTATGTGATAAATAAAATCAAATTAGTTTCTGTTTAAACCAGATATATATGTGATATATATAAACTCGTGTTTAGTTCTGATATATATGTATGATATATATAATTTGTATTTTGATTCTGATTAGGAATTAATGAGATTAATTGAATGAATCTGATTATGTGTTTTCTGGTTCATATTCAAATATGTTTCACGTATAATTCTGGGTTTTAATTTGAATTTGAATCTATTTTCAGATTGATTCTAGGTTCTATTTTGATAAGAACAAATAGGATTAATTTCATGTACATGATTTAATACGTGAAAATTATTTTCTGAAATAAGAAGGTTTTGTTATGAATCGAAATTAATCAGATTTATTCCTTAAATCATTTTTGTATATATGATATACTTTGCATTTAAATAATGTAATCTATTATGCATAGAATTAATGTGATTAGTTCTGAGTTTGTCTTCATATATAGATCCATTTAAATTTGTTTAATGTGATTAGTTCTGAGTTTGTCTTCATATATAGATCCATTTAAATTTGTTTAATGTGATTAAATAAATCTGGACTCATGTGTGAAGTATATGCATGTATGGTTTAATATGTTTGAATTACATTGGATTTATTTCAAGACTGCGATTTCAATGTCAAATAATGTTAAATTATTTGACTAAAGGGTGTGTGTCAATTGTTGACAAAAAAATTACAATTTGAATGTCAAATGAATTCAATTTTTCGCCCGGAGGGCTCCGCCCCCCATGCCCCCCCGCAAAGGGCTCTATCCGCTGACCCTCTCCCGCTAACCAACTAATGGGACCGCCGTGCTAACTCTGCGTAGCGTTCAAAAATCATTTTTGTTCTTAAGGCGCTATTTTAAAACATGATTTTTTATGATGATTATGTTATGAAATATATATGTCAATCATCCTACTTATCTTGGTTACTTATATTTGTTGGCAATTATTACATATGATGCATGAATATGTTGCATAGTATAGCCCTTGGAGTTTTTATGGATGGATTTTAAATACGACCTACGTGTCGTGTCTTCCTCTATTTTTCTAATGTATATTCTCTTCTCATCTCACTCCCCCCAAATGTAACTCGGGGTTTCTGTTGCAAAATTGTAATCACAATGGAGCAACCTTTGCTTGGAATGAGGAGAAGCTAAAGAGTTATGAGATAAGAAGAAGCTAAGGAGTTAGTTTAAGAAATTTAGAAAATAAAATTCTGAGCCATACTATGTGACATTTTGATTTCTTTATTATGTAATGATATTGATGAGCATGCATTTACTATGTGATAGCATATATTCTTGCTATATGATAGCCTTATACATTGCTTGATATGTGATATGTAATAGTCTGTTTTATTCATTTACTTTATATAATATATGAGATATGCTAGATATATTGCATGAATAAATAAGCTAGTTATGGTGAGATCTAATAATGATTAAGTTAAAATCCCTCATCTAAAATATTAAGTCATTAATAATTAATGATGCCTTCCAATGTTTGACACACGTCAAGGCCCTAATTGACATAAGATAGGTTTGCTAAAATAAAGTACCTCATTTATCTTGGTGAGAAGCGACTGGATAATAATGATATCCAAATGTCAAAATAGGGTCCGACTTAACTAGGATATCTCAATAGGATTGAAACCTAAAGGCATAGAGTTAGGTTTTAGTTCATAAGATAGACTAGAACAAGTGTTGTTCACCTAACTATCCAAGAGTTGTATATGATACAATCGGCAAGTTTTGCCTACCTAAATAACTAAGTTTTAAGTGATTAGCCAAAGCTAACTTAAGGCTTGGTGAAATATGGATCTTGGCCTACTAGAAAGCCTAGACAATGTGACTTTCCAAATTAATAGTAAGGGTTATTAATTTGAATAAAATAGTGGGAAGTACATTTAATAAAAGACCTTATTAAATGTTTGAAACTTAATGCTTACTTTGCATATTTCAATTATAGATAACCAATGGTTAATACATCAAATAATCTATCACTGCGATTAGTCCTTGAGAAAGACAAATTGAATGGGACAAACTTCCTGGACTGGTACAGGAATTTGAGGATAGTCCTCAAACATGAGTGAAAAATGTATGTCCTAGAGGAGCCTATTTCTCAAGAACCTGAAACTAGTGTCCCTCAAGCTTAAAATGATGCTTATAAGAAGCATCATGACGCATTAGATGTCAGTGGTCTCATGCTAGCTACCAAAGACTCTGAGCTTTAGAAAAAACATGAGAACATGGAAGCTTATGACATGCTAAAGCATCTGAAGAAGCTTTATGAAGGCTAAGCTTGGCATGAAAGGTTTGAGGTGATAAAAATATTATTTTAGTGCAAACTGGCAGAAGGAAACCTTGTTAGGCCTCATGTACTCAAAATGATTGGGTATGTTAAGAACCTTGAAAGATTAAGTGCTCCACTAGGCCAAGAGTTGGCCACTAACTTAATTTTGCAATCGTTACCACAGAGTTATGATCAATTTATCATAAATTACAACATGAATGAAATTAACAAACCACTGCCAGAATTATTAAGCATGTTAAGAACTACTGAACAAAATTTGCAAAAGACAAAACCCAATACCATAATGATGATTTAAAAGCGTAAAGGCAAAGGCAAAGGCAAAAATAAGAAGGATTCCAAATCTAAAGGCAAGCCCAAGTCTAAGTCTTCTACACTGAAACCAAAAGGAGGTGTGGCTAAAGAAAGGACATGCTTCCATTGCGGTCAGACCGGACATTAGAAGAGAAACCACAAGGTCTATCTAGAAGATCTGAAAAAGAAGAAGGGAAGTGAGACTTCCGTTTCAAGTATCTATGTTATAGAAATTAATGTTTCTGCTTCTACATCCTAAGTATTAGATACCAGATATGGTTCTCACATTTGTACAAATGTGTAGGAACTATAAAAGAATAAGACTCTAACTAAAAGCGAGGTGGACCTACAAGTTGGCAATGGAGCAAAAGTTGCTACCCTAGCTATAGGAACATATCATTTATTTTTACCTTTTGATTTAGTAATTGAATTAGAGGATTGTTATTTTGTGCCTACTATTAGTAGGAATATTATTTCTGTTTCTTGTTTGGATAAGAAAGGTTTATCATTTATAATAAAGAATAAAAGTTGTTTAGTTTATTTAAATAAAATATTTTACTGCAATGCACAAATGTTTAATGGACTTTATATTCTTAATCTTGAAATGTTTGTCTATAACATAAACACCAAGCGATTTAAATTAAATGATTTAAATCCAACCTATCTTTGGCATTGTCGTTTGGGCCATATAAATGAGAAACGCATATCCAAGCTTCATAAAGATGGATTCTTAGATTCATTTGATTTTGAATCATATGAAGTATGTGAATCTTGTTTATTAGGTAAGATGACTAAAGCTCTATTCACTAGACATAATGAAAGTGTTAATGATCTATTAAGTCTCATACATACTGATGTATGTGGGCCTATTAGTTCATCTGCTAGAGAAGGTTTCCAATACTTCATTACATTTACTGATGACTTTAGTAGATATGGATATGTATATCTTATGAAACACAAATAAAAATCCTTTGAAAAGTTCAAGAAATTTAACAATGAAGTACAAAATCAACTTGACAAAAGTATTAAAACACTTCGATCAGATCGAGGTGAAGAATACTTAAACTAAGAATTTGATGACTATCTAAAGGAGTGTGGTATAGTATCATAACTCACTCCACCTGGAACACCATGATGGAATGGTGTTTCAAAGAGAAGGAATCGTACCTTGTTAGGCATGGTATGATCTATGATGAATCATACAGATCTTCTAATTTCCTTTTGGGGACATTATCTAGAGACAGCTACTTTTACGCTCAATCGTGTTTTCTCTAAAACAGTTCAAAAAACTCCATATGAGATATGAACTGGAAAACATCACAGCTTATCTTTTATAAATATTTAGGGTTGCGAAGCCTATGTAAAATGTTAAGTTTCTGATAAGCTTGGACCCAAATCAGATAAGTGCTACTTTTTAGGGTATCCTAAAAAAACTAAGGGATACTATTTCTACAATCCTAGTGAAGGTAAAGTGTTTGTCGCACGAACTGATATTTTTCTTGAAAGAGAATTTATCTCTAAGAAAAATAGTGGGAGGAAAGTAGAAATTGAAAAAGTGCAAGACTTACAATATAACACTAAACCTGTAATAAAGCTTGAACAAAAATCACGAAATGTTGTGACTTAGGAACTAGCCCAAGTAACACAAGGCCCACGTAGGTCTAGTAGAATACGCCATGAGCCCGAGAAATATAGATTTTTTGTGACTTAAAATGGCGATGTTTTGCTCATGGATCAAGATGAGCCCACAACCTACCAAGAAGCTATTAAAGGGCTAGACTCTGAGAAGTGGCTTAAAGTCATAAGATATGAAATGAATTCTATGTATACTAACTAAGTATAGACTTTAGTTGATCCACCTAAAGGGGTAAAACCTATTGGGTGCAAATAGGCATTCAAGAAGAAAATTGACATGGATGGTAATGTACAAACCTTTAAAGGGCGATTAGTCGCAAAAGGTTATAGACAAGTTCATGGTATAAACTATGATGAGACCTATTCCCCAGTTGCCATGCTTAAATCCATTCAGATCTTGCTTACTATTGTAGCCTTTTATGATTACAAAATCTAATAAATGGATGTCAAAATTGCTTTCCTTAATAGAAAGCTTCTCAAGAATGTGTACATGATACAGCCTGAGGGTTTTATCACTCCTGAAAATGTTAGAAAGGTATGTAAGCTACAATGATCCATTTATGGATTAAAGCAAGCTTCACTGAGTTGGAATCTTTGTTTTGATGAAGCAATCAAAGAATTTGGTTTCATAAAAAATGAAGATGAATCTTGTGTTTACAAAAAGGTTGGTGGGAGCATAATTATTTTCCTCACATTCTATGTGGATGACATACTACTTATCAAAAATAATATCCTTACATTGCAGATAGTAAAGACTTGGTTAGGGAATTGTTTCTCAATGAAAGACTTAGGTGAAACTGCCTATATATTAGGTATTAAGATCTACAGAGATAGATTAAGAAAATTACTTCGCCTAAGTCAGAGTACATACATAGATAAAGTGTTAAAACGGTTTAACATGCTAAAATTCAAAAGAGGATTTTTGCCTATGTCACATGGCATAAATTTGTCCAAAGCTCAGTATCCTTCAACACAAGATGAGAAGGACCGCATGAATAAGATACTATATGCATCAGTAATTGGATATATCATATATGCCATGATATGTACTCGTCTTGATGCCTCATATGCTCTGAGCATAACAAGTCAGTGCCAATCAAATCTAGGTGAACATCACTGAACTATCGTTAAGAATATCCTTAAATACTTGTGAAGGACTACGAATTCATTCTTAATATATGGAGGAGAGGAAGAACTTATTGTAAAAGGTTACACTGATGTCAGTTTCCAATCTAACAAGGATGACTTTAGATCGCAGTTAGGTTATATATTTAGCCTAAATAGTGATGTTGTATGCTAGAAGAGTTTAAAGCAGGAAACAGTGGTCGACTCTACTATAGAGGCCACGTATGTTATTGCATCTGATGCGTCAAAAGAGGCTGTTTGGATTAAAAAGTTCATTACTGAACTTAACATTGTTCCTAATATTGTAAACCCAGTGGATCTCTATTGTGATAACAATGGGACCATTATACAAGTTAAGGAACCTAGATCTCACAAGTGATCCAAACATATACTTAGGTACTTCCATCTCATTCGTGAAATCATTGATGGAGAAGATGTGAAGATATATAAAGTATCAAATGATAATAATATCATCGACTTACTGACAAAGCCTTTAGCGCAAAAAAAGTATTATAGTCATACTATATCACTTAGTATTAGATATATGGGTGATTGGTTCTAGTCTAAGTAGGAGATTATTGGTGTGTATCCTAAGAGCTAATCATAGAGATGATTGCAATATTACACAATGTATTTTATTTTGTTTTGGCAATAT
Organism: Sindora glabra; assembly: GCA_020226215.1. Classification (NCBI taxonomy): domain Eukaryota; kingdom Viridiplantae; phylum Streptophyta; class Magnoliopsida; order Fabales; family Fabaceae; genus Sindora; species Sindora glabra. Next base: position 49,407,865 of record CM035235.1, on the reverse strand, counting down.
AATTATTATATTTTATTTTATTTTATTTTATGCAAATTATAACTTAAATATAATAATTATCCTTGGAATAGCTTTGTTATTCCTAAATATGTGATATCAAGTCAATACATGAGTATATTATTAGTGAACAATGCACTGGACTGACCCACTGTGAGAATACTGCATGGGTAAACATATCATTAGTTATTCTCATATGATCATAAATGCGCATAGTCCTTTGACCTGAAGTCACTACGGTTCCCTACATGATGAGTTACTCACTTTGATGTCATCCTATGTCACCTTTAATTGGGATGATAAGTAAGACATTGATTGGATGTCTCATAAATCATGCAGAGGGAATAAGTGATGTAGATGAAATTTTGTTACTCTTGTATAAAAGAGAAATATCATTGGACCCTTTGATTGAGTGAGACTTAGAAATGCATGACCATGCTCAATTGGATCAATATGTGATATTGATCATTTATTTTAAGTCTACTCAATATCAAGAAATATAAATTGAACATTGATAGGGATGATACACTCCATGCCTCCAGTTTGATTTAGATATTGTTACAAAAGGGATTATGATACAAAATATTGATCATATATTAGATAGATGTCGAATCATAGACATTCTTGCTAATTGAGTAGTAGTGATGTATTGCTAGATACCGCTCACTATTTATGACCTAAAATGAGTCATTATTAACGTAATAAAAACCTACAGGATCACACAAAAAGAAAAAGAATGAGATGATAATTAATTAAATTTTAGTTAGATTAAAATTTAATTAATTAAACTTATTTTCGTGCACATATATATTATTCATATAATATATATTTATTCATATATTATATATATTATAGATTATGTGATATTATTTGATATTAAAGTAATATCAGATAATTACGTTGTTAGATATTAAATAATTATATTATGAGATAATATTATTATCTAATATTAAATAATTAATAGATAAATCCTATCTCTCCTCACTCTTTCTAGAATAAGGATAAAGTGATAGTTATTTAGTGTGATTAGAATTTTTAAAGTATTATCCTAGTGGGACTATAATTGTGATATGCCTTAGTTCTATAAAAGGATTTGAAGGCAGCACATTACAAAAACACACATTGGCTTCAATCAAACCTTAAATCACTCTAGAAAACGTTCAAACCTAATCCTAGTGAGAGAAACGAATCCTAGCAGCTTCATGAAAGGGAGCAGTCGTTGTTCACTCCGTGTGGATACTGTAGAAATGCTATACCTTTCAACCGGCATTTGATTCATCTTGGTCTCTCAAGGATTCATTCAGAAAGAACATGAGCACAAATAAGGTAAAATTCTAATACTAGTTTATGACTTTTACATGGATCCTAGGAAGGTTTTGGATCAAAATTTTAAAATTCTGTTGCGTATGTTGATCCAAATCCTAACAGTATAAAGCTGGACCAAAAGGCAAAAGGTGGATGCGTGTATTTTCATTATGATTGATATGTATTATTATGTGATTTGAAAACTTGTTATGATTGAATATCTCTAATTAGTATTATTATAACTAAGTTTTAATGGTTGTGTGAATGTGTTAGTCACCCAAAATGAGTTTCATACTATATGATGACGATATTGTATGCTAATAAAAAGTTAAGATTATAGTGATTTGTGAGGTGAAATATGAAATCCAAGTTGTCTGCAAGTGAATGCTTAATCCAAGACTTGATTTCGTATGTTTCAAAAACTCTAAAGAGTTTAAATTGTATTTACTTCCTTAATCTAATACCTAATCAACGTATAACCATTTAATATAAGTAAATTAAGATTTAAAAGTGATAGATATATGCTAATTGAGTTATCATAACTCATTCTGTTTGTTTTTAATGTTTTCAGGTTAAAATAAGAATGCTTGAGTTTTATTGCATCCATAGAGAATTAAAGGTGGCTTGATTGAAGGATTCTAATAGTTGGATTAGGATTAGGATCGGAGTACACATATAAAGATTATATTTATCCTACACTTCATGTGTTAAATTATTTATCTATATATATTTATATATATAGTGAGGTTATGTAGTATTGTATATAGTGAACATGCCATTATATCTAAAATATACAAGCTTTATGATTTGGGGCAAGTGGCCCTCGGAAAAGTTCGAAAAACAAGGAAAACTTTATCTATTTTTCTATAAAAATTTATAATATAATTTGAGTTCCCACAGAAGTAAAGATATTTCCGTTAGGTAAAATTAAAGAAATTAGTGATGATATTGGTGGGTACCGAGATCTACACCAATCACAATCAGTTTGGGTCATGACATCATTAAAGTTTATTCCTTTCATTATACATTCAAAAGAGGATTTGATTAAAGAGTAAGTTAACCTTAAAGAGAAATGACCATTATGAGTTAAGTCCCACACTGAATGATTATTTCTATCACTTAACAACTTAACATATATAGCACTAATGGTATCAATGATATCTTTTCCAAAAAAAATAAGATAAGCTATTAATATTCCGTATTCCTAAACAAAGCAATAAATCATACATTTTCTAGTTTTCTTGATCTCTATCAAACGGCTCTTAGGAAATTTTCTAAGAGAGCCCAAGCCTGTCTAATTATCATTTCAAAAATTAGCATGTTTCTTATTACAAGTAACCCATCTAATTCCTTTAATAAACAAACTTATGTGTTTTCCTCCTGACTTGTGAAAACTAGTAAAGAAACACTTTTAGGCTTATTTTTGTTAAAAACATATCAATGATAAAGACATTGGGATCAACATTTTGTTTTATCTTTTAAAAATCCCTAGCTAAGTTTAGTTATTTAGTCTAACTTTTTATAATATATTCTTTGAATACCCAAACCTCCTTCATTCACTGGCTTTGTAACTTTATCCCAACCTACCAGATGCATTTTTCTTTTTTCATTAGTTATTCTCTATAAGAAATTTCTAAAAATAGTATCAATTTTATTGCAAACTTTCTTAGGTAATAAAGCACATTGAAAGAAGTGACTTAGGATGGCCTATAAGACAAATATAATAACAACCTGTTTACTTGCTAAGTTCAAGAAATTTGTTTTCCACCCACTTAATTTAGATTTTAACTTATCTATGATATGATTATAAGAACTGCCTTTAGATTTAAACTAAAAAGGAATTCTCAAATAATTTCCTAACTCCTTAGTGCTTTCAAGCTTTAAAGTAGTAGCCATATCTTGTCTAATAGAATCAAAGGTATTGTGTGAGAAATAAATTTTTGACTTAGCATGATTAACAATAAGACCAAATGCATTTGCAAAGTAATCCATCACGCTTCTAACAAACATAACATTTTTAAAGTTTGCTTTAACAATTAGGATTACATTATCAACAAAGAAAAATGGGAGAATACTAGTCTTGTTTTTAAAGTAGCAAGAGGAGACCAATCAGTAGCTTCCTCTTACCTATTAACCAAATAAGCAAGAAATTCCATACATGAAATAAAGACATAAAGAGAAATAGGGTTTCCTTGCCTAATGCCCTTTGAAGGAAAAAACTTATCCATCTTGTCTCCATTAAACAAAATTAATGTACTTGAAGATGAAATACAACCCATAATAAGTTACTTGGATTTAAGTGGAAATCAATAAAATTCTAGCATTCTTTCAACAAATTTCTACTCAATCTTATCAAATGCTTTCTCTATGTCTATTTTTATCATCATAAATCCTCCCTTACCCTTTTTTTTAATAATATGATACAACTCTTGAACAATAACAATGTTGTCATTAGCTTGCCTCTAAGGGAGAAAAGCACCTTGCAAAGAAGAAATAAGATCATCGAGGGAAGGCCTTAGTCTACTAACCAAGATTTTGGACAAGATTTTATAAACTGTAATGCATAAGCTTATAGGTCTAAATTGTTTAATAAATTTCATACCTTTGGCCTTAGGTATCAACACTAGCAACATTTCATTTAAGTATTTTAGAACTTAGCTTGAGATGAAAATTTGTTGAATGGTTCTTACGATAGCACCCAATTTAGACCATTTCTCCTTATTTAACTGATCAAATTGATATTCATATATAAAATTAAATTAGATATAGTTATAAATTTAAGTTAAATAAAAATTTATATTGATTTGTTCAGATATGATAAAAAAATTTATTGAATTAATATTTTTTTCAATGCGTTAATTCATTTCACTTTTTTTTATATCATTTAAGTTTTTAAACTTAAACTTGATTAAGATTAAATCCAACATAAAATCTAAATTATAAAATAAAAAAAAACCTAAGTTTTAAAAGAAAAAAACAAAATTTGTGTGATTATAAGTGGAATTAGAAATAAAGTTTTCTTTATTTACCATTTATTTTAATCAAAATTATGTTGATCATCTATTGTGTTTTAAAAATATATTTAATTAATTAAGTAGAGTTAATTTTTTATATATCCCTATATGCATATATATATAATATATGATTTATATATAAAAAATTATATTAATTAGTTTGAACATTTAATTTGATTATTTGAATCGGTCTGACCTTGACCCAATTATTTTGTGAAGTCAATAGTTGAATCAAAATTTTAAATATTGGTAATAAGCCTTTATACATCAAAACTTATGAATTCAATATCATATTTTAAGAATTTAGTATTTTTAATATCAAGAATGCTATATATTAAAAGTGGAATTCAAAATTAAATTTCAGATATAAATCAAGAACTATCAATTTAATATAATATAATAGAGTAAATTTTTAAAATTTAAGCAAATGGATATAAAAAATTCATAACCTAATTTTGAATTACTTTGAGTGCAAATAGCATTTTTGTTTCAACAATGCTACATGTATAGAAAATGAAATTTGAAATTAGGTTTAAAATAAAAATTAAAAGTTACCGTTAAATATAAGAAGATAAGATAAATTTGTAAAACTTAATTCAAAAGATATAAAGAATTTAAAACCTAATTTTAAATTTTATTTTTAATATCTATAATATTTTTATATGAAACTGGATTTTAAATTACACTCATAATTATAATTACCTTATATAATAAGTAAAACTAATGATAAATGAAGAAAATACAAGTGCTGTCAAGCAAAACTGCAGTTTCAAAAGATGCTGCGATCGTAATTGCAGTGGCCCTTGCGATATGCAACGTAAAATTGTGTTTGTAAATTTTAAATAAATAAATCAAATAAAAACATAAATTTTAAAATAAATTTAGTGATTTACTAATGAAAAGATTCAATGTTTTAAAATGTAAGCTTCTCCTAAAATTATTTTTTTTTATTATGCTATGTATTTTTATTCTTTTTTATTTATCCTTTTAAAGGTAGATATACGAAGGTTGTGTCTAGACTTAATTTATATTGAGTCTTTTAATTTAGTAATTCAATTAAAATATAAAGGAGTTTAGCCTAAATTAAAGTGACTATTTAGTTAAGTTTTAATAATAATTTAACTAATAAATGTGATAACAAGTAATTATCAATAATAGATTGACTCATTTTTTGTTATATATTATATAGAAAATTATTATTTCTAAATTTTAAATATTAAATAAGTCTAATCATTCTCTTTTTGTGTCAAATAAAAATTCTCCCTAAATATTTATTGATAGTTAGAATTTATAAGAGGAGTCATCCTTGTTAATCTTGTGAAGATTTATGGTGTAAGTGTTCATATCCAACTTCAATCATGATTAATTTGATATTTATCATTATTATGGATACAGCTAGTACTTTAAATATAATTTGTCTATTATATATTTGCGTATAATATCACATTGATTTATATGATTCAATGAGAATAATTTTCATTAAAATTAATAGGCTAATATATCAAAAAAACTAAAAGGGATTGCATTATATTAATTAAATATTTTGTGACAATACAAATAATAAGTCACTTAATATATATATGTGTGTGTGTGTAATATTTTGGAATCAAACTAAGAACATTAAAAATGAAAAATATCAAGAGGACATCAAATATTACTACAACAAAAAAAAATATAAGCATAATTATTTACCTTTTTCTTAAAAGGAAATTGATATTTTGAAACAGTTGAATTTTTCTTAAGATAATAGGACAATATAAAAGTAAGAGAAACATAAATATAGTTTTAATTTTTAATTAAAAAAACCTCTCCAAAGCTATAGAGGGAACATTTAATGAACTATTTGGATGGAGAAGGGAGCACAAGAAAAGGAACTCTTTGTCTGTTTATATAAAAAATGGATAAAAATAAAATTAAAAATAATAAGTAGAAAATAATATTTTTCTTTATTTAGTTATGGGATAGAAAATGGATAAAAAAATGAGTGAAACTCATAAAAAGGTTTTCCTGTAGAGATGTATATAAGTTACACTATCGAATTTTAGGCTGAACTTTTCATATATAATTGTATGAAATATATGACTTAATCCTAAACTCAACTTGTTTAATTTTTTAAAAGTTTAGCTTAACCCAGCTTGAGACCTAATCCAAAAGTCCAATTGCTTTTATTTTTATTATTATTTTAAGTAAAAATAAAAATTTTATATAAAAATATACATTTAAAAAGATAATAAGATATTTAAATATGTAAAATATTTAGTTATATCAAATTAATTTTTTTTACATTAAAAATAATTAGATATAACTATTTTTGTAATATATAATTATACTATTAAAATTAAATTTATATAATAGAATTAGGCCGAACTTACACGTTTTTAATTATCATGACTTGAATCCGCTCTAAATATTAGTCAGGTTATGAAAAAAATTCAATAAACATTTGAATCATAAAAAAAAAGTACAAACCTTATATTTTTTGAATCAAGCCTTTTAGGTTAAATAAGTCATTCAACTCATGTACAAGTCTATTTTCTTGCTTTATATAGGTAAAAAAATAAGTGAAAATTTAATTTATTACAATTTGACCCTTCATTTTATTTAACTTGAAAATTAATTTATTAAATTAAAGGATAAAATTATCATTTAACTTAATTTAATTTTTTTTCTCTCATTTTTCTATTTAAATAGGCATGTAAGAATGATTTTCTTCTTCTTTTCTTTCTTCTTTTTTTTAATCAAAATAAGAAAAGATAAAAATAATTTCTTATTTTTTTTCTCTTATTTTCCCTTTTTTCTTTTTTTCTTTGCAACCAAGTGAAAGAGGAAGGAAAACATACGATGCAACCTTTCTCTTATTTGCAACTTTTAGATAAGGAAGATAAAAAGGATATGATATTATCATCAACCATCGAAATTTTCCTAACATTCAATTTTTTATTCAACAATGTTATATAAATTGAAAATGTAATTTAAAATTAGATCACAAATATAAATCAAAAGTTATCATTAATTATAAGATAATGAAGACAAATTTGTAAAATTCAATTTAATGGATACAAAAGATTTAAAATTCAATTTTAAATCTTATTTTTTATTCCCATAACATTTTTATTTTCTTATGTTTCTCCAAGTTTTTGAAAGATTATCTATTAAATTTACTTTTTATTTTTATATTATTTTAATTAACATTTTTAACTTGTTATTTTCAATACTTATTATTAAAATTTTAAGAAAGAGTAAAATTTTTAAAAATTTATTATAATTAGCTAGACATTTTAGTCTAACCCTTCATAATTCTCTATTGTGTAATTTTAAATATTTAAATAAAAAAAGCATAACCTAATCATTTGTTCTCTGTCATTTCCTTTCCCTCGAAACTTTTAAACATAGTAAATTACCTTCAAATGTATATAAATCATATGCCTCCTTGAAGCTGGTATTTGCCACAACATTTCAATGAAAACACGAAAAAAAATCATAATTCAAAAGTTAGAAACTCTTATTTATTTATGATATATTTGGTTGAATGAAATGAAATGACTATTTCATAATTATGTTTAGTATGAGAAATAATAAAATGGAATGGAATGGATATTCCATTTTATTTTTATGTTTAATATAACAAAATAATGTAGTATAATTAAAGATAATAAAATATTTATTAATTAATTATTAAATAATTTAATATTATTATAATATAAGATATAATTAATAATAAAAATTGTTACAATTAAATTTTATCATCAAAATTATAGATTAACCAAAAAGATTCTATAATAAAAACATAAAAATTTTAATTTACTATATTTTATATTAAATATTTTTATAAAGAATATAAGAATGTTATATTTTAAATTTTATTATTAAAAATATAATTATTAAAACATTTTAATAGAAAAATATTCAAAAAATAATATTTTATATCACATATCAACAAGGAGTTTTGTTGAAATAAATGAAAAATATGAGGAATATGCATGTAAAAAGGTTAATTTGATGTAATAATCCATTTCATTACTTTTGCTATAAAATAAAAATTTTATTATTTGATGGAATATCTATTCCTTAGGAATGGATATTTTCATTATACAATGCATACCAAATAAATTTTGAGTCATTTATTCTCTTATTTTCTTTTCATTTGATTCAACCAAATATATTCTTAAAATAGAATATCAAAAAGAAAAGGAAGAAAATTTTCACCTTATCACTTACTTGTTTAAAGGGAAAAAGAAGATAATAGAAAATAAAAAAAATGTAATTTGTGACTATCATTATCCCACATATTAAAAATTTAAAACTATCCATTTTACTTATTTTCTTTTCTAAGTGAATTATAAATTTTCTTTTTTTTCTTTTTATTTTCCTACTCATTAATAGAGATATACATGAGTTGGATTATCAAATTTTGAACTAGACGTTTCATACATAATTGTATAAAATACACGACTCGAACTTAAATTCAATACATTTAATTTTTAAAAAATTTGGCTTACCACAACTCAATTAATTTTGTATATAGCTTGAGACTTAACTTAAAAGTTCACATATTTAAATATGTAAAATATTTAATTATATTAAATTATAATTTTATATTAAAAATAATTGAATATAATTATTTTAATAACATATAATTATATTATTATTAATAAATTTATATAATTAAATCAAACGAATTGATATATTTTTTATTATCATAACTTAAATTCAAACTTACATCTTAATTGGATTATGAATAAAAAATTTAATAAATATTCAAGTCATAGAAAAAGTTTAAACTTTATATTTTTTTCAAATTGGACTCTCAAAATCAGACAAATCATCCCACTCATGTCTAAGTCTACTTATCAAGCAAAGGGTTAAAGATCTAGATTAAAAAAATTCATTTGATATAACAAATTAACAGCCTAGTAGTCTTACCTGGTTGATTTGGTACGACATATAATTTTCCTTAAACAAATTGAAATCAAGAGTTGTTTTACGTGGAAAAACGAAATACAAATATTTTTTAAAAAAGATATTAGTAACCTCGTGAGGCGTGTAAGTTGAAGGATGGCGATGAAATCGAAGGAACCCATACCGACACCACTGATGGGCGCAACCGAAGGGGTCCACGGTCTTTGCATCATTTAATGGCCGACTTTCCTGCTTTCCTTTCATCCCAATTTACGCCTTTCCTCATGCCACGTCGTTTACTCGCACAAATAAAGAAACTTAAAAATAAGAAAAAATAAATAAATTTAAAAAATATAATTTAATATCATATAATTTTTTAAAATTTTAAAATTTATTAAAAAATAAAAACATTGACTATTCAATCTTTGTATAAAAATGAAATTATTCATAATTATAATTTTTAAAATTCAACTAGATTCTAAATGAAATTTCTTCCAAAATAAATTATTAAAAATATAATTAATTACAAAATATATTTATGATATATTTGAAAATAAATATTTTAAGTAAATTATTATAGAAACTTGGCTAAATTGAATTTGAAAATGTAGGATACATATTTCTTTTTTCTTTTTAACTTTTTTGACTTTACGATATACAAAATAGTTAAAAAATTATAAGTGATTTATTTATATCTTTTTTTATTTTTTAATCAAAATTTTAATATTTTTAATTTTTAAAAAATTATTTATACATTTTAAAATATTAAAGAAGTTATATGACATAAAATCATATTTTAGAGAGTTTATTTATATTTTCATATTAAAATATAAGAGTTAGGCGATGACTAGTTAAGCTTGGCATCTACCTCATCACAAGCCAAGCAAGCCTTCTTCTTCTATTCCTCTTTCATTAAACAAGTGAAATGAATAATTATTTTAGAGATTAAGATATTAACAAATTTTTTTTCTTACTTCTTATCCATTTCTTTAATTAAGGCTAAATTTACATCGAACTTCTTTTAAGTTGTGCTCGATTATATTAAGACACCTCAATTGTAACATATCATTCGCTAATCTTTCTTGAAGATAATTATTATTATAAAATCATTTTTTTACGTATGACATGATTTATGATGTAATTTCACTTAATTATTACTTTTAAAATTTTATGTGCAAATTTATTTTTATTTTAAAAATAATAACAGGAATAGAGTTTAAGTTTTTAAATTTAACTAATTAGGAGGAAGACGCTCAGCTAATAAAAAAAGCAAGGAAGAGGAGGAATATTGCAGCTATTTGATCAAGGGTCTATTTTTTATGAAAAATGTTTTTATTAAAAATTATTTTATTTAATCGTATTTATAATTATAAAATATTATGATAATATTCTATTACTTTTAATATTAAATAGAAAGATGTTGAAAATAAATAAATAAATAGAATATTTTGTTATAATTGAAAGCGAGAGTAGATTTTCAAGGCAGCAAAACCACAGCAAGGGAAGAGCTATGTTGATTACCTGCAAAGTCAACACCAACGATGTCCTTTCCAAGACATAGACAAGTGGCTCATTAATGCTATGGGTCCATCTTTGCCAAGTGGGCGGTAAGATTTTAAAAGTTAAAATATAATATTATAATTTTTTATAAATAAATTAAAATTTTAAAATTTAATAAAAATAATAAATTAAAAAATAATTTTTAAATTTGTAATTACTCATTCTTTTGATTATCTCATAAAAATTAAAATATTTTATTCTTTATATTTTAGAATAGCTTGATTACATTTTTATAATCTCATTTGTTTTTATCGACTAATTGGTGGATAAAAATCGGTTAATTTTATATAAAACAAGTCAGTTGTTACCAGAGTTATATATATTAATTAAAATTAAAATTATATTATTTGCATTTTTAAAATACTATATATAAATTATAATTATTTTTTGTTAAATGAAATTGAAAATATATGTTATACGATCGGAGTACACAAATATTTTAAAAGATGTTCATTGTTTTCTAAAGCAAGATTCAGTGCTTCACAAATTGTTACATCTTTTTCAGTATAGAAGTCTTGAAATCATTTGTGTTGGATCAATTCTCAATTTTTCTTGTATTTCCTGTCCTTATCATTTTTAATTTTTGTTGTGACCAAGCACGGATTTAGATTGTATATTGTGGGGGCAATTATTTAAAATAAAATAAAATTATACATATATTTATATTAATTATAATTATAATTATTATCTTCACAAATTTATATAATATTACTCTTATAAATTTATTTAATCAGTAAAAAAGGAAATATTTTGCTTTAAATAGAAATGAAAATGTATAAGATTTAACTTATTATACATAGTAAAATATATAAATAGGAAATTAATATTAAAAGTTTTTATTTTTACTTAAATATTTAATTATTTTTATAGTAATTTAAATTATATATATATTTATGATTCTCTCACTTTTAATTTCCCTCAATTTTGCAAAATACATATAATATTGGTTGCTTGCATTTCTGGTCATGAACTTTTTCTTTCATGCAAATAATTAAGTAACATGTGCATCACGAGCAAAATTGACAAAATTATTATTTTTTTAATCACTCATATCCCAAAGTTAAATTTTGCTGCCAACAATCTCAAGAAATTATAAAATCCCAAAACATAGGATGGATTGCTTCTAAGTTCAGTCAAATTAAACTATGTTATTGGTTTCTTTAGAGATTTATAGTGATGCTTACCATCACTTTACCATCTAGACATTTTTTTTAGTAAACTACGTACTTAAAACATAGATGATTAAAAGTAGTGTCTTGAAAATTGAATTGAACTAGATAAGGTGACCGATTCCACTCTCAATTATTATAGTTTACAATTTGAAATGATTCAAAGAATTATTTAGCGTTGGAATCGGTCCAAAGAAAAATGAGCTAATAAGAAAAAAATAACTAGTTCAGTTTTAAAGAATTGCCTAGTCTTTTTTATTTTTTTGACTTTTTGACTTCTCTTATTGTCCAATAAATTTATATGTAAACAGAGGTTAATAATAGAAGAAATTTAGTATCTAATTAATTAAAAAGTAATAGTTTACCTCATTCCTTTTAATATTTTTTATGAATTACGATATTAGATATTATTTAATTAGTTTTGATAAATTTATATAAATTTTTATTTATAATGTCCATTCAGTTTGATAATCCACTAGAATAATCAAATCATAATTCAATGACTTTTTCAATATATTATGTGATCCGATGTTTAAAACATTATGGAGAAACCAAACTGCAACCCAACAAGTTTATACATTAGTGATAGCAAAATCAACACTCTTGTGATTTAAAATAGAAATCAAAGCTAACTCACTATTTCTTATATAATTTGGCCTAAATTTTTTTATGCTATTAAGAATGTATATATGTCTATAGAAATGAAGCTACTTATGTTGACATTTATTGTACTGGTGCTAATATTTATTACAAGGCGACAAATTTGTTAATACTCTAATTTTTAAAATATTATGGGCAAAACCGAACTAACTTTACTAATTGAGGCAATTCAATAAGTTTATGCATTAATGATAGGAAAATCAACACTCTTGTTGATTTAAAATAGAAATCAAAGTTAACTCACTATTACTTATATAATTTGACCTATTTTTTTTCATACCATTGAGAATATATATACGACTATAAAAATGAAGCTACTGATATTGATATTTATTGTGTAGGTGTTAACATTTATTATGAGGAGGCAAATTTGTTAATATTCTAATTTTTAGATTATTATATGTTTCAATTGGTGATTGGAAAAAAAAAAGTAATGAAGCTGCTAGAATCCAACCATGTATTTGTTGCAAATCCAAAATGAAATTAATTAGTGAATTAATTTGATAAGTTAGTATTACACTAGGTAAGATTATAGTTTTTAATTTGCCTTGATCAAATGACCATAACCTTTATATATAAGTGGTATCCTCATGTTGTGACGGTACCTAATTGTGGATTATAGAAGTTTCTAGTAGATTATGGTAGTATTAAGAGTCATCCAAAAGGAAATTAGAGTTAAATGATCAATTGAACGTTGGGTTTGGTAAAAGAATGTTATCTTTGGAGTATAGGCCATTGTGGTTTAGTGAACATTATGCTAGATTAAAAAAGATGGATCAAGTTTGCTCCTTAATCTGTTTAGATAAAAAAGGTTCAATTAAATAATCATTGTCACTTACCCCTTTTCCACTATGGAACACGTCATTTTGCCTATCAAGGCTTTTGAATGCTTTTTTAGCAGCTATCAAGGCTCCATTCCTCAACCAAATTTGTGTCATTTAATTAGTTTGATCTTGATTATTTGATCTCTTTAGTTTCCATTCAAATAATATCTCAAATGATCCTTACTTTGTGCTTAGTATGGCTTCTAATGGGCCTTCTTCTAGTATTTCCATTTAGCTTATGTGGTGAATGACCTCTAATGGGCCTTATTGTCAAGAGATTTGAAATTAGTGTTAAAAAATTTATTATGATCATTTTATCTGTTCAAACACTGAAGAAGTTCCTCTTAGATTTTGTTTTGGTTGAGGGAGTTCCACTTGGGCTTTTTAGGTGTTAAAAGATTACCTTTTGAGCTTATTACTAAAAAATTTATTTTGGACTTTTGTTTAATAGGTTAGTTCAAAAATCAAGGGAATCCTTCCTATGATTTATTTTGAGTTATTTACCTAATTGTTAAGAAAATTTCACTCAACCTTTTTGTGTGCCAAAAGATTTTTATTTAAGCTTATGGATCGATGGATCAGTTCAATTATTGGGAAAGTCTCTTGTGGGCTTTATTGAGTTATTTACTTTGTTGCTGAGAGAATTTCACTTGGGCTATAAGTGTTAAAGGAGTTCTGTTTTTCAATTACTGGGAAAGTCTCTTATAAGCTTTGTTGAGTTATTTACTTTATTGTTGAGAGAATTCTACTTGAGCTTTAAGTGTTAAGGGAGTTCTATTTAGGCTTTTATGTTATAATTTTATGACTCATTTATCTAATTCTAAAAATATTATTTTTTATCTAACTTTATTTACTTTTACTTAATCAATTAGTTATCAACAAGAGGTCTTGCAGACTCCAATGACAAAGTTAATAATTTTTCAAAATGAGTTTAAATTGATGTATAATTTAAAAGTAGGATAATATCTCTAATGTAGGTTCTTTCCCTTTCTTATATAGGCTTATATGTGATAGTTGAAATTTTGTAAAAAGAGAACAATGAGTTAATTTAAAATTTTCTTGAATTAATTTTTGATAGCAAATTGCACAACACAAATAGGTAAAAGATAATTTATAAATGGGTGTTTTATCCCTTTCTTTACATAGCACCTTGTGCTTTTAAAAGCTCTAATCAAATTTAAAAATAATTGGCAAAAGTAATTAATAATAATATTTAATTTTCTTTTTTGTATCATAAATAGCTATGTTGGATGTGCTAAAAAAATATATAAATGTTATTAATAGGGATTTGAAGTTAATTATCAAAATTATAAGTACTTGTCATATTCCGATTTGGTTCTATAGAAAACTAATTAATGCAAAAATTTTGAGATATAATATATAAAATAAAATATGATAATATTTTGCTTGTGAGTATATGGTAGTAAGGTTATGATAAGTATGTAAAAAATTATGATAAGCATATATTTAAAATCATTTATAATGTGAAAAGGGAGCATAGATTTTAAATATAATAAAAGAATTGCATTATAATCTTTCAAAAAAATTATTTTATTTGAAATAATTTCAAACATGACATCACATGAGACAATGGCAATCTATAATGAAATAATCAAATTATAATTTTTCAAAAAGGAAAGAATCACGTGAAAGATATTCAAATGTAATATCATAAATTTCACTTGAAAACAAAGTATTCCTTTTTAATGTGATTTCACATTACTCGGTGAAAACATTATTTCCATATTTAAAAGCTTTGTAATGTAATCTCATGTTAAAAACAAAACACATAATCACAGCATACTCTAAAACCTTCAAATGTGGTTTCAAAATAAGATCAATTAATCAATTAATTTCATAAAACTCAAATTTTAAAATGATATTTTCACATAAAATACAATTTTCAAAAAATATAGATGACGTAAAATCATGTAAATCGTTTTCAAAAATGAAATCATTTAAATGAGGAAATCACGTAATGTGAATTCATGTTATCAATACCATATACAACGTGAAATCATGAAAATCGTTTTCAAAAACGAAATCATTTAAATCTTGATTTTCATAATTGAGATTTCATGAAAAGCCAACTTAAAAAATGATTTCATGAAAAATGAAATCATGGAATCATAATTTCTCATATTACCAAAACCAATTGCTTGTTCAAGCCTTGGAAACATGAAATCAAGACATGGATTCATTCATATATAAAACTTTTTCAACGTGATTTCACGTGAAAGCAAAACATGGAATCGTGATTTCTTATATCACACAAACCAGTTGCCTGTAATTGTAATGTTTACGGAATCGAAAACCTTTCAACATGCTTTCAAAACAAAAACAATTAATCAATAAATTTCGTGAAACTTAATTTTCAAAAAATGTGCTATGGATTACGTAATTTCTCTTATATGAATGGATTCACATTTTATCACATCCATGCACTTATTAAATATATATCAACTATATGTTATTAGTACTTTCAAATAATACCAGAAATAAGGAAAAACATAATTTGTCTTTTTAAAAAAATATATATATGAAGGCATTAGTAATTTTTTATTTCATCAAAAAATTGAGAAAATAGACTGACTCAAAAAGTCCTACAACTATATAGTAACCATCAATGAAAATATTGATTAAAAAAGAGGTTGAGAAACAATGTTGGATTGTCACATTAGTTATCTAATTGGACTCTCTCCATAATCATCATCAATTTTGGTTTACCATAAAACATTGCTAACAAAAATAAGATTGAAACAAAGAATGTACTTATCAATTAGATCATATAACGATAATGTTCCTATAAAAATATGGAAAAAAATCATGATCAATAACCAATCACTAGAAAATTAAATTCTCTAACCCAGGAAGCTTTTTTTCTAAATTGTAATGATCATTTAAGAAATTGAGAAAAATGATACAGAATGTAAGGGCTAGTGATGCCTTTTTCCTTTGCTATGGTGGTCAAAGAAGGAAAAAGATTCTCTTCAATTGAGAAATGTGGCTAGAAAAGTTACAAATGACTTAAATAATAATTTTGTATTGAATTGGGTAGGATTATAGTATTCAATCTACCTTATTCAATGATCACACTATAGCAAAAAAAGCCTTCAGTGACGACAAAAGTTATCACCGTAGCATATTTGGTTGTCACTAAATACAAAAGTCATCATAGAAAATATCATCCATAAAGGTTTATAAGTAAAGCCATCAACACAGACAATATTTTGTCGTCGGTAAAGGTCGAATTTCTCTGATGACAAAATTATCATTAAAAATATTTTCAAAATTAAAAAATTTTTAATTTAAATTATTGCTAAAAGTGAAATATCGTCGCTAAAGGTCCGACCTTTAGCGACAACAAGATCATCGTAGAAGGTCCAACCTTTAATGATGACAAAAGTCGTCGTAGAAGGCCCACCCTTTTAGTGACAACATGAGTCATCGCAGAAGGTCCAATTTTAATTTTTTTTAATTTAATTTTAATTTTTGAGAAATTGTATACAACTTACTTTGATGCTAAAATTTTTAAAATATTTAAATAAAATTTTTCAATCAAAATTATAATTAAATATTATTAAAATAATATATTAGATTTAATTATATAAATTAAAATAGTTTTTATTTCAATTTAATTGAATTATATTTTTCTAATGTAAAATGTACAAATAAAATATATCAATAGTATTAGTAACAATCTACATGATCACATGATCTAATATATAAAAAAAAAAACTCATAAAATAACTGTATAAATAATATACATATAAGTAAATTGTATATATACAATTCGTACAAATGTATACATATGGAAAAAAAAATCTGCATATACATAATTTATGGGAAGGGGAGGTATAGATATCCCGATATATCGTCATATGTGCTAAGACTATTATCATCATCTGTGCTAGGACTATCATCGTCATTGTTATCATCCTAACGACATGGATGATACATCAATGGTGGTGACTAAGAATGACCTGGTGGTTGGGCGGCAGATGTAGTGACAAATCAACTCGGCTTAAGCAATGTAGCAATGAATAGAGGTAGAGGCAGTGTGAGACCATGCTGTTTGAGTATGGATGTGAGCTCTGTGAGATATGTCCTAAAATCCTGTTTCATCTGCTACTATTGAGCAAGTTGCTACTGCTACTCCTGATCAACCGCTGGCTCTACTGAAGCTGTTTTTAGCTTTGCTCCAACTATTGTTGACTTTATTGCAATTGCTCCTATAATTCAACGACTTGGGACATGTAATATGAGCTCTCCCCAGTGCCAAAGGTGCCTATCAAATGATAGGACTAACTAACTAGCACACGCCCAATCACTTTCTTGTACCCTCAATGAGTGCCAAGCACCTTATCGGCGATAGTAGTTTCATCAATCTGTCTAGTAGTACCAAGTAAGCTAGTGGATAAAATACTAAATTGTGCATGTTAAGCCACCAACTTAGTCACCCTTGCTATCATCGCCTTGAATTGTTAAAATAAAATTCAATCATAAAGATTAAAAGATATATTCATAAAATTCTATTTGAAATATATAGTTTAGTTAACTTGCATACTGCTTATCGAGGGTCAGATGCACTCACTCCCCCAACCTATATGTGTGTCAATTTTTAAAATTTTCGGGGACCAACTGTAACTCACCAATCTCCTTATTTTTCTGTTTATATTTTACAAGAGAAAAAAAAACAAATATAATTATTGAGTTGGCCAACAAATTGTACATTTAAATCATGAATGAATAATAAGTTGAATTATCTTATCATAATGATATACGATAATGAATTTTGATCTATGTCGATCATTCACCACCTTCTTTGCCTTATTATCTCCATTCCTTATAGATAACTTTTACAAATTAAGAAATAATAATATAATATAATTATGCTAATAGTCTAAATATATGAGATAATGACATAATTTTACTAAATGTCATACTTACCCTGTATTCATCACTGTCAAAGAAGTCCACGCGCCTCTATCATGTTTGTGGTGAGACAGATCGTCGCACATAATGTCTAGCACAGTCTAGATTATAGTCTTATTCCCAATCACCCCTATGCTCTAAAAAGTGTCTATTCAACTTGTACTTCCAATCTTTGTACAAATCGACACAATCTGCATCAAACTGTTGAGCGCTTTATCCCACTCACCCTCAGTAATGCCCTGGAACTCAAAGTGAGATTGCATTAAAAGATAAATGTAAATTTATGAGTACTATATTTAAAAATTTCAGAATCAAATATAACTAAGTCAAGATAGGGAAGAGATGGATACTTACACAAACCTCCAGCATAACTCTATCCCATAGCTGCTGAGGTACAGCCTACCATGACTTATAATAAGGTAGCATGTGAGCTTGGATCATGCTGCTAATATCACAAGGGAGATGGATAGCATTCTTACCAACCATATGCCATGTACCAGTCATATCAAATTATATATGTACCGGTCTCCCCCCACCCCTCTCCATCTTCTTGTCTAGTTTAAGGGACCTATTCGGGCCCCTCTTTCTTTATGCTACAACTTTAATGGATAATAGATTGTATCAATGTGATAAATTCGTATTTAATCATTGAAAAACTCAAGTGTCCACAATAAAAAAAGATACCCAATCTCTTACATTATGATAAAATGTGGATGGGTCGACGTGGAGGGTCCCTACCAGCATCACCTCCATGGTGTTATGCCTTGACGTCCATCATGACTGTGATAATACATATTGTACAAGTATTTAACAGAAAAGTTTACAACCAAATCAAATGACAACATGATATAACTTATTATATTCATATAATTCTATTACATAATTACTCTTACATAATTATAGGTTTTAATGCAAAAAAATATTGTTTCCCTAATCTGAGTCAATGTTAATGAACTTAACAAACTCATCCTTATGGTCATTAGTTTCTCCGTCACTATTAGACTGTAAAAGCCCCTCTTCCATATAATCTTCAATCATCTCGTCTTCAAAACTTCCTTCATCATCAATGAAGATGTCCTCTCCATCTGGGATAAATCCACTATTCCTGGAAAGTGAAATGATTGAAGGATCATTTCTCTAATTCCCTAAATTTACTAAATGGAAATCCCTAAAATTAACAATGAGGTTGAAATTGGAGGAGTTACTTTCCGGTAAGAATGACATTTCTTGTGCACTATCTTCATCATTAAGTATATCCCATATGTCGTGATGCATCACATTATGGATGACCATCTAATTTGGCCCATTAAGAAGATCTTCAATGTAAAATACTTATTTTACTTGGGTAGTAAGTATGTAAAGGTCATCTTTGTACCATTGCCCATTAATAAAAATGCTTGTGATATTCTTGTCAATGAAAAATTTCTTCTTTATAAGATCAGTATCATACTATTTACATTTGAATAAAATTATACTGTACTTATTTAAATAAGTTAACTTTATAATGTTCTCTAATACAATATAAAACATATTATCATCAGTACTTGGGACGGAAATGCCACTGTTTTGTATTTTATGCTTTGCATCACGAGTTTTAACTACAAAGTACACTTCATTTAAGATACACACTGAGAATATCATGATAGTAAAACTCAAACTGGAAGCTAATGATAGTAACTCTTTGGTGGCTTCTAAAGAACTGTTCTTGTGTAAATGGTACATCTACGAAAATAGTATTTTTACGAAGAATTAGATTAAAGAAAAATTTTGAATAAGGAACAATATTTACATGATTGGTATAATACATCTAGAAAGAACAAACATTTACTTTAGAGTAGAACCACACAGGGAATTTTATTCTTTGTAAGTTATTAATATTTTCAACACCACTTCATTCGAGTTCTCGTTGATACTCGTTACAGAATATAAGTATTTTAGTCAAGGATAATTAATTAGGAGAAAAGTACAAATGACTATAGAAACTTACTAGACATATTATTTTTATCTCGGTACAATTATTTAAGATGTACCATATGGCAACGTCTTGATCCCTTCTATCAAGATGAGAAATAATCTTCTTCCCCACCAGTTGACATTGAGATTGGAACACTGACAATGCCCTTTTTGTTTGAGTAGGTGCTATATCCTGATTTTGGTTAGGCCGATTGAATCTAGTTTTCATTCCTTCCAAGTACATAGAACAAAATGTTAATGTCTCATTAATAACATATCCTTCTGCAATTGAACCTTCAAGTCGAGCATAGGATTCCAAACATAATCCTTTAACTTTTTTATGTACCTTTTGTATGGTTACATCCATTGATAATGAACAGGACCATCCTACAATGCTTCATTAGGCAAATACATCATTAGGTGAACTATTATATCAAAGAATACTGAAGGGTATATCCTTGCAAGCTTGCATAAAATGATAGCAATGTCTTACTTAACTTGTAGGACATCTTTCCTATTGAGAGTTCTAGCACATACTGTTGATGTATGTCTTATGAGCTAATCATAAAGATAATTGTAATAATACACAAGGTATTATATTTTATTTTAGGCAATGCAATTATTATATTTTATTTTTATTTTTTATATATCTACATAATTTATAACTTAATATAATAATTATCATTTGAATAATTTTACTATTTCTAAAATGCCCTTAATAAAGTATTATAACAAAAAAATAGTAAAAATACATCAAGACTAACATGTATAGTGACTGATGATTATGAATAATAGATATGTAATATCAAGTCAATACATAAGTACATTATTAGTGAACAGATGTACTAGACTGACCCGCAATAAAAAAATTACATGCATTGTCATATGTCATTAGTTATTTTCACGAGACCACAATGCACGTAATCATTTGACCTGAAGTCACTATGGTTCTTTACATGAGAAGTCACACACTTTGATATCGTCTTGTATCACCTTTAACTGGGATGTTTTGTAGGATGTTGATTGGGTGTGCCATGAATCATACAAAGGGATGTGAGTGATGTAGATATAAATTTTATTCCTATTACATAATAGGAGTGATATCCTTAGGCCATCTGATTGAGTGAGATTAAGAAATACATGGTCATACTCAAATGAATCAATATGAGATATTAATAATTTATTTAAGTTATTCTACTCAATATCAAGAAACATAAATTAAACATCAATGAAGATGACGCATTCCATGCCTCTAGTTCGATTTAGATATCGTTACAAAAAGAATTATATTGTAAAGTGTTGTTTACATATTAAGTGAATATTGAGTCACATATATTTTTTATTACTTAGATGATAGTGATATATTGTTAAATACTGCTTACTGTTTATGGTCTACAAGTGGGCTATTACAACCTTAGTAAGAACCTACAGTAGTAAGAATCTACAGGGTCACACAAAAAAAGTAGAAATAAAATAATAATTAATTAAGCTTATTTTCGTGCATATATATTATAAAAATAATAATATATTTTCACATAATACATATGGTATATTATGTGATATTAAAGTAATATCAAATAATTGCATTATTAGATATTAAAAAATTATATTATAAAATTATATTATGAGATAATATTATTTTCTAATATAAGATAACTATATGCAATGTTAATATTAGATAATTATATTATAAGATGATGTTATTATCTAATATTAAATAATTAATAGATAACTCCTATTTCTTCTCACTTTTTTCATGATATAGATAAGGTGATAGTTGTTAAGTGAAATTAGAATTTTGGAAGCATTATCCTAGTAGGACTAGAAATGTGGTATGCCTTAGTTCTATAAAAGGAACTTGAAGGCAACATTTTAATAATACACATTAACTGTCATTAAACCTTAAATCACTCAATAAAATGCAATAATCCTAATTCTAATGAAAGAGACGTATCCTAACAGATTCATGGAGGGTGAGAAGTCATTAATTCACTCCGTGTGGATACCGTAGAGACATTGTACCTTTTGGCCAGCGTTTAATTCATGATTCATCTCGATTTCTCAAAGTTTTGTTCAAAAAGAACATGAGTACTTAAAAGAAAAAATCCTAACATTGATTTATACTTTTTTGCATGGATCTTTGTTAGGATTTGGATCAAAAATTTTAATTTTCATTGCATATACTAATCCGAAACCTAACACATATTTGGTTGAAAAATTTACACAACTTAACAATTGGATATGATAGTTCTTTTAACAAAAATGCTTGAATCGAAGGACCTAACAATCTTTGTATAATAACATGACAGTCATGTGATTTCAACCCCTTTAACTTCATATCACGATCAATGACATTCTTCTTGAGACTTCCAACTAACAAATCCATCAAGAAATTTCACATTCTTTATATATTGGCAAAATTGCCTTTGTTCTTCCTGATTAAGTGTGTACGCAATATGTGATTTGAAAAGTTGGCCCCTCCCTTTATACAGATGTAAGTCTGGCTTTATCTTCATATCTGTCAGATCTCGTCTTGCACTATATGTATCTTTTGTTTTATGCTCCATATCTAATAATGTACTAAGAATATTATCACATACATTCTTCTAAGCATGCATAACATCAATGTTATGCCTCAAGTTCATTATTGGCTAATATAGAGGGTCAAAAAATATGTTTTTCTTACTTCAATTAAGTTCATTGGCACCCTTCTTTCGCTTTAGACCTCTAAACTGAGCACATTTTTCAGGACGTTTTTGTGCCACTTTACCTAGTTGGTTCATGATAATTTCATCGGTAAGAGGACGAGGAGGGGCTTTTCTCTCTGGCATCCCATTGAATTCTTTCCTATTTCTTCATATGTGACTCCTTGGAAGCTAATGACGATGACCATCATTATATATAGGACATGCTTTATATCCTTGTCCACTTCATCTAGAGAGACTCCTTCAAGCGGGAAAATCATTTACAGTCCACAACAAAGCTGCTCACATGTTAAACATTACATTTATATTCATATCCTAAGTCTCAACTCCCTTCTCCTAAAGATGCTTTAACTCTTCTACAACCGGTTATAAGAACACATCGAGGTCCTTACTTGGTGACTGTGGCCTTAAGATTAACAAGGTCAACATAAAAAATGATTGATTCATACATATCCATGGTGATAAGTTATAGGTAGTCACCACCATTGGTCACATACTGTATGATAAGTTCCTATCACCAAAAAGATTAAATCCATCTGCACTTAAACTTATCTTAACGTTTCATGGTTTGACAAAAAAATTGGAATGCCTTTTATTGAATTCCTACCAAGCTTCTCTATCAACAGGATGTTGCATTACCCCCTCCTCTGTTGACTTTCAAATATGATGCAATATTATATCCTTTGCAATGTGCCTCGACCCATACAATCGTTTCAGTCGAGGAGTTAATGAAAAATATTGAACTACTTTTTAAGGCGCCTTTTTTCCTTTTATATTTTTATCTATCCATCACTCTCTCCACAAATTGGATAATTATCATCCGATACATATTCTTTCCAAAAAAGTGCATAGTCATGCTTGCACACATGGATTGACTCATACCCTAACCCTAACTTGTTTAGTTATTTCTTTGCACTATAATGTGATTTAGATAATTTATTGTCCTTCGGAAATGTCTCTTTCAACAATTTCAAAAGAGTATCAAATGACTTGTTTATCCACTTATGTAACATCTTCAAGTGCAAGAATTTTACTAAAAAGTTCAAAGTTAAGAATGACATGCATCTCGGATACAATTCTATTCCCACTGGTGTAAATAAGTCATCACATCCACAATAATTCGATCTAGCATCCTTCTTGTTTACATCCTTATTATCTTCCACTTCATTACGAACTATTACTTCAGGTACATAAGGATTAATAAAATCGTTTATGATATCCACCATCTCATCTCTATCATTGAGAGGTGCTCCCCTCATCCCTCTAAAAGTTAAAATATTTATTTCATCATGATATACCTAATTTATGTATAATAGATGAAATCCATTATTTATAATATGTGCATCCAATATTCCAAGTGTTTGAAATAATAAATTCACACACTTTTTACATGGGCATATTACCAAATCCCTTTCATCAACAAAGTTTTTTGCTCTTTTAACAAACATTGCCGCACCATTCCAATACTCGTTAAATAAGTGATTTCATAGATCTATTCAACTTTTATCTATAGACATCATACTATTGAACAGGAAAAAAATAATTTCTTATGGAATTAAATGCCTTGATCAACATTTAGTATGTACCATAAATCCACCATATCACTCTAATTCTAAAGAGTATGGTCCTATCTCATTCGAGATATTTTTATAGTTATAATTTTATTAATTTATCTATGCTCATAATTTCTTACATGAAAAAATTTTAACAGTATCTCCCCATAGTTTTTCATGTAAACTATATATTAGTATAGTTCATATCCAGAGAACATTTAAGATGCTAATAAATTTCTACAATATCAAATGAAAGCTGGATAAATTATTAATAATAACTACAAAACATATCCAAACTGTTTAACTTTTTAAGATAATTTAAGGGTTGGTTGACGTATAGATATCAACCAACCCTTGAACGGGTCTAAATTTACAATGCAAGTACAAATATAATTCTATTTAAAATTATTATAAAAATATATTTACAATAACTTTAAACTTACATTATGACATTTTATGAGTACTATAATTTAAGTGTTTTATTATCTACATTGTTGAATATGTTAAATATCTACATAAATCGTTATATTTAACAATTTCAAATTAGGAATTTGGCTTTGTAACATACTTTACTATATTCACAAGATGCACAAGTCAACTTATTTGATGAGATGTACATTTTATGAGTGTTGATGAATTTTCAAACGTTCGAAGTTTTTAAATTTCTATTAATATGTGATCATTTTGGTTATCTTTTCAAAAAGTCTTTTTATAAAAAATATTATAGATATTTTTCAAGAAGAATAATATGTCACCTTGTTTATGATTAAGAAATAACATTTAAGAATAAACAAAATATTTTTTTAAATTTTATATCTAACATAAAATAAATAAAATATTTTTATGAGGTAACCATTATTTTTAAATTTTTTTATTTAACATTAAATAAATAAAATATTTTCTTATCATTATAACCTTTTATAATTCTATTTTTCAAAATAAATTTTTGTTAATTTTTAAGAAGCTTTAAGGTAAATATCACTAATTTAATATTTGAAAGATTGCAAGATTACTACATCTTACATGCAGAAAAATTTTACCATACATTTAATATTAATTTCATAAGTTCTACATTAATGTAATGTTATTGTAGTTTTAGCTCCTAAAATTATATAGATAACATAAATTTTCTAAAATAATTAAAAATTATTTATTTACATTATTTTTTTAAATTTTATATTTTTTTATTCCTAAAAATTATTTTTGAATCAAAGAAAAATTAATATCAGAGGGTGGTTGAAATTGTAAGCAAAAAAAATTTTACTAAATTATAAAATTGATATTTATAACATAAAAAATGAATTCAAAAGGTAATTAATGATTATTTATTTTGATTGCGTTTAAGGTTTAGCTTTAAAATATAATTTGAATAGTTATATTTCAATTTCAATTTTAATTAAGAAAGAGCCTAAACAAACTTGGTTACAAAATTATTTGGCTTCAAAATTTAAACATTTAGAGAATATATTATAAGAATTATATCTTTTCTAAAATATATTTACATAATTATCCTGATTTCCTACGTCACATTACTTCAATGAAACAAATAATTTTGTCCTCCTAAGCTACATTTTGAATTTTAACATTTGTAAACAAAATGGCTTAACAACTCCACCTCATAGTAGTCTAACTAAATAATTCACACATAAATAATTTAAGCATTACATAACAACAATAAAATTTTTATTAATAAATTTTACACTAAAAACAAAAATACATAAACACATTTAATATTTATAACTTATAAAATTAAACAAGATCTATTTTGTATAAAAGTAATTATACCACTAATTCCATTAATTCATTAGGTATTATTCATCTCACAAACTATATATTATAATAAAATATTATAAAATTTAATTCACATACCTCAATGGTAAAAATTTATTAATCAAATATTCTCTAAAAATCCACCATGAACAATGATGAATATCAACAATAACTAATAAACCAAGATTATAAACATAAAAAATTACAATATATAAAAAAAATGTATATACTATATTATGAAAAAAATTATAAAATTAACTTATCTCAAATCCCCTTGCACCTCTCTTTCCCTCGTTGCCACATAAAATAAGAGAGGAAGTAAGGTGGGGGGTATTTATAGAGGATCCATTAGCGATAACATGTCATTGCAGAAAGCTGCCACTTTTCTACGACGACATGTGTTATTGCTAATGAGCATCTTAGAAATCGAAGAAGCCCATTAGTGACAATAGGTGTCATTATAGAAAGTTAGAACTTTTTTGCAATGACAATTGTCATTGCTATTGAGTTTTCATGGAACTCTTTAGTGACGACTAGTCGTCGTAGAAAAGTTCTAACTTTCTACGACGACAAATGTCATCGCTAATGACTTTTCATCAAAATTAAAAAACTCTTCAGCGACGACTAATGTTGCCATTGAAAAGTTCCAACTTTCTATGACAACATCAGTTGTCATTGAAAAGTTTCATCAATTTTCAAGACCTTTTTTAGCAATAACAATTGTTGTTGCAAAAAGTTGGCACTTTTTAGTGATGATAATAGTTTTCGCTAAAAATTTTTATTCCCATCCATTTTTTTATACTATCTTTAACGACGACAATTGTTGTAACAGAAAATTAGCACTTTTTAGCAACAATTAACAACTAATGTTGTCACTAAAGAGTTTTATTCCCACCCTCTTGGGAAATGCAATTTTGGTCTTCATCGATGACGTTTTCATTGATCGTCGCTAAATGTGTCATTGTTATTGCTCGTTTTTCTTGTAATGTCATGACCTTTATATATAGGTGTATCATCATGTTGTGAGGGTTCATAGTTATGAATTTTAGAAGTTTCTAATAAATTTTGATTGTATTAGAACTCATTCAAAAGGAAATTAGGTTTAAATCTAATCAGATATTGAACATAATAAAAAAGGATCCTCTTCAAGGTATGGGTCATCATGGTTCAATAAACATGGACCAAATTTGCTCCTTAGTCTATTCGTATAAAAGTGGTCCGATCGGGTATTCACTATCATGATTCATTGCATCAACCTCCTAGCCCAAAATAAACTAGACCTTGGCTAAGTGTCCCCCACACCTTAACTCACCCCCACCTTCAAGAAAGAGACAGAAAACAAAGATCCAAAAGTATCATATGCGCTTGTTGGAACTAGAAATTTAGGAAAACTTGCCCAAATATTTTGTAAGCCAATGCAAATTTAAATTAAATTACAATTTAAGACTACACCTTTCAAAGCTAACAGCTTACGAAGGTTCAATATGCAAATTCATTTCAGCATCTAATGTTTAATTTCTTTACCTCGTCTACTATTTTGAAGGAAAAAAATAAACAAAAAACCTTTAAAAGGACAGAGTGATCACTATTCAAAAAAAATTTCAAAATCTTATATTAATGATTTCAAGTAATTACATATAAAACTTTTCACAAAAAACTATTCGGCTCTCAAATCCTAGGTTAATATTCATCATTGATATTAACTCAGATAATGTATTTATTTTTTTAATGATAAGAATAATAATTTATTTAATAAATATAATAAAAAATAAAATTTTAAAATAATATTGAGTATTTCTAGGTCACTGAAATCTCAATCCATGTAATATGTTTATAATTTAGGGGAACTCAACTTAATAAAGTAGCTACGACATCTGATTTATTCTCGTACGTAAAAGAAATAAATATAAAAGTGGTCCAACTAATGAGTTGGAGTTATAGAAAAGGAAGGAGAATGTACTATTATAATATGCCACGTGAAATTGGAATGGCATGTTTGGAGGCATTACACTTTGACACTACTCTCTTGTTTTATCCATAAGTGGAGAGAGTGCCCGTAATATCTGCTGCAATTCTTCCTCTCTCCGTCCATCTTCTCCACCGCCCAAACCCCTTCTCTCTCTCAATTGGAATTGCATGATTGGAAGCATTGCACAATTTCCACTTGATATGTGTGCTAGAATTAAAAATTTATTTTTATAATAGAAGTGTTCAGCTACTAAATACATGTATGAAGTCTTTTGTTTAAACTTTGGATTTAAAGATATTAATTTAATTTTTTTTAATTTTTGTTATATTAAAATGAGATAGATAAAAATAATAAAATTAAAAAATTTTGTGTTATTAACAATTTTTTTTACATATCCATCTAATCTAATATGGTATAAAAATAACATAAAGGCAAAAGCGTGGTGTGTATATATATGATCAGTGTTATTTCTATTTTTCTAAACTCACTTTTTATTCACTTCTTCCTTATAAGTTATAAGGTTCATAATTTTTGTAAATTTTAATATTCATTAGAAGGAAAATGCGTGAAACATTCTAAAAAAAGGAAATGTTTATTGCACTTTTAAAAAAAAGAGTGACTATTCATTTTTTTTCCTGCAAATAGTAAAATTAACATAAATAAATAAATCTCACAATTTGTTAAAAAAAAAGAATGAATATAAAAAAGATAAGAATAACATTATACTCATAAAAATCGAGAGTATATCAAATATAGCAAATGCCAACAATAACTTTGATACTGTTATTAAGTATTAAATGTAAATATTTTATTTTTAACTTCTAATAATATATTAAATATTTTATTAGAATAAAAATAAAATATTAAATATAATTTATTATAAATATAATATTATTTATTATATTATTAAAAATAAAAATAAATATTCAATTTTATTAATTAAAATATATATATTTAATATTTGATAAACAATTTAAAAACTGTTGTTTGGATTTTCTATCAAATATTTACCTTATAATATTTGAATATAGTACACAAATAGGGATGAGAGTGACAAATGGAGAGGACGACACTGGCTCCAGATTTCAACGCTTTTAACAGTCTTTGAACATTGTGTGTGTGTGTGACAGCAAAAACCAGAGAAAAGTGAGAAAGAAACAACACGTAAATGTCAAATCCAGGTTGTCCCCCCGCATTTCAATTATTTTTGTTCTTCTTCCTAAAATTACTACTGTTCTTCCAAAAATAAATAAATAAATAAATTGAACAATGTTATGTTACAGCATTGAGCTGATTCTGTCGATAACCCTGGTTATTTTTTATCATTTAATTTCTTAGATTTCAGGTTCACCCATTCATTCGGTTAGTGTAATATTATCATGTTATTATTTCAGTTCTAGAGGTGATGGGTTTAATATATGGTAATATCAATAGGCTTTTTTAAAATATTTTTTATAGGAAAATTTTATATATTCCTATATAAATAAATGAGTAACAAATTATTTTTATATCTTATTATAAAAATATATTTAAAATTATAATAATAAAAAAATAAGTTTCTTTTTAAAAAATATTTTTCATTAAATTCTTTACATTTAATATGAAATCTATAGAATATTTTTATTATTTTAATAAAATATAATTATATTTTCAATCAAAACAAATGATTAATGATATCAAATACTCTCTTTATTCTTTTTTAAATATCACTTAAAGATAATGTATAATGATTAAAGAAAATAATAAATAATCTTAATTTTAAAAGAGATAAGTTGTAATTTTTAAATATATCATTTATTAAAAATTATCTGATAAATAAAATTATTAAATATTTATTTAAATAGAAGAGGTAATAGTTGAACCAATATAACATATGTATTCTTAATTTTTTAAAATAATACATAAATAAAATTGAATTTTTTTAAAGACGGCGCCTTAAAAGAAATAAAAGCAGTAATATAATAAACAACTATAAGCAAACAACCTATAGTTTGGGGTTCACCGCCTCCTAGTAACATTTTAAATAAAATAATAAATATATATAATTACATAATTTAAAAATAATTTTATAATGCTGATTCCTTAGCTTTTTTTATTAGTTAATTGGGATTAACCAGCTTTTCAAATAAATTATTTTATTAAATGTTTAAAATAACTATTTCACTTGATTAATTACCTAAAAACTCTAAAAAACAATTAAAAATTGATAAAATCACTGATCGTCAAACAGCTTCTCTTAACTTGACTCTCAAAAACGATTGAGACTCACTTGACGTTTAAATTTCTTGAAAAAGTGAAAAGGATCGATACAAATTCTGATTTTTTAAATTTAATTTTTGACCCAAAAAAAAAAAAACTGGTTACTTTGGAAGAAAAGCCACCTGGATATTCGTTCATTCTCATCCACATGACATGCACTGATAAATAGATAGCTCACGTGCACTGTATATAGCTGTAGCTGTTTGTGTCTATCTCTGTGTATTTTTTAAATAAATATTTACTGTTTTTTTCTCTTGTTTTTAAAGGGAGGATTAAAATTAAAAAGTGCAAAAGCAGTTAGAGTCGATGAAGTTGGAGTGGTTCTGAAGCAAGGAAAGAAGAAAAGGTCTAAGCAAACTTTTTGCACTCAAGCAGCGAAATTTTTTTTAAATTGATCATTCTGTACAATTATTTTTATTGGCAAAAAATTATAAAGAAACATTATGATATATTATTGATATAATAATATAATTATATATTATTAAATTTTATTATATATTAAATTTATTATTTTAAAATTAAATTATAAAATAATAAATTAATAATTAAATCTGATATTACTTTAGTGCATCGTTATATTAATAATGTACCATAAAATTTTTTAAAATTATAATTAAAAAAATCTCCATTTAAATATTTTTTTTTAAAGGTCATCAGACGCTATATCTGATAAAGTGTGTAATTTGTTAGAAGTTATAATTTAAACTAAAATTATATATATTTTATTGGAAACTTAATGACATTATGAAAAAAATACTCAAAACTCATAAAAATATTTTTCTCTTACCATTTTAAATAGAATTCTATTGTATATGCTTTTGAAAAATATTATAATTATCTTTTTCTTACAAAATTATTTTGCAAATTGATTATCTATCAAGGGAGTGCGGATACACTTTTTTCCCTTCCATGTACATAAAAGGAGATAAATAATACGTTGATATATTATTAAATTTAATTTAATTATTAATATATTATTATATAATATATTATATTAATTTTTAAAAATATAAATTAAATATATAATTAAATTTAATAATATATTAATATATCATTAATATATCATAATTCCTTTTAAATAAAATGGTCGACTGAATTCTGAACACCTAAGACTGCCCAAGAGAAAACATACGTACATTGAACGGAGGAAAAAGGCAAAGCAACGTACACTGTACATATGGAAAAGTGACGTCTACGCGATATTTAATTGGGAAATCATTTGTTGCACTTTTTGAAAGAGGAATGGCAGTTGGCTTCTCTCCAATAAATGAAAGTGGGCTTATTTCACAATTAATTAAATGTTGTAATAGTTAGTTAATTTAATTAATTAGTTATTATTAATTAATTATATTAATGATTTAAATAATATTTTTTTATTTATTTTTTATTATTAATTAATTTCATATATATTAAGAAAGTAGTTTAATTTATTTATTTTTAATAAATTTTACAAGATAATTCTTTATACAAAAAATTTAAAATAATTAAAAATAGAGAAAAAATTTAAATAAATAAATATAAATTAATTAATAGTATAAATTAATAAAATATTTATTAATAAAAAAGAATGGTAAATTTACAAAAATAATATTTAATACTTCATTAAAATTTTAAAAAAATAGATAAAAAGAAATAAAGAAATTTTTAAAATGCAACAGATAAAAAAGAATAAAAAAATAATATTTAGTAAAATTAATTATTTATGATTAGTTATTTGTATATAGAATGACATATAATAATATGAATATATTTTATAAATTATTTGAATATTTTTTTATTTTAATACTTTAAATTTTATATATTATTTAATAAATTTAATTTTTAAATAATATATTATCATAATTTATTATATATTAAATATTTTTTAAAATTAAATTTTTATAATTATTAAATTTTTTAAAGAAATCAATAATTATAATTATTTAATTTTCATCTAAAAATAAATATTATAATTTTTTATAGATTAATAGTGGAAGAAATGGGAGGATATACATTCTAAAAATTCATCTTCATAATTATACTTAAATCCATGTGAACTAAGCATACTCTTTTGAACTTAAATTATTGTAGAACAAATACACACTTTCTGTATTTTTTTTAATTCTTTTTCTCTTTTTAGAATTTTCTTTATTCTTTGTTTTTGTTTTTCCAAAAAATTCTTCCCCACTCTACTTTTCCTTTGCCAAGACCCCATTTCCCCAACTCTCTCTTTCTCCATCTCGTCTCTCCTGTCCCAAAAACCTTTTAGTCCCCTATTTCCCTTCTACTTCCCCCTCGAGCTTTCATTGCCATAAACAACACGGCCAATCACCTCACTCATTTTTGTTCTGTTGGTGTGTGCGCAATTGAGAGATGCAGGCACAAAAGGCGTCAACCAATAGAAGGAAAGAGGAATGACTAGTAGGTTGACAAATTGAAAAATATAAAAATTAAGTAAGAATAATTTAATCTTTTCATAATTATTTATGAATCAATCAAATACAAAATGCTGGCTCTCCTTTTGTTTTGTTTTTGGCTTATTGTTTTACAATTGGTTAAATTAATTTATTATTAAATACAAAAATTGACTGATTGAATAAGTTAATCAGTTAATTTTAATCAAATTAGTAAAAAATTTCTAATAATCATTTGCCAAACATGTTTAGAATCATGTATTTGTAAATTTTACAATAAAAAAATATAATGTTAGAAATGCATCACATACACATCATTGGTAATCTTTTAAAATTAATATAATATTTTTACTAAATTTAAACAGTAATACATTAAAGAATCGTTTACAAAACATATTTTTCTAAATGTATCTTTAACATTGTTCTTTTGCGACCTGTTAAAAAACAATGAGCAAGAAGCGAATTTCCAAATCATAGAGGTAGCATTGCTCTGGGCAATTAAACACAGCTGTAAACTCTGCTATTCATAGATACTGACTAATTTTAAATCACTAATGCCAGCTTATTCAAGTGGTTGTTTGTTTGTTTTTCTTAAATAAGGTTTTGAATTTAAGTTTTATAAATTGAAAAAATAAATATTGTGAGAATTTTATCTTATGAAAATAGTTCAATCCAACTCAATTTTAAATTAATCAGAGTTTAATATAATTGTTGAATATTAAAATATTAAAAAATGCTAATTTTAAATCAAATAAGATCATCATTGTCCAATTGACGAATCAATGTTGTCCAATTGATCTCTTTGTTGATATATATATATATACTATTACCGGTAACAAAGCACTTAATAAAAAAAGGGAGAATGGTGAAGAAAGTAAATATTGTGAGAGTTAAATTAATTGGAGTTTAATATGATTATTGAATATCGAAAACTAAAATAAAAAAGGAAAAAAACTAATTTTAAATCAAATAGGATCAATGTTGTTCAATTGATGAATCAATGTTGCTCAATAGGTCTCTTTGTTCAGATAGATAGATACTACCATTATTGCTCACAGAGCACTTAACAAAAAGAGAGATAATGGGAGAGATCAGGATGCTTCAAACCTCGCTTGAACATTTTTTATTACATTTCATTCTAAAAGTTATTAAATTATAAATCCCATAAAATTTACCACCAAAAATTGACATGAGTTCATATTTTTTATTAAAACTCAGTTTGTTCAAGCAAAAAATATTTTTTTTTATAGAAATGTATTATTTACATATATATTGACAAAGAAGTAATATATTGCTTATATAATTTTTTATTAAAAAAATAATATTAGAACTAATAACAGAAAATGATTTTTTGTGAAAATAAAAAAATTACTTTTTCAAACTCTTCATATTTAACATTTAATAAATAATTTTTTTCTCATTTTACCATTATATAACCCTAAATGTGAATGACTATTACCCAAAATTCTCTGGACTGTGACACACATAACTCACTAATTCAAAACGATAGTGGCAATATTATGCTCTTTAACAGAAGATAGAGAATTTACGATAGAAGTTTTTTTATTAAAAAAAATGTGGAAATAAGTAGTGTTGCTTACCGGGTATTAAGCTGGTAGTTTTGGCTAATCAGACTTATCAAAAATAAATTCGTAAAAAAATAGATTTAAATCAATCAAGTCTGTACAGACTATATTCTCACTGATCATGAACTAATTATTATTTTTTAAATAAAACAAATTGATCTGATAAATTTGCAGTGTAAACCAAATTAGTTAAAATACATTCGCTTAAAATGCAAACTTTAATCAATCGGGTCAAAAAAATCAAGTTCCTGCAACTTTTATCTTGTTCTGATTTGTTAATTCCGTTAAGTGTTCCTAAAAATTGAGGGAAAAATAGAACATGAAAATATCACGTGCGAATGTACCCACCAAGCAGCAGTTTGACTTGGTTGAGACTCTAATTCTTCCTTCTTTCCATAACCAGATTTTGCTTTAAGACCCAGTTATTATTCCACAACCAGAGTTAAAAAGTTTACCGTACAACAGAGACACTTAAATGCTCAATTTCTTATATATTATTTTTTAAAAAAAAATATAAATAACTCCTTTCAACTATTGAGTTATTAAATTTTTTTCCCTTTAACTATAAAAATTTAAATTTTATCCCCTATAATTATATAAAATTTAAATTTTACTTTCATTATTATCAAGTTAACAATTGTAATATTTAGCGATAATTTTGTAATAATTAGTGACAGTTATAAACTGATGTCATTATCCTCAATTACTTAGTAGTAGTTTATAACCATTACTAAATTTTTTTAAAAAATTATCAAATATAACAATAATTTTTAACTATTGTTAAGAAAAATTTAATAGTAGCAATTTTTTGATTCTGTCAACTTGGTATCGGTGAGAATAAAATTCAAGTTTTTTATAGTTATAGGGGGTCAAATTCAAGTTTTTATATTTGAAGGGAATAAAATCTAACCACCTCATAATTAAAGGATGTTATTTGTATTTTTTTTATTTTTTTTAATTTAAAAGGAACAAAGATACAATATTTAAGATTTACAATTTTTTTTAAGATTTTGCCATATTAATATAAATTTTTTTGTATGTACCTTCTAAATTCACAAATTTTTAAAAGAAATTAAGAGAATACAAATTCTTATATTACATAATTTGGTTAATAACTTGTAAGTCAAGAAATGACAACTCAATTTGTTTTCTAATTTTTTCAGTTCAAGAAATTTGAAATTCGACCATCTTAACAAAAAAAAGAAAAGAAAAAAGGCAACCCAATATTGTAATTTGCATAACTACACATAAATATTGGCACTTTTGTAATATAGTAATATTTGATATTATTTTATAAATTTTATTTTTTGTTATATTTGAAATTCAAATTTAGGACTTTATTTATATGTATTAAATAAGTTAATATTCTTATTATTCAGAAAAAATACATATAACCTCTTGAACTTGAATCAAAGCGCATTTAATTGACAATATTTGAAAATTCATTCACTTTTACGGAGAATTCAATGTTCGGTGACTTCATTAAAAATCAAATAATAATAAATTCAAGAATTGGCATTGAGGTTTATTAAGTTTGTTTGAACTACCTTCTACAAATTTACCAGCCTCAAATTGAATTTGATTGAATCTTTACTATAGCAATGTACACTGTAGAATAGTACACAACTGAGTGAATTAAAGAGTTTTGTGTTTCATTATTAACTCTTCAGGTCAGAAGTATGGTGAGGAGGTGAATAAATGCGGCTGTTATCACGTGCAACTAGGACAACTTCCCCAAATTGTAATGGCCCGATGGGCTTTGATGCCCAAGTCAGTTAAGAATGACTCAGCAAGGGGCTTATTTAACTATTTACTATCATTAACGAGGACAACTTCCCCATATAGAATGATTTAATTTTTATCTTGATATTCCTCTAAAATTTTATTATGGAAGGATGTATATTTTATATTTTTATGATATAAAAATATTTAATTAATATAAATAAATTATTTTATCTATTCTTTTATTAAAATCTCATTACTTTTAACGTCTCATTTTATTATTATTTATTACAATTAATCATTATTCATTATAATTGATAATTAATTATTACTATCTATTATCAATCACCGGTAATTATTACTAGTTATTACTTATTGTTGATAACTACTATCTGTTATCATTACAGTCATTACTTATAATTAATAATTACTATTTATTACTACTTATCATATTAATTATTTAATTTTTAATAAAAATATTTTTAATAATTTAATAATTTTTTTAAAAAGTTTAAAATAATTAAAATATAATATTATAATATTTTTTATAATATTTCTAATTAAATTAAATATAATAGTATTATATTTTCCAAAATTAAATTTTTAAGAATTGTATTTTTGAAAATATTAAAATTTTTAAAAATATTTAATTTTACAAATGAAATATTACTTTTGTAGTATAAATATATTCAACTTCATCTTAAGATTTTCTCTTTTCACCATGCTTGGAGAGGAGAAGAAATAATGGAAGAAAGAAAATGAGTAGAAAAAATAAAAAAAAGAAAATTTCTTTTCCTTGCTTGGTTTTATGGAAAATAAGGAGAAGAGAGAGAATAACAAATTAAACTTTCTCTCATTTGTTTATGAACAAAAGAAGAAAGAAATTTAAATTTTATTAAATGATAATCATGCCCTTGATTAAATAACAAAGCTTCCTTCTAAAGAGGGCAAATCTGGAATCAAGCTAACTTTTCCTCCTCTTCCGCTCAGGTTTGGCCAAAAATGGTGGGCCCCCACAGCACTTTTCATAATTCAAATTCTGTTCGGTCCATTTTCTCCTCTCCTACGATGCAATGAAAATTTTAAAATTCTGATTGGATTTTGTTTTTAAAAATAAAAATATTAAAAATTTATTTGATGACATGTTTTCATATTTTATTTTCAAAAATTATATTTAAAGTTTTTATTTTTTAAAAAATAAATTTTAGATATTTTCTAAACTTATTCTTTTATTTTTCTAACAATTTTATAATTAAATAAAACTTTTACTTATTTATCTCACTAAACATCTTCTATTCTTTATTTTCTTTGAATTTAAAAATAATTCTTAAAACTAACTTTTAAAAATAATTTTTGAAAAATATATTCAAACATATCTTAATATTTCATTCTTTTTCTTTGCATCATCTTTCTCTACTTTTCCTTACAATAAAGCAGAGTGTTTCAGTTTCCTAACTTCGAATTCAAGGCATAATTTGTCACTCTTGTTGTTATAAAATAAAAAGGTAGTCTACTAAAAGGCCCAATGGGCTCAGAGGCCTGGTTCAGATTGAGAAAGAGACAAGTGCATGGATTGGTATGGGCCATTTGATGGCCCAATAATAAAAACAACTGGTCTCCCGTCAGTGTTTTTCTTTTTGGGTTGTGGTTAAACTCCCATGCACTTGGGTTGATGGAAAATATTTCTTTTATTTCATCTAAGAGTTATAATATTAATGTGATATGATAATTTAATATAAATATAAAATATATATATGTATATGTATATTTGGACATGGGTTGACATTTTAATTTGTTTAAAAATTTATAATTAATTTTTGAAAATATTATTTAAAAAATAATTAATAATTAAATTATAAATAAGTATATATAATTAAGATATAAAATTTTTATTTTAATAAATTTATAATAAAAATTTAAAATAATATTTTATTAATAATTAAAAATATTTTATAAAAATAAATAATAATTAAATTTAATAAATAATTTTATAATTTATATTTTATTAATTAAAATTATTCAAAAATTAAATAAATAATCCGTTTTGATACATTTAATATACGGATGGATCTGAATCACATGAATTATTTCCCCTAATCTCTTAAAAACCAAAAACAGAATCCCATCTTTTTTATTTTGGTCAGGAAGGGGTGGAGATTGGGCAGGGGATGGGCTTGGGTGGAGAATCGGCCCCTGCCAGCACTACATAACACACAGCTAGAAAGCACAATGTTGTGGCATGTGATTTTTGAGATTTTATATTTCATTATTATATTTTAGGTTCAAATTCTGAATTTTGATACATGACTTATGTGAATTATTATTTTTATGATTGTAAGGGAAAAAAAGAAAAAAAAAATTCACCTGTAGGCTAAGGATCTAGATTCTCTTCAATTATCATTGGAGAGTTACTTGATTGTTTTCATTTACGAGACCCTTCTTAATGTTTGCTCTTTCAAACTAAACGATGCAAACTATAAAAAAAAGATCTTGATAACTCATCTTAGTATTATACCCTTTATACATCAATTCTTTTCTTAATATAATTATCTATAACTTCTTTGACTAGTACATTTCACAAGCCTTTTCAAAGAAATTCATATCCCACAAACAATTTTTTTTTTAAAAAAAAAAGCTCAAACAAGAAACGACTATCAAATTATTTTGAGTAGAAATTTATGTCAAGTACTAAAAATAAGTAGTTATTACACCATGTTAAAATTGTGTAAGAATATTATATTTGGTTTGTATGTAAAAACATTTATATAGCAAAGTAAGGTGCTTGTTATTGGGAATTTAAAACCCAGGGTGATGTGATAATTTTCAAGCCATTGAATAAAATTACCAAAAGAATTTCCCCTAAAGCAAACACTTATTTGTTTAACTTAACCTATAGTTTAACCAAATTGTATTGCAAAATGTTACTCTCCATATATTTCTTGTAGATTATCTCTCACAATTACACATAATATAAATGCAAAATTATTTTAACTTGAATTTGAACTATACTATAACAAGTCACATTTAAAAAAAAAAGGAAGTGGATCATTTGACAAGATTTTTTATAGCAAAGAATTTCGATAATCTATTTAACTCAAATTATATCGTATGTAGAAATATAAGATTAATATATATTTTTTTATTTGTCATATTTAATTGATTTCATAGAAATTAATAAAGTAATTTAATTTATTTATTATTAGTAAATTTCTAAAATTACCATTTAATTCAAAATTAAAAGTTATTCTATTTTTATTTCTCCCTTTACTTGAAATTTTTTATTAAACGTAAATGCACACATAAATCTTTATCTTTCTCATTTCATATACAAATTTTAACATAGTTAAATTGGAGAGAGAAATATGAAATAAATTTATTGAGATATTCTAAAATAAAAGTATAGAATAATAAAATATTTATTAATAAAAAAGAATAAAATTTAAAAAATATGCTTAATACATCATTAAATTTTTAAAATGATAAATAAAAAATTTAGAAAAGATGTAACAGATAATAAAAAATGGAGAGTGTGTGTATGTGTGCATGCATATGCATAAAAATCGCTAACTTTTATTTTCATAAAAAAAAGATTAGCAATTTTTGTTCTTTTATTTGAACAAAAAAATTACTTATTAATTTAATAATAAAATGATAAAGAGTATTATAATTAATTTATTGTCACTAGTGTATTTAATTCAAATTTATTTATTCATTCATATTTTTACAATAACTACACTCATTGATAAAATTAATTTGCAAAGATGATAAATTAATTATAATCCTCTTTATTATTTTACTATTATTAATAAATAATATAATTTTTTATTTAAATAAAAAAGTAAAAATTACTCAACTTCACATCTTCATACGCAAATGTGAAAGCTAGCAAAATATCCGTATATATGACAATTTAATTGCCTCAAATTTCAAAAATATCCCCCCGGACTCTTTCCCTTTTTCTTCTCAACTCTCCCTATTGAAATGACGTCCACTTTTATATTCCAAGTGGCTAAGGTCAATACTATCCTATTCACTTTAGGCCATTTTTCCGATATTTAAGGCTGGCTCCCCAGTAGACTTTGGACGCCAAGTTAGCAGTTCAAAGGGCAAACTTTCTCACACATTTTCACCATTAATAAAAATCTTAGACCCCATTTTCAAGTGAACTTGTTCACTTCCATTGCCACTTTCCTATTAGAGATTGGTCCTTTGCCTTTCATACTTAGCCACACGTAGAAAATTACTAATCGGTGACCACAACCACCGCCTGATTTCATATCAAACTAAAAGTCTTTTTCTTTTACGATCTCAATCGTCATTCTCTTTTGTACCCCTATCTTGCCCTTCATAGATCTAACTCTACATTTATTGCTTTTATTACATTTTTTATACATTAAACAATAATTAAATTACTAACCATATACATATAAAGTTAGATTAAATTTGAAATGTAAAGGAAAGTAAAGAATATAGCAGTCCTATTTTACAATAAACTAGCTTTAGCTGATTTAATTAATTGTTAATTAATTATATTAATTTATTAAATTAATTAATAATTTTGATTATTTAAATAAAAATATTTGATAAAATTATTTATTTATTATTAATTATTTATATATAAAATAATATTTAAGAATATAAATTTATTTTATGATTTATTTAAATATAAATGTGTGTATGTATAAATGTATTATTTTTATGTCTAAATTAATCTTATTAATTTTTAGTGTAAAGAATTAAAACTTATTATATAATCATACAACAATATCTTTAACATATTATAACAATTATATTATTAAATTATTAATTTTATTATATAAATTTAATTAATAAAAATGTATGATTATTTATTATTTATAAATAATTATTTTATTCAAATATATATTAAATTAGTACATATAAAATTAACAATGTATAACAATATAATGGTTGAATAATAGAAATTATATATTAAAAGTATAGCATTCAACTTTTCCTACTTTTACTTTTAATAAAATAATAAAAGAAAATAATTACTATATAACTTTTGAGAGTAATCTTATTTTTTAAATATTTAATAAATTAAATGTTAATAAATACTAATTTTTTTAATAATTAATTGAAAATTAATAAACTTATAAAATTTAATTATTTATAAAACATTAAAAATAGTTAATTGACCACTAATTAACCAAATCAATTAGTTACGGCAGTACCAATCAACTAAAAGTTAATAAAAAAATTGTTTGCCTGACATTATCAATATTTCAACCAAAATCTTTCAGCTAACTTTTCATTTATTTTGGATTTATTCTTCTTATTCATTAAATATTTAACAAAATATGAATAAAAGAAACCTTAGCGTAAAAGATTGTATTAGACGCACACTATTGCTCCTACTAAAAGCTCACATTTTCATGAATCATTAGTTATTATCTCTTTGCGATTTTCTTTTTTTTAATATATGGATCTAAATCCAATAAATTAATTGATGATTTGTCATTCTCATTCTTTAGAAAAAAACTCGTATTTTCGACTATTTTTGGCCATTCATTTTGTATAAGGGTTGCTTTCCTGTTCATAAATATCGATTTAACTTGCCCAAATATGAAGAAACCCAGATAAGGACTTGAACTTGTAAAACTACGAAGGTGAGGGCAACTAATGTTTTGTCTGATTGGAATGAAAATGAGGAGGGATGAAAGAAAATAGCAAGGGTGAAAAATAATAAAGAAAACTTTTTCATTCATTTTATTTGGATGAAAAAAAAATTGGAAGGATTGAAAAAATATTTTATTGTTTGTTTTGGTAAAAAAAAAAAAAGGGGGAGTAAGTTTTGGTGTTGAAATGAAAATTATAACCTTATACAAATTATTATTATTATTTAGTGAATGCTTTATTAATAAATTATGTAATTAGAGAGTAAATTTTATTTTTATAAGGAGATTAATACTACCATGGAACTCTCGTCTACAAATATTTTTGCAATAGTATATATAATATATTTTGATTTAAATTAATTATAGTTCTTTCAAAATAAATATGGGAATCACTTTAATTCAAATTTTAACATTGCATAATTTTAAAAATAAATGTAAATAGTAATTGTGAAAACAGGATTATTCATGAAACAGTGACGGTGTATTTGGATAGCAAGTATTTTTAACCGAGTTTCACCTATTTTCAAACTACGGTTGAAGTGAAAACTTACAATGTGGGGGCCATTCCATTTTCATTCAACATCCGATCCAAATCCCCTCCTACTTTCATTCTTACGAAACAAATTCTAATGTTTTGTTTAATTGCAGAAGAAAATGGAGAAAAAAAAAATAGATGAGAAAGAAATAAAAAAAGGGAAAGGATTTTTTTTTTTTTGGTGTTAAATTTAAGGGAAAATAAAAAAATATAATTTTTTTTATTTAGATGAAGACAAAATAGAGAATAAGACGTCCTGGTTATCGTACTTCAAGACATGGTCCTATCTCATGAGTCCGAATGTGCCATTCCTTCGCTGGAAGCAAAATACGACAATAAGCGGACACCATTATGTTCATACCAAGTGTTGAGTTTATTCAAAGGATTAGATTTGACGTATTTCTTAAAAAAATGTATCGAATAAATTTTAAAGAAAAATAAATATGAATTTATTTATTTAAATTATAAATTTTAGTAAAAATTTAATAAAGTTTAAAATAGAAATTATATTTTTATCTTTTAAAATTAATAAAAAATGAAAAGGATCCGAGAATTAATTCTGGCCAAGAAATAAAATAAATAAATAAGAGGTCTAGAAAAGTCCCTACCTAATATTAGCTCTTTCTACTTGTAATTTTACATGAATCCAATTTATTCATAAAAACTTAAATCTATATTCATTTATTTATGTACTATGTTAATTGTCATTTTTGTTAATAGTTTCCCTTTTTCCTAGATAAAAGGCATGGAAGATAGGAAAGGGATTTAAAAAAAAAAAATTCCTACCTCATCTATTTTAAAGAGAAAGTTCAGTGTATCAATTATGTCAGTGCATCACTAATTTAAGTTATTAAACTTCTTTTATTCTATATAATACTATGCAAATAAATAAAATTTAATAACTTAAACCAATAGTGCACTAATAAAATTGGTGTACTAACAATATTACCTCACTTAAATTACATAAATTTAAATCTTAAATAGCGCATAGAACTCTTTAAGAACTTATAATAATATTTATAAATTAATTAAAATTTTTTAACTCAAGTATTATTCAATATTTTCTATAAATTTTATACATTCTTTTATATCAAAGATTCAATCCTAATTTTTGCGTTTGTGTATCTACTGATTTAGTTGTCTTTATAACTAAAAAAAATTTATAAATCAGTTAATTTCTTAAAATCATTGAAGTTGTCATTCAAACATAAATATATATTATAAAAAATTTAAATTTAATTTATTATTTATCTAAATTAATATTATATTACCATTTATTTATGTATCATTATATTAATACAAAATTATAAAACTTTTTTAATATTATTAAAATTACTCAATTATTTTTTTTTAATAACACATATTCTTCTCCATTACTACATAGAATATTTCACATTGAAAGTAGAGCAACTTTAAACTCTATTATGAAAAGAACAAATTATATCATCCCGAGTAATCCAAGGTAAACATTGGTTATGTACGATATTCGAACTTAAAGGCCCTAAACCCAATTTTATTATTAACATAGTGATGAGATATAATTGGATTTGGCTGACAAAATTGATCAATTAAAAAAAACCAAATAATTAGTGAGATGTAATTGGATTTGTATAAAACTTCGTTGGATTGACTTGTTTAGCATATTTATCTCCAACTTTCCCTGGTTACAGAAAAGAAAAATAATTCAAACAAGAAATAATTAAAAGAAGATGGACTGTTCT
Source organism: Sindora glabra (assembly GCA_020226215.1). Classification (NCBI taxonomy): domain Eukaryota; kingdom Viridiplantae; phylum Streptophyta; class Magnoliopsida; order Fabales; family Fabaceae; genus Sindora; species Sindora glabra. The sequence goes on along the minus strand of CM035235.1, from coordinate 49,363,697 downwards.
TTATTTTGCATCCTTCACTAAAAAAATAAAAAATTAAAAAAAAACCAACCACACACGTACATTGAAGATGCAAGGAAGAAGAAACATATAAATAATGCGTTCTATATTTGTTAGTTACAGTGTTAATTTGTTGTTGACATGTTACTTTTATGCAGGGATGCAGCTTTCAATACTTTGGCGCTATCACCACTAAATTTTGAAAAAAAAATTATATATAGATGGAAAAAAATTCTATTAAATTGACTCCTTCTAAAATAAAATAAACATTAGAAGTTATATAATAAATAAGAATATGTTTGAATTTATTATCAAGGTAGTTGGTTAAGTGATATTGGATTATTATTTCATCCTAAAAGTTATAATTTAAGTGTAACAGGGCATCAATTTTAGATAAATAATGGGTGGATTATAGTTTATAGATCAATAGAAAAGAATTGGTTTTCTCTCTATAATGGGAGATAGCTTCTTATGTTATTTTTTCTAAGATGTACGTGGATCTATTCTGGTAGAAGGAGTGTTGATGACTTGTAACTATGGAGGAAGATTATCATTTAAGAAAATAACTAGAGCAGAGAATGACTTTGATGGCATTAAGCAGTATTGTCAATGTAGCTAAACAACTCGACAAGGATGAAGTACGACTTAAAGGTAGAGAACTTACAACAACAAATGATTATAGGAAGTAAAATCATCAATAAGAATACAATGAAGTTAATGCTCCAAAAAGCATAGGCTTTCTATGGGAATTTAAAAGTTTTGCACTCATGAGTCAACAAGTTTGCAATTCACTTTGAAGGTGAAGATCATTTGATTCACATAATCTCAAAGGCCCATGGAATTTACTAGGTCGTGTTTTCATGGTACAATTTTGGGACCCCTATTTGATAGTTGATGAAATATGGTTAAATATGCTGAAGGTCTGGGTGCTAGCACATAAAGTGCCATTGGAATATTTATCAGAAGATAGTGCTCGTAAAATAAGAGAAAAGTTGGGAAAGGTCTAGGAAGTGGAAAATCAATATAAGAAATGTGTATTATAGTGCTATTATTTTCAATTATGTATCCAATGGCCATTAGAGAAGCCATTAAAAACTGGTCTATGGTTTCCAAGAAAGGAAAGCGATATAGTATAGATTCCACTGCGATATGAAAGATTACAACATTTCTAATTTGGTTATGGAGTGATAAGCCATGAATAGAAAGATTATTCCCAACTATAAGTACTTTTTGCTGAAATTGATAATAATAAAAAATTGAGGCCTTGGATAATAGTAAACCCACCACTACTTGTAAACAACATGCTAGTAGGGGGACGATTAGAAAGGTTCAATCAAAGGGCAGTAGGCTTAACCAAATATCCTAAAGGACATATCTTATATCTTCTCAATACCAATAGCTATTCTTAGAAGAGGGGGATCAAAAGATAACAATGATGGTTAGTAGAGAGGAAATAAAACATATATTAAAGTTGCCTCAAGAAATAGGGGACACGTTATGAGGAGGACAATAAAGGGAGCTTTCAAATACAACTTAAGAAGGAAATTTTGCTAAAGAAAGAGGTAAAAGTAAGGGGAAATGACACAATCTCTTATACGGCTAACACTAAGGACATACATATTGCATAACTATCCTTTGGTGTTCTTGAAAGGAAAGATAATCAGTTAATTCATTTGTTAAGGAAAGTAGCACTAAGAAAATAACTATAGAGCCAAATTCTGTAGTACAAGAAGATTGCTTTGTCATAGGCAGTGCAACCACCGATAAAAGTCCAAGGACATCATGCATTGATAAGGTAAGGGTGAAAAAGTTAAAATATAGAACTAAAAGTTTAATAGAGTCATAAAAGCAACTAATAGTACTAATAATTCTAATTATGACATGACGATGGCTAAGGAGGCAAGCTTTATCAAGGCCCCATAAGCGCTATAAAAATATTAAATTGGAACTATCAGGAATTAATAATACCTTCACAGTTAGGGCCCATAAAGCCTCAAATAGAAAACACAACCTTAATGTATTTTCTTATACGAAACAAAGGCAATTGAGAAAACCATAAATGAATAGCAACAACTTTAGAATTTTTTTACTTTGAATTAGTTACATCTTAAGGTAAAAAAGTCCTAGCTTTAATATGGAAGTAGGATGTACAATGTACAATATTACAAACACAAAAAAATTATATTCATTATGAAGTGTTGAATAGAGTGGATAACCATAAATGGCTACTGACTTGTGTATATGGACCATCATTACAATAGTATAAATTTGGCTTTTGGAATAAAATATATAGAATTGCAAAATCCATAAATCAACCATGGCTAATATGAGGAGACTTCAATGCTTTACTTTATTTGAGTAAGAAGAAAGGTGGCAAGCTAGTAAGTACATCTTTTGATTTGGATTTTTCTTACTCTGTGGGTTTTATTGGAGGAATAAACATCTTAAACCAAGGCCATAAGTTTACATGGACAAATGGCTAGGAAAGGAATACTTATATAAGATAGGTTCTTAATAGAGGTATCTATTGTCCAAATTGGTGTGTAATGTGCCCGTGTGGCATAATTCAAATATTAGAGAGTGGTCAATTAGATCATAATCATATTCTACTTAATATTTTAGGAGATACCAATAATTTTCCTAGACTTTTCTAATTTATTACGGCATGGTTACAAGATAATACTTGTAGGGAGGTGATTCAAGAGGCTTGACATATAGATATACAAGGTTTGGGACAATATAAAGTGGTCCACAAACCTAAAGTTGCAAAAGTCCATCTCCAAAACTAGAATAAAGAGGTATTTGGCTATTATCAACATAAATTAGAAGTTTTACATAAGGATCTTTAGTATTTGAAAAATGCTTCTTTTACTAAGAAAACTTACAGACTTAAAAAAAGGTCAAATGGCAAATAAATAAACAATTGAAATGTTAGGAAAGCATATGGAGATAAAAATCAAGGGAATTATAGATAAAGGAAAGGGATATAAATTTATGATTTTTTCATGCTTCGATAATTACTTATCATTGTCATAACAATATTAAACAAATTCAATTACCCAGCAATGAAAAGGCATAAGGACTTATTTTTTAAATAATTTAAGGAATTATTCACATCTTCATGCCAGAGTTTACATAAAAGTTAGTTGAGTTAATTCCATCTATAATTACTAATGAGGAAAATGAGGCGATATGTAAAATACCAAGGGCAGAAGAAATTTAAACTATTATACAAAAGATGAATCCTATGAAGGCACCAAGACCGAATGATATGCAGAATTATTCTATAGGGAGCATTGGGATATTATTAAGCAGGATATAGCTTAAATAATACAACAATATTTTAGTCATGGATATTTGCTCAAACAATTAAACTGTACTTTTATAATACTTATCCCAAGAAATGATCATGCAAAAATATTTTGAGGTTTTCAACCAATTAGTCTTTGTAATCTTGTATACAAAGTAATCTTTAAAATAATAACAAATAAAATAAGATAGTCACTAAAAAAGATAATATCCCTGACTTAATCAACTTTTGCCCTAAGTAAGTGGATATCAGAAAACAAATTAATGGCTTAGAAAATTATTCACACCATCCATAAGAAATAAGATAAAAAAGGACATATGAGAGTCAAGCTAGACATGTAGAAAGCATATGAAATAGTAGAATGGCCTTTTATGCTTAGAGTTTTAAATTTATTTAAGTTTCCTGATAAGTTCATCCAATAAGTATATTAATGCATTTCAATAGTTCAATTTTCAATCTTATTAAATGGTAGCACATTTGGATGTTTTACACCTACAAGGGGAATTCGCCAAGGAGATATGTTGTCCTCTTATTTATTCATTCTCATATCAGAGGTTTTCACTAAGTTATTACTTAATGCAGAGAGAGAGAATATTATCTATGGTATTAAAATTGCAAGAAGCGGTCAACCTATGCTAACTTAATATTTGTGGATGATGTAATAATTTTTCAGAGGGTGAGTTTAGTTGAGGCACAAAGGTTGAGAAATTGCATCACTAGATATAAGACTTGGTCGGGTTAAAAGGTAAATTTTCAATAAATTATGTATATTCTTTTTCCTAAACACCTATCAAAATGAAAGAAAGGCTAGTTCAATAGTTTCTATAGTTAGCTCTAATTAATACAAAGGCAAAATATCTAGGAATTCCTATGTTTCTCTTTAGACATACTAAAGACTACAATTATTTAATCAAGAGAATCCAACAAGATTAGTTAGGTGGCAACAATGAACACTTTCCTAGGTAGGTAGAGTCATGTTAATCAGGTCAATGGTACAAACTTTACCTATATATACTTTATTAGTGATGAAAGTACTGAAGGATATTTCTCTATCTTTAGATGCTCCTTCAAGAAAATTTTGATGGACAGTAGGAGAACGTAAAAATCACTATTATACACCTCTATCATGGGATGCTCTTTGTATGCCTAGGAAATGCATTGGCATGGGATTTAAGTGGTTTGAAAAGATCAACTTATCTTTATTAGTAAAACTAGCTTGGTAGATAATTACTCAATTAGATAAAATACGATCTAAAATTTTAAAAGCAAATATCTTCAAGAAGTTAATCTTATGTCTTATTTTTTAGCGGTGGTAGTTCATAGCTTAGATCCATTTTCTTATATGCATGGGGCCATTTAAGACTCGCAGCTAATATAAGCAAGAGTTAATCAAGTCTGTAATCATAAAGACCATGACAGCATACAAGGATTGGATGCATGAAAAGTTAGCCATTGGCAATATCTAAAAAGGAATTGGTTGACAAGTGAAATTATGGTTATGTTTCATGCTTCAAACTATTCAATCACATCACCTAAATGGGACTTAAGTACAATTTATGATGTATTATGTGAAAAAAGAGGGCCTACCATGTCTAACTACCTAGATTTTAGTCCATTTGCAAAAGCATGTTTATGATCATAGAAAGGTACAATGGCTAAAGTATCGCCTTTATTACAAGGGATGTGTTACATAATAAAAAGTGATAAGATAAAGGTGGTAAATCAACTACTTTAGCTTCCATATCACCGATATCTTCGGCCCACTATCAAGAAAGGTGTTAAAATACCTATAAATTTAGCCACTCTAAACTTGTGGTTAGCTAGAACTAAAATTTGGAATACAAAAATATTGTGTAGTATATTCATAGAAGAAGACATTGAACATATCACACAACTTAAAGTTCCAATCCTAGGATAGGATGAGTTAAAATGAATCCTAGAAAGTTCAAGTGAATTCACAGTCAATTTAGTGTATTATGCTCATAAAAAAAGACATTACTCAAATCAAGAGGTTTAACGATGGCAAAAATTATAAATTTTTCAAATTCATTATAGATTTTTGGTTAACTATTAGAGGTTTATGAAAAGGGTAGTCCCTATAAGGGTTGGGATCTAAAATTTGACAAATTTACAGGATGTTAATTGTCCACTATGTCAATTGGAACAAGAGGATAAGTTGCATATGATGACTAGATGTGAAGTTACAAGGTTATTGTAGTTTCGAATCCTAGGTATCCATATATGTAACATTCCTTTTCAAGATAGTTTAAGCTTTTTAGATTCTATTTTGCAGATGGATGAGAGACTAATTCCTTATTCTGCCCTATTGGAATTTGCAATCAAGGTAGCTAGTGGAGAAACATTAATTATTCATAGAGTACGGGAAGCTAGAAAATGATATGGTATTTGAGGAAAAATATGGTCAACTTAGAAGCACTAGTAATACTAGTTGAAAATGATTTGTAAATGGAATTAAGTCAAATCAAAACTTAAGTGCCATTCTTGCTAGTTCACATTATTATAATAAGTATGCTACTTGCCAATGGAATGCTTGAAACTTAATATGAGTGCATTATGGAAAAATGATGTGCCAACAATAGTAATATTGGGACAAGACAAACTTGCTTAAATAAAAGGATTTTAGTTTGAAAAACTTAGGTGTAATTCTCTTGAAGAAGCTAAAGCACAAGCAATGTTGAAAGCATGTCAAGTTGCTTGAGATATGCACTTTGTCAAAATTATTATAGAAAGCGATTATCAATTGGTGATAAATGTTATATTATGATTTACTAAGCGTGCTTGGTATTTATTAACTGTAGTTGAAGATATTAGATTTTATTTACATGACTCTATTATTTTGTTTGTAGTTTGGATTAGTAGGAATGTGAATCTTACAGCTCATAACGAGGTTAAATGGGTATATAAAGTAATAAGGAGTGGATTAGGTTCTATCTATGAGGTTTCTTCCTCAGTAGAGAATGCCCAGTGACAATGATCTATAAATTACTTATAATTAATGTTATCAAATTAGTTTTTATATCAAAATAAATAAATGGGTGAATTACTATTGAGATCAGTGATACTTTGATGAGCTCTATTTTTAAGTAATAATTATATCTCAAATTAAATATTTTGTTGTGAGAGAATATTTTTATTTTGATAAAATTTTGTTAAATAAATATATTTAATGTAAATATATAATATATATCTCACTACTTAAAATTTTAGTGAATAAAATTTTTAAACTCATTATTAAGAATAATTTTGCAATTCTATAAGATCTAAATATTTTGTAATCAAAATACAAACTATTCAAACTATTAGCTAAATTTAATATTTAAAGTGAGAAACTATTCAAGCACTATAAATTTGGTAATAAATATATGTATCACTTAAAATTTAGATGTAAATGTTTTAATATTATCACTTACATTCTAAGAATCTATATATTTTCTTCTTCTTGAAAGAAAAAAAAAAAGAAATCATGATTGAAAAAAAATACAAAAATGAGAAGTAGTGTGAAAATATAACTTATTCTCAATTTTTTATTATTATTTGATGAAAATATTCACTTAATGTATCAAAATTTATTTAAATTTGATTAAATTTGTAATAATCAAATCCAAAGGCGAAGAAATAGTTGATTCTATTTGACTCGATTGTAATTTTAATTTTTTCCTCTATAAAAAAATTTTTGAAAAAAATACTCTGATTTCTCCTGAAGTATTGAAAATTTACACAGACTTCCCCTTCTATTTTCAAAACTTACACAAACCTTCCCTCTGTTTTCAAAATAAATAAATAGAAATGCACATGCTTCCCTTAAAATTTTAAAAACTTATATAAACTTCCTCTCTAGTTTTGAAAATAGAATGGTGGTTTCTGTAAGTTTTCAAAATTTTAATGGAGGAATATGTATTTTTATTTATTTATTTTAAAAACAGATGAGAGGTTTGTGTAGGTTTTGAAAATAGAGAAGAGGTTTGTATAAGTTTTAAAAATTAGAGGGAGGTCAGATTGATTTTCACAAAATTTTTTGAATACTCTCATGTCCTAAAACTTATGTCATCATTCGTCATCGCTTTCACCAAGCCTAGTTAAATCCTATAATATTATTTTAATGTAAATAATTCTCCGTATTTAAAGGTAAATGTGAGGTTATCATACTTGAGTTGACAAAAAGGACAAGATATATAATAAAATAAAATATAATAAAATCCTATACTAATTCTTGAAATTCTCAATTTAAATTAATTTAATTCTTAAAATAAGATTTATATTAATTTAATTTTTAAAATTTTAAATTTAAATAAAAATTTAATTTTTATAAAGATCAAATTAATAAAAATTTTAATTCTCATAAATATTAAAATTTTATTTAAATTTAAAATTTTAAGAATTAAATTAATACAAATTAAATATTTAAAGAATTAAGATGAACTTTTGGTATACAAAATTTTCATGCAAAATAGAACTTAAAATTCCTTCTTATGCATATAGAAACCACAAAAGTTTTACGCCTACTAATAGAAAAAAAGAGAGAGATGGAATAAAAAAGTGAAATATAAAATGTGAGAATAATACGCCTATTTTATTTCGAAAATGCTTAATAGGTATTTAATTTAGATGTTGGTTTTTTACACCCAATAGAGTGTATGACTCAAAGTAATATTTAACAATTTTCTTTTTGAAAAATATGAGTAAAGAAGTGAAAATAAAATATTTAGCCCAGCATCGTTGCTTTGATTTTGATTTTGATTTTCTTAGTGTGTTTTGTATAACGATAAAAATAAGTAATTATTCATTAATTATAATATATAAATTAATTTTAAATTTGATATAATTTTTAATAATAATTAATTTTTAAAAAATAATTGATGTAAAAATTTTAAATGACAAAAGTACAATTAATAAAAAAATATAGAGAAAAATACTTTGACCTCCCTTAAAATATCAAAAATTTACACAGACCTCCCGTCTATTTTCAAAACCTACATAAACCTCTCCTCTATTTTTAAAATAAATAAATAGAGATACACAAACCTCCTTCAAAGTTTTGAAAATTTACAAAAACTTCCCTTCTATTTTCAAAACTGGAGGGAAGGTTTGTATAAGTTTTTAAAATTTTGAAGGATGTATGTGTATTTTTATTTATTTATTTTAAAAATAAAAATGAGATTTGTGTAAGTTTTGAAAACCAGAGGGAAGGTCAGATTAATTTTCTCAAAAATATATCTTGTAGGTTTTCATCATAATTTTTTAAAAAAATTTTAATAATACTTTTTATCTGAAAAAATTAATTATTATTAAAAATTATAGCAAATATAAAAGTACATTATGCATTCAAAATTATTAATAATTAATTATTCTATTAATATAAAAAAAATCCTAAGGAGATAAATACAGAAAAGGACAACGGAAAGAGAATTACGTGTCAATTGCGCAGAGAAGACTTAAAAAGGACCTCAAAACGCACACCTGTACCCGGAAAACTTGTCCACACAAATCAGACTCTTAATAAGCTACGATACCAGATTACATAATACCACGTGTCACGGAAACTTCACCTTGTTTTCTTTGTACAACCACACGTTTCCTGCCACGTATGAGAGAGAAACGGAAACTCAAAATTAGAAAAAGACGACGTAGCGGGGTACTATGTCTGACTGCGTGCATGTGTAGAAATCTGATTGGTGACGTGTGACAGGTGACAGATTCGTGCCCCTTGGGAACTGACCCCATTGGTTGGAAAATACAATATTTTATATGAAGTGTTGAAACTTTAAACGATGATAATGAATTGGAATTTTTTCTTAAAAAAAATTATTCAAAGTGAAGAATTAAAGTTGGACACGTTGTGACAGTGACTCAACCTAATCACTCTCTTGGCTCAAGTGGCTTCTTGAAGCTGCTAAGCTGAAAAAGATGAAATTGAAAGAAATTATTTATATGTGATTATCTGATAATAATTGTTAAATTTGGCATTGTAATTACTCTTCAAAATTTGCGGGAAAAATTATACTTTAAAACTTGTTATTATGGGATATTACTAAATTGGGAATGATTTTTAGTACTCTAATATCAAATCTCAATACTACTACTATATTGGTTTTTTACGAATAAGAAGTTAATTTCTCAATTTTATTATTTATTTTAACACGAATAATTAAATATCTGCTTTACTATATTATAATAGACAATAATTAAAAAATAAAATAAAAGTAATATTGAAAATTTTAAATTCTTATATAGTACTAAGAGTTAGTTTTATGATTAGAAGGATACACAGTTAAGTTACTCACAAACTGATACATGGATCGAACATAAATTTTATATTATTTAATTAAATTTTTATGAATTTAATATAATATTTATTTTTATGGATCGAACATAAAAAATTTATTTTTATGTCATATAAAAATATAATATATAAAATATTCAATTAAAATTGTAAAGTATGATATTTTAATTAAAATAATTATTTTTCTAGTATTTATTAGGTTCTACAAGCATAATTGTTGACATTATATCATGGTTGTGCAAATGTTTTTATGGATTTGGTTATTGTAGAAAAATTTATATTAATAAGTAAAATAAAATTAAAAAATTAGAGCTTGATTTATCAATGAAAGATAAAATTTTAAATGCTTAAATTTAGATAAAATAACAAATTATTGAAATAAGATTGTATAAATTTATCTAAGTATATATTCTTGAATTCTGAGCTTGTTTTAATCTAATAAGTTTAGATTTGAGCATACTAATATTTAAATATGTTAAACTCGCTTGTATCTCTAAGTATAATTTTTAAAAAAAATTAGTTGAATATTCAACGGGTATTAAAAGCATGCCCTATGATAAAAGATTTTGAAAGATATGAAAATAACATCAATTACTTATATACAAGATAATATGTTTAGTTTAAGAATGTCAGATATCAAAACTTTTGGAGGTGATACACATATGTCACTATGACATTACTCCTACATCTATAAATTAATACGACTAAATTATAACCCAATTGTTGTTTGAAAAAACTATTATAGTTTATAAAATTTCCTTAGTATATAATCAACAAATAGTTGTCAGTTATCCCACCAAATTGTTTTCTTTTACTAGGACTTTTTTCTACGAACCTTCAGAATCCTACTCTTCCAACAACATTTTGGGTTACAAATTATTTCGTAGGTATTATACAATAGAAATGATTTAAGAAGAGATTAAAAAAAAATATATGCACGTGAGTCATGCTAATGGAGAATATTAGAAAATAAGTAAATCAAATGAGTCCACATAAGCATGTTGTGAGCCGCATCTGAAAATTTCTACACTTTCATGGTGTAAACACAAAATTAATTAGTTTATTTATGATCCCTTCCACGGAGTGTGAATGATTTGAAAAAAAAAAGGAGAAATAGGCTTTGGCAATTAATTGATAGCTATAGCGGTTAACTAATTTAATTAGCTGTTAACTGATAGCTGATTATGTTAATTGATTGTATTAACTGTTTGAATAAAAATATTTGATAAAATCAGTTATTTATAATTAGTTATTTGTATGTAAAATGACATAAAAGAATATAAATATATTTTATAAATTATTTATATATTTTTTATTTTAATATTTTAAATCTTATATATTATTTAATAAATTAATTTTTTATAAATTAAATTAATAACTATAAAATAAAAATTGAAGTTGACCCAAGTCCCGCTGCTATACAAATGGTGAGGTGCAGAAGTAAAGACAAATGGTGAAAAGCAGAGACACGTGAAAACATGCAGCTGACCGAGAAGGAATATGCAAAAACAATTGGAGCAATTCAATCATTTAAAAATTTATATCCATCAGCTGAAATTAAAACGTTGTAATCAATAGCATTTTTAAAAATAGTTGTTTGAGGATAAAAATTGTTTCAAATAGTTATTTATCAAACAACTAATTTAACTATTTTAAAAGTTAATAAGCTAAATTTACTTTGACTAGTTAAACGCCATTTGAAACACTGCTAACCAAACATCATTATAATAAATTACTTCTGGTCAACATAAAATCTACCCATATTTTTTACAATGAAAGTTGGTGAAGTTATTTATTAGTAACTAGCTCAACTTCCGTACAAGAGCATTTTTTAGTCAAAATTAATAGAAATGTGTATATATATATATATATTATAAAATTAATATAATTTGTATAGTTAAAAAATTATAATTAAAAAAATATAAAGATATGCATATTTTTTTGATAGAAATCATCTATTTTATGAAAAAATTTAATGTAAGATATTAAAATTAATAATCAAATAAGAAAACCAAAAGATAAAATGTTTAATCATGCCAAACCTGGATAGCTCAAAATTAGTTAAAAAGTATAATAGTTATTCTACTTACCAAAAAAAAATATATTATGACTTTTTATACGCGAGCACTATAATAATTTATAATATAAATATATACAAATAATTCATTGAGATTATACAAAAATAGTTTTAAATTTGGCCAATTTGAAACATCAACTAATAAGAACATTAGTGAAATTATAAAATTAATAATTTAAATTTTATATAATGTAAAATATAGTAAAAAATTTATTGTAATAATTATTAAATTTAACTAACAAATGATAGTATTGTAAATAAAAGGTTTTAAAAATGTATTTATAAAATAAATTTTAAATATATATTTATTTACCATAAATTAAATTAATTTTAGTAAAATAAAGTGATTATTTATATAAAATATATGCTTATATGAGCATTATAATTATAATAATATTAGGTAAATATGTGAGAATACTACATCGATTTACAATATAGATATATATATAAAATTTCATTAAGAATACAAAATATGTTTGAATAAAAAATAAATAATCTTAAAAATTTAAGATAAATATTAAATATAATTTATTAGTAGATTATAAATTTTTTTATTTAAAAGGGCATAGAAAATTAAATAATTATAATATATTAAGTTTTAGACATTGTATTAAATGCTTTTTTATATAAATTTTTTTGGAAGTTATTTTGGATGAAAAAAATTGTAGATGAAAGAGTTTTAGAAAAAAATAATATAAAATTTTAAGTTTCCTGATATTAGTTCGAATTCTCTCTCATCTCCTTTTTTTATTTTTATTTTAGCACTCTTCTATTAATGATAGATAATGGGTATATCAACAGAAGAATCCCTAAAACAAGAATGACTCTTCCTAAATTTATCATTAATTCTATTCTAGGTGGTGTCCGTGGAAAACAATTGAGAAGTTAGTTAATGCCCGAGTCAAAAAAAAATACAATGACTTTTTCCAGATTTGCCATTAATTATTTTTTTGGTTACTGTCTGTAAAAGATAGCTGAGGGATCAGTGAATACTAGAGTTTGAAAGAAAAAAAAAATTACAGTAGGAGCATTTGGTTGTAGTTTGCCAAAAATGCTTGAAGAAATAGCCAGTTTCCCAATTATTATTATTATTTTTTTAAATATAGACTGACAGCTTTAGTTTATAACATGATTCACGTAATCAACACTCTTAATCATGACAACGTTTTCAAATTAAAACGATGATGCCTCTGATAACGACCATTTTACTTATTAAATATTACCCTATTCACATTAGTCGAATGTGATTAAATAATAGAAATCATTAACAATTTAATATTATTATTAGTATAATGTAATGTAAATGGGATCATACACAATAAGAGAATAAAAAACTATTGGCAAGCCACGTGAGCCAAGCCAATCGAAGAGAAATGGCTCAGAGCCTAAATGGTGTAGGGTTTTTCTCAAGATAATGCCAAAGACTCCGGAAGAGAAGAAAGAGTAACGAAAACAGCACTCCCAATTGCACAATCTGCTTACTCATATTCTTTTCACATCACCACCTACGCCTGTTACATTTAACAGGCTCCACATGTTTTAAACAGATAGAATCCCTTTTAAAATTGAAAGAAGTGTGTGTATATATATATAAAATATATGAGAGATTTTATGAAATATTATTAATACAGTAATATATTAATATATTATTAATTTTGATTATATATTAAATTAATAATTTTTTAAAAGCCATCAAATGATGATATATATACAATTAAATTTAATGATGTGCCATGTATCACAAATTTTGCCATGATATTTATCGAATATGTGCAAATTACAAAAGAGTTTTATTATATACATTTCCGAAAATACTTTAAAATCACTTTCTCTCAGATCATAATATTTAAAATTCTATAAATTTTATAATTTATTAGAGCAGAGAAAATAGATGATATACTTCGTATTAAAAGTGTATCGAGCATTTCTTATATAGAAAATGGGTAATATTCACAAGACGTAGGTAGAAAAGCATTATACGCTATCAGGCCCCCCCTCGGAATTGAGATATAAAGCAGCTAAACTTTAAGGAATTTCAGTCAGCCCCAACGCCATGATAAGCACTTGCATAACTTAAAGCCGATAAATACATGCACATCACAAGGCACACACTCCCAGAAGAAAAGAAAAGAAATCCCCCATCACTTCCAATCTTCTTAAAGTACTTCTAAAGTTCGAGCAACTTGTGAATCCCCACAAAGGATGTTAGATCATATGGAATATTCTCATTCAGCAGCAGCAGAAACTTACAGCAGCACAGATTCAGCATCAGCCATGAGAAAGAAGAGCAAGAACAAGAGGAGGTTCAGTGATGAGCAAATCAAATCATTGGAATCTATGTTTGAGACTGAGACAAGGCTTGAACCGAGAAAGAAGTTGCAGCTGGCTAGAGAGCTTGGATTGCAGCCAAGGCAGGTTGCTATATGGTTTCAGAACAAGAGGGCTCGTTGGAAGTCAAAGCAGCTTGAAAGAGATTACAGCATACTTAGAGCCAATTATAACAACTTGGCTTCACGGTTTGATGCTCTGAAGAAGGACAAACAGGCATTGGTAGCACAGGTAATTAAAAATTTGATCTTTATTTTTTGAATCTATATATAATTTTTACCCATTTTTGGATTAGAGGCTAACGAACATAATTTTGATCCCAAACAGCTGCAGAAGTTGAAAGAAGTAATGCAAAAGCCACAAGAACAGAATGAATGTTGCAAGGAAGCTAAAGCAGCAAACAGCATAAGCAGTGAATCAGAAAATGGAAACGCCATTAGATGTGAACCGGAGACAAAAGCCAGTCCATCTGTGGAAAGATCAGAACATGTACTTGGGGTTCTTTCAGATGATGATAGCAGCATAAAGGCAGAATACTTTGGCCTTGAAGACGAACCAAGCCTTCTGAATCTTGTCGAGCCAGCCGACAGCTCCTTAACATCGCCAGAAGATTGGGGAACGTTTGAATCCAATGATATGCTTGGCCAATCTGATAATGATTATCAATGGTGGGACTTTTGGTCATGAATGAAACAGAACAATGATGCTGAGGAAATTCCTGCTAATGCTGTCTGCACAGCTAGAGCAGTTCTCTAGTTCAATAGATTGGGGAGGCAAGGTTAAGGATCATGGGAATGGGAACATTTTCCTGTAAACAAATCAGTTCATAGGAAATGCTTTAGTTGTAGGAATGTGCATAGAGAATTTCACCTTTAGAATTGAGGACTGAGGATAATAATAATCGCTGCCGCTGATGCTTTGCATTTTCCTATCCTATCATGTTGAGCAACAAAATGCAGGTTTGAGCAACTGAGAAGAGATTGAACTTAAGAGAATTAAGGTTGCCATGGAAACATCAAATCTTCGGATCCAGTACGTTGTAACCAACCAGAGCTACACGTACAACCATAAATCTTGAGTTTGTAATTCGACCAAGATTCAATCCGAACCCCGGTTTTTGCAAATACTTCAATTAGAGTCGCTTTTCTTATGTTTTTCTATGGGATGCTTCTTGGTTGTTTTTGGTAATTGTTTATGAGATAGTTTTCACACTGCATATTAACTGGGGACTTTGCTGATGTTCAACTACAGGGTGAACATATCAATAAACAAAATTGGCTTTTATAAAAACTACGAAAACAATATAACAGAGAGCTAGAAAAAGAAAAAAAAAATGATACTGACACTGAAGATATGATTTGGGAATATGCATTACTGCTGGTTAATTATTTTCTTAGGGGTGGAGCAAATAATGTGTAAATGCTAACTCCATAATTTCCTATGAAAACTAGATTATCTTGTACATTTGTCTGTTCCAGCTGCCTAGTTATATTTTAATAATGCCAAAATTATACTGAGGAATGATGCAGAGTAGTGACAACTGAAAGTATACTATTTTTTGAATCTTCCATAACCATTATTAACGATATGAAACTATGCAATTCCTTTGTCAGTGACAACTTAAGAGGGGGTAGGTGGGGATGTCCCTCATCTGCCAGGATCAACCAGTCCCCACATGGAGCAGGATGTGGACACAGACCTTGAAAATGAAACTAAAATTAATGACAATCAACCACTAGATCAAGGACTATTCTGCCTCTCCCTAGTTTTGCAATTTATGGTTCTGGGTTTATCATATTGTTATCATCCCTTACCTGTAATTTGCCACCGATGATACTTCAAAGATTAATAAAAAATCATACTAACCCAGAGCCACACAGATATCCTAACTTCACATCACCTGATAAATAAGATCTTGATTGTTTGTTTAAATGCAAATCTTAAAATGGTGATCACGAGGGATTTGTAAAACAGACGGAACCTCTAGAATACAAATTATTTGAGCCCCTCATGCCACCATAAGCTGTATATAATATAGCAAGTACAGGTACTTGAAGCATATTTTGAATTTGTGCATATATTCTCAGACTCCTGGACATTTTCTTCAGATATAATTTAGCAGGTAAGGGTTTCAAAGCGGTTGATTAAATGATATGGACCAATTCGGGTGGCAATTGCAATGAGAAACAGGGCATCAGACAGACAAAAGTCAAAAGCACTAATCTTTAATCATTTAAATAAAACAATGACCAAAAGCTGATAACATCTAACAAAATGACAGCATAAATAAACCAAATTAGAGAGGTTCTCTTATTTTTACACCTAAAGAACATATGAATGGCCTGTCACATTCTTATTGCCAGCAAAACACAGATACACTAATAGTAAAAAGCCACAAGGAAGTGATTTTGAATTCAATAAAGCAAGCTTGACAACATTTGCAAATATTTACGTTAAAAGGGAGTAGTTAACACTAGTCAGTAACTCACTAATCGCTCAGGATGTTTTTTTCTTTTTTGTGTTAAAAAAATTAAGTTTTGGCATAATGTGGAAGATTAGATGCAAGATTTCTACTTCTCACAAGCATTGAAGGGCAATCTACAACGATCCAATACAAATGCAACATATCTACCTGCGTGCAAGCCACAAAAGGTGAGAGAAATTCTTCAACTTGTCTCAACTAATTTAATATATTTCTCATTCTTTGAACTGCCATTCTCGACGGCACATGGGGCAATGAGCTTGTGAATTTTGAGAATTCACCCATTTCAGGATACAGTGCAAATGAAAAGCATGATTGCAAGCACCCCAAATCAATGGGCAGTCATCTCCAGGAAGCTTACAGTCCGGACAACATCCATCAAATGCCATCCGACAGATTCCACAAGTTTCATCTCGAGCATCCCATGTCCATGACGCAACAGGATGCCATTGCAAGATCCTGACTTTCATCTTCTTCCCCTGCAATCTACGTAGATGTTTGAATAGTTTAACCTCGCAATGCTTGATTCTTGCTTGCTGTTCGCTTTTCACTCTTCAACTTAGAAACCGTTGAAGGCTTGAAGCCCAAGCTGGAACCGATATTGTCTGGCGGAGGTGAGTGTGCCTTGGTTGAGGCATCGAGTTACTGCAGTGGCCGAGCTGCTGCCATCAAAGAAGCTAGAAGGCGATCACTCCAAGAAATTGACAAAAGAAGAAACTTTAGAGATTAATATTGAATGCAGGCTACAACTATATGAAATTTTCACGGTTTGCTGACATAATAAGAAAGTGGGCATCGGACAGACCACCATCAAAAGCACTCATCTTTAATCATTTACATAAAACAATGACCAAGAGCTGACTAAAATCTTGGACACCAAACTTTTTGCTAACAAAATAATAGCATAAAGAAGCCAATTAAACCGGTTTTCTTATTGTCATCAACACACACACACACAAATAGTAAAAGCCACGAGGAGGTGATTTTGAATTCAATAAAGTAAGCTTGGCAATGTCTGCAAATCCTTAAGTTAAAAGGGGTCGTTAGCATTAATCAGTAACTCACTAATCACTCAAAGAAATTAACAAAAGAAGAAAGTTTAGGGACTAACATTGAATTCAGGCTGCTACGACGGGAAATTTCAGATCCGTTTCACACAACAAAATACGCATTAAGATAATTTGAACTTAAATTCTGAAGAACGAACCTTTCTGGACGGTGTCGCCTGTTTCTCTCCAGAAGCTGAATAATCTTTTGGGTACGCTGAACTCCGATTTGCCCTGCTCTTCTCTCCGCTCCCCTCGAAGCCAGCCACGCGTGCCGTTTCACTTGCTGAGGTGGCGCTCGATTGTTGTCGTTTAAGGTTTGCCGTTTGATGACTTACGAGCAAAAGGTGAATTGTGCCACTGGGCTTTTTTTTTCCCCTGGAATTGGTTAGTGGGCTCCAATTTTGAATAAAATGGGTTTCCAATTTGACGCCATGTGGTCTGTAATGTGGTCGGTCCAACTTAAACCTGCTCCACGACCCGACAGGAGAATAAGAAAATGGTGTTGAAAATAGCTTAGAGAAAAATACTTCTAAATTGTGAGATCCGCGAAACTCACCGCTGAATTTAAAGCTCACTCTATCCTTCTTTGAAAATTAAAATATAAAAAGTGTTACTCTTAAATTTTTATTAAAAAATTATAAAAAAAGACAATTATAGAGATCAAATCAACCGATATTAGATATTTTAAATATTTTACAATTGAAGATATATTTTAATTAAATTCATAAGGCTAAAATATCACTAATTAAAATTTTAAAACTTGATATACATGTAATAATTTTCTAGTTATTTAAACTTAATTAAAGTATTTTTTATGACAATATTTAAAAAAATTTATATTGTTTAATTTGAATTTACAGATATCTTTTTCTATCATTTTATTAGTAAAAAAAAGTCAAATAAAGTTATAAATGTGATATATTTTTATTTATGTTTCGAATAGAGATCTAGATTTTTTTTAAAATGAGGAAAAATATGCGCATAATTTTATTAAATTTTAAAAAATTTCCCCTTTTTTACAAAAATCAAATCAGACAAAACATTATTTTGCTAATGATTCGCTGTATCTATGTACTTGATATTTATAATAGTCTACCAAAACTCCACACTTTGAGCAAATAAAAATGACTGCTACTTTCTGTTAAGATTACTAGTCACTTTATCCTTTTTAACTCTCTAGTTTAAATGGAAAGTAAGGTAAAAACAGTTCTCTATTTTTTTATTTTTAAAAATAGAAGTGCTTATTTACTAATTATTTTTAATATATTTTTAAAAATTATAACTTGAAATATGTATTTAAATTTTTTTTAAAAAAAACTACGTTTTACTCTTTTTCTTATATTCAAAAATGACTTTTTTTAACATTTTTTAAAAAATAAAAATATATCAAAACACATTTTATATATGTCAATCCTTCTACAAAACAATACTTTGTAAGAGAAATTAATTAGTACGAAGAAGAAAATGAACCACGGCCCATCTAATTTTAACATTACACTAAAATTCCTCTCCTTCACAAAGGAATGTCAAGTTGTACATGGACTTAAAGATCAAAATCGAATATTGGGAACTTAGTAGTCTAATAGCATCAATATCATTTTAGACATTTTATTTTCCATTATATTTAGCATTCATATTCAGAACTTTACATATATGTTAAATGAATTAAGACTTCTGCTATTGAAAAAAAATCAAAATTGAGTAGTTTGTATATATTAAATAAAATTTGATTTAATTGTAATGCTAATCCCATTCCATGAAAACGATGCTATATTTTAATATAAGAATGAAAGCTTACCTCTAATTGCATTCAATCTATATCCTCAAATTGTGTTAAAATAGAAGTAGAATCATTAACATCTAAATGAAATCACTTTTTAGATTTCATAATTACATCTTAACACCAAATTAACGATCTAAAATTGTTCCTATTTGCTTTCCAGCCACTCTAAAGCAATTATCTTTTTCAAAGAATTTTGTGGGATTGGATTTAGGTATTGACTTCTATGGGCTTGTTATGATTAGGCCTACCAACAAGCAATTTTCAACATTTTTGATTCACAACTTGCTCAAGGTTAGGCTTTTGTTTCATCCCCCAATTGTTTCGCGGACTCGAAAACAATGGGCCTATGAATTTCGCCCTTTGTGGATGATATCGCAATCTTTTCGGTGGCTGTAAGCGAGATTTCTCAGCAAATTGCATGCTTCATCATCAATTAATTTCACAATTTCAAAGCCATCTAGGGTTAACTATGCCTCCTAAATAGTTGATTTAAATCATTATTTCATTTTAGAGGGCATATGTTTGTTGCTCTAAGGCATCATTTTATAATTAATGAAAGAGTCAACAATTTTTGATATATTAATACTTTAATGGAATTGTGACGAGGGACTTATTTCTTATTTGTAATAATAGTGGTTAAAGCTAAACATTCTATAATAAAACACTTCTATGACAATGCCCAATGAAGTGAGCCAACATTAGCAACCCATACTTTCTCTTTTTATTAAATAATTGAATTAATCATTGCATGGAATAAAATAAAATAAAAAAACTAGTTCTGTGATGCAAAACTTGAACTAAAAACATTGGGAATCATTAAATAAAATAGAAATAAACATAACATTTAGTCCATTATTTATAAATATAGCTATTATTACATTCTTCAAATTTCATAACTAATACTATTAAACTCTTATTTTTATTTTTATTATAATTATCCATTCCTTCTTTCACATATAATACTAAAATAAATAATAAAAATAAGGAATATAATGAAAAAGTAAACATATATTTAATATTGCATGCATATTATTTAACAATTAACCTCAATATTTTTTATTTATTTTAATATTTCAAACAAATAGATAAATGAATAATTATAATAAAAATAAAAATAAAAGATTAATAATATTAATCATAAAATTTAAAAGATAAAATAATTATTATTTTTATAAATAGAAAATTAAATATTATATTTATTCATAAAATAATTATTACATTACTAGCCCCTTGTATTGATCTCCCTAGTGATCACTCAAAGATTTAGGGGTGGGGGGGGGATTTCGAATATATCACCGGTACACTGATCGGTAATGGTGGAGAAACCCACTAACACCATCTCGATTTTTTTTTTTTTACCCTTTCTTCTTTAAAACAATGATCACAACTAGGAAAAGAAAATTGGATATTATTCACATTAAAAATGGAAAATAATAAATTGGTCCCTGCAAAGAAATGAAATGGGAAAATCAAGGCAATCTATAGATTCAGCATCGCTAAAACTTCCCATCAAATTTGTTTAAGGGACTAAATGCGCTTTGCGATTTGTATACTACGATTGTGTTGGAAATAGACAGATTGATCAAACTATCATAATCGAATATAATGTATCACAAACTTGATATTTCAAAACAAGAATCCATAAAAAAAATAAATAGAGAAAACGCATTCTCTACCAAGAGTGAGACTAGTTGGCATCGAGGGGAACAATTGTGTTAATCTGCATAATTATAATTTTCTTCAAATCCTACACTGTGCGTGTCATTTTTGTATTAAATTTATTTTAATTTTCTTTATATCATTTCAATTTATCAAATGTTTCTAATAAAGGTGTGTAAAATGATAGAAACTAGTTTAAAGCAACTGAATCATTTCACATTTGATTAGTTTAAATCAATTAAAAAATCTAAATAAATTAATTTTTTATCATCATTGATGGATTATAGATAAACAATTTATTATCCATTTTTAACCATAACCGATTAAAATAAAGAAGACTTTTTTTTTTTAACTTATTCTCAATGGAATAATCATTTTATCAAAGAATGGAATCTCCATTCTATAACAAAAGTGATTGAATAGGTTATTATATCATAAATGGAATAGTTTTTTTAACATTTTATTCCTCATATTTTTTTTATATTCTAATGATACCCTTCTTTAATATATAATAAACATATTTGTTTTTGAATACTTCTCTATCAAAATATTTTTAATGATAAAATTTAAAATGGGATATTTTTATATTCTTGAAAAAAGATTTGATATAAAAATTTAGTAAATTAAAATTTTTATGGTTTCATTACAGAATTTTTTTATTAATTTTAATTTTGATGATAAAATTTAAATTGTGACAATTTTTTTTATCAATCAATCATATATTTTAATGATATTAAATTATTTAATACTTCCTCAGTTCCTATTTATCTTTCATAATTAACTAATTTCAGATATATTAAGAAAGTAGTTTAATTTATTTATTTTTATTAAATTTTACAAGATTATCCATTATGTATAAAATTCAAGATAGTTGAATATAGAGAGAGAAATATAAAGGAATAAATACAAATTAATTAATAATATATAATAACAAAGTATTTATTAATAAAAAAGAAGGGTAATTTTAAAAAAATAATATTTAATATTTTATTAAAATTTTAAAGTAACAGATAAAAAGAAATAAAAAAACTTTTTTAAAATGTGATGGATAAAAAAGAATAGAAGGAGTAATATATTTATTATTTTTATGACAAGGATATTATCATTAGTTTCTCTATTCCATTCCATTATACCAAACATAAAAATAGATAGAATGCCCAAACCATTTCTTATTATATCAAATATAATTATGAAATAATTATTCTATTCCATTCTAATAACCTTGCTATTCTCATTTAATTTCATTTACATTATGTATTGTACCAAATATAAAAATGGATAGAATACTCATTTTATTTATTACTATATCAAATATAATTATAAATAATTATTCCATTTCATTCAGCACCCTTCCTATTCTCATTTAATTTCATTCCACCGTACCAAACATAGCATTATGCGTTTGTGAATGAATAGTGGTAATGATATGTTCATTAAATAAATATAATTGAGCATATCATGCAAGGATTACTTACTAATAGTTTAAACCATTTAAAATAATATGTTGATTTAAAGAAAAAAAATGAAGCAAAAAAGCATAAGTCCAATTGAATTAAATCATTTAAAACTGTGTAAAACTAAATATTTCAGTTAGAAACAGTTTAGCAACACCAAACAAATGTTGTGAGCACATTAAATTACAACTTGATTAAAAATTATTGCAACTAATTAGATCCGAAACCTTACAAAACGAACTAATGCTCACCTATGATCTCCAAGGGGATCAATCAAACTCTAGATTGTAAATACTAGTTTCAAAATTAATGTTAAGGTCCCTGTTGATCTAGATTTTAGAATATTAATTGTCACTTCATTTGCTCTCTAACCTAACTTCACAATGAAAATTCCATGTGTCGATCAATCCAGCTTCATTTTTCTACGGGACCAAATCATGTCAATTTCTCAAGACCCAAGTGGCTTCCAACCCACAATGAACCTGTCTGGCATTTACCAAACCACAAAAAATTATTTATTCATAAGATTCATATAGATTGTTTTTGCTCTGTCAATATTGTCTTGTACTTTTCTGTTCATGCATGCTTGTTATGAATAAATTGGAATGGCATTAGCAGGAAGGTGGATATATAGGTATTGTATAATGGATTGTGCTTTTTCAAGCTAATTTGAAGAAAAGGACCACCAATTTTGGTCTTTCATTTAGCTTTTATTAATTTTCTCAAAGGGAGAATAGACAATAAGAGTTTCCTAACTTGGATATTAATTCCAAGTTACTGTCTATCATCAATAAAATAAATGGGAAGTTACTTCCTATCATATATAATAAATGGGAGAAAATAATAGTGGAAGTGTGAAACTACAAATTCATTTGCCTACTTGAATAAAACAAGCTAGCTAGGATACTTTTTCTTTGCCTCTAGTTTCAATTTGATCATTTTCCTTGGCTTCTTATGCTTTTATTGAGAGAGGAAGAAAGGGAAGGTGAAGAGGATAGTGAATGCTGGATAAATTTCATATGATAATCAAATTTCAAAGCCTATGTTCTATTAATTTTGTTCACTCTCAAATAAGTCAATAGATATTTATAAGTGGAGGGTGAGTTGTCACTTATAAAAATAATATTTTACTCATTTATTTTATTAGACAAATTACTATTATTTTTACTACTAAGAAGATTGGCCTAATGCTATTAGGCTATTACTTTATTCTAAATATCATAAATTCAATACAAGAAGGTATTAATTTGTAATCAATAAAAGAATGAAAAATTTTTAGACTTATTGACATTTTGGTGGAACTATGGTGATAAGCTCATCTTTTATACAATAATTATGATTCAAATTAAACATTTTGTATCAAGAAAATACTCCTAATATTAAAAAATAATAGATAGTACTAATTGCCCTTACTCTCTCTTTCTTTCAGCAAAAAAAAAAAGTTATTATTATTTTTACTACTAAGATGGCTAGCCTTGATGATACCAAATCATTACTTTATCTTAGAAGTTATGAATTTAATATAAAAATGCATTAATATATATGATCAATAAAAGAAGAAAAGACTTTTAAATTATGACAATACCCAAAGAGGATAGTTAGTGACAATCATCCATTAATTATTTTCCTTTTCGGATAAAAACTTTTCTTACTTACATCGATGTTACAATTTGATTTTACATAGGTCTCTTATCTATTTAAATTCTATTGAGCATATAATCTGTATACTCATAAAAATAAATTTTAATTAATGCAACTAGATTTCTCACACATATATAATTACCAGGTGATTTAACGACAATGGAATCAAAATTCTCACAAAGGGCTGACTTCTCTTGTATTTAAGTTGACTTCTCACTTTGTGGGGCGATTAATTCTCCATGAAATTAGAATAATATCTAGCTAATGAGTGACAAGCACTGCTTTAGCACTATTGAAAAAAATAAAAAAACATGACAATGAAACATGCTTTTGTACTAGTTGATTTAGTGCGAGAAAAGAGAGAAATATAATATAAAACTATGTGTCTTGACAGAAAAATTGACCAATACATTAAAGATGGCGGTGAGATGTTTGGCCTCATGCTTCATAAAAGACCAAATCTGCATATCAGACTCTTGGAACTTCAAATTTGATTCAAGATTCTTATGGCGACTTGGTCTCCTTCACTTCCTATTTCAACTTCAATAGTCTTGTCTAGTTGTCTTCTTCTCTCCCACACTCGGTTCGATAGGATTTAGATATTCTTCTTTTTCTTTTGCTCAATTTCTCATTGTATAAAAAAAATATGTAATACTGGTATGTATTCTAAATATGTATATATAATAAGATTTGAATCCTTTCTAATTTTTTATTATTTTTATTTTGTTAGGGAGAAATAAGTATAATTTTTTTTTAAAATTTCATTATATATTCAAAAGGGATTATAAGTTATAATACGTATAAGAATTTTGTATTTACTGCCCTTTAATATAATAGAAAATTGATTATAAAAAAGACAAGTCCAAATTCAATATAATGAAAAATACAAAAAAAATTGTATCTGTATACATGAATAATAATAATAATAATAATAATAATAATAACGAAAGAAAAAGATGAGAATTTATATTCTATTCCATAGACCTTTTTCCCTTTTTATTTCAAATGTTGCTAACATTAAATTCTAGCATATAGCGGAATAAATATATATATACAGGCACTTTGAATTTAACCCTTGACTTTCATTCTGGATTTCGGTTTTACTCGATTTTTTCAAAGATCCCATGACCAACCAAAATAGCACCAAAGTAAGGGACAAAGTTACCTACATATGCTAGTATTTAATTAATAATACAAGTCTATATTCCCAGATACGGTACCATGCATGGGCAGATTAAAAAATAAATCTTATTTCTGTTATTCTGTATTGATGTATTGCAGAAAAGAATTATACCCACGTACTCTAGCAAGTCTTATGGAAATTTTTATTTTATTTCTAGTTTTTTTCATCAAAAGCTTATAATATTATATATAAAATTTAAATTTGATCCATTCTTAGTATAAATTCATTTTACATTATTACTCATTCATATATTAACATATTATTAAAAAAATTATTAAAATTTATTTACTATTAGTAAAACTTCTTGATTAATATTAATTTTTTTAATGAGGTATTATCTTTTTATTCACCAATAATGAAAAATTTTATATTAACAGTAAATTAAATTTAAACTCTTAATATATATATATATATATATATATATATATATATATATATATATATATATATATATATATATATATATATATATAAATGAGGAAAATTTTAATATAACTTTAAATGATAGAGTTACAACTTTTTAAATGATTTTTAGCAACTTTTTGTAAAAAAAATTATAACTTTTATGGCTTTTATATGTAAAATTGTGCAAAAAAATTTAGTACATAGGGAACTCTTAAGGAGTTGTTTAGTTGGGAGTAATCAAAAAAGAAAAGAGAATAATGAGTTTTCATTCTCTTTGTATGTATTTAGTTTAGAAAAAATTAATTATTTTTTTCTATTTTTTCTTAATGGGATTACTTCGAATAAATGGGTGAAAATTCATCCTAAATCATGGAATCAAATTCCTTCATTTTGCTTTTTGAGTTTATCATTCAATATAATAATAATAATAATAAAACAATAATTAATAATATCAATGAGAAAAAATATTATTAATAAATAATAAAAATCAATAATAGTAATAATATTATTAGTAAAATAATAGCAATAAATAATAAATAATAAGATAATAATTATAATAATAAAAAATAAATTATTTTTTCAATGTAACAATTGTTAGCAAAGCAAATTAGGAGAACTTGATTGTCTTTCTCGTTTAAACTAAAAAAGTAATTATTCTCTTTTTTCTTTTTTTCCTTTATTGATTCCTTTCACTTTTCTCAATTGAATCAAATAGCCCCTAACTCTTATTAGGTTTGATCTACATTATAATTGTTATTAATTTGCAATGTTTCTTATTATAAGTTATCTTCCTAAGTTATATTTTTATGTTAGAATGAGAGTGAAATTCCTTATTAAATAAGTATTTCTAGATCATAAATATTTGTATTAGTAATAAGATTGAGATTTGAGAGAAATGTAATGTGAGTGCCTATAGAGATTATGTGAGAACTCTTATAAAGGTTTGAGAAAACAATATGAGAAAATAGTAACTATAAAATTGTGAAGCTATAGTTGATAACATTCCCACATATTATCCTATAATAATTTGATAACATAATAGATCTTTTCTCATATATGACTTATGTTCTTAGAGTCTAGAGTTTTCTACATTACATTGTTCATGCATCTTATTGTGATATTCTGAATAATTTCATTTTTTAATTCTTGTATATTTAGAAAGGGGATATTTTGCCTAATAACTGGTATTAGAGTCAAGTTCAAACTTGTGAAAGTATAGTAATATGAGAGAACAAGAGGTTGATTCAATCTCATGAATGTGATACAAACGAGTGATGAAGTTGATAGTGATGATGATAATGATGGTGATGTAATAATGACAGTGTGTTCACAAATTTTGGCATTTATTTATAAATTCCGATGAAACTTATGATACTTAATTAAGGTGAAATTACTGGATAGAAAGATAGTTGCTGTAGTTTTGAAGAAATTGTCATAATAAAGGACTCTCATGATTGGTGTCCCATGATTGGTCTCATTAAGCAATATGCAAATCATGAACATTGATGGATGTGATAGAATTTATGTCTAAGTGAAGATTGTTGGATTTGACCTAAATTCTAATTGTTATTAATTTGTAATTATTTCTTATTACAAATTACTTTCCTATTCAAATTAAATTTTTTGGTTAGAGTAAAAGTGAGATTCCATGTCAAACAAGAATTCCTAAGTTATAAATATTTGTATTGGTGAAGGGTTTAAGATATGAAAGAAATATAATGAAAATGTCTATAGAGTTATGTGGAAACTCTCATGAAGGTTTAATGGAGATGTAGGGAGAATAGTTAAGCAGTTGTAGAGTTATAGTTAAAAACCTTCGCACTTATTATTTTGTAATCTTATGATAATATATTAAATTTTTTCTCATCTATAATTTTTTCCTTAGAATTTGATGGTTTTTACATTAAATTATTCATGTACTTTATTGTGATACTCTAATTAATTTGATTATTTAATGCTTATGTATTTGGAAAAGAAATATTTTTCCCAACAAACAATGAAAATTATAAACATTAGCAAGATATTTAGTGGTGTAGTAACATTCATTTCTACTTTTAGAACTGTTTTGCTTTAATATGATGATTTTCATTTTATAATAATAATAATAATAATAATAATAATAATAATAATAATAATAATAATAATAATAATAATAATAATAATAATAATAATAATAATAATAATAATATAGGCTTTCTTCACTTCTATCTGCAACTCATGTCACAGAATTCTAGTTTAATTGGCTATATACTTGTTTTAAAGACTTGTTTTTTCATCATCCATTATAATAGAAAATATAAAGAATGATGGAAACATCATCATATATGTATAGCTCTAGCTCAATAGGCATATTAGTTAGGCCAATATCAAACTCGGATAATCCTTCATTAAAACTTTCAGAAATAGAGACGATTCCAGTCTATCCAACAATCAACTCTTTAATGGCCAATTCATTTTGTCCTTAATTAATGTAGACATCCATATCTTGATTATTGTTAAAAAATATCGTGCTTTTACAATATTATAACAGAAACTTGCATGGTGGTGCATGGTACTAATCTTGCATTATAATAAACCGTAAAAAAGATGCAAAAACTGCAAAAGTTGTCGATTAGATAATACATACATTGTATACATAAACAAATAGAATATTAAAATATGATCATTACCATGAACGTGGCATAATCGTGCCCAGTTATACAAGGATGTTACTAATTAAAAATAATTATTTTCAATTTCGAATAAGATGATCTGATAATAGGTCAATACTTGATATATTCCAATAAAGTAATTATTTACGTAATATTATTTGGAGAGCTGTCATTCAACCATATAATCACATTTGATTGGTCGCAAACAACCCTCAATTGCTTTATAAGACAAGATATGGTCCCAATCTCTCTCTCTTTTTTTTCTTTTTGTTAAGTGTTCATTTGTACTTTTACTGTCACGAGTGTGGAGAGTGAGAGTGTTCATCACATGTACACAAACTTGCAGTAAGAGGCGGCTTATGATGTGTTTGGGAAGATTTGTAATAAATTCTAGGATTGAGTTGTTTGGCATCAATCAATACAAAAAAGATGCAAAGGAATAAATTAAATCAGAAAAGTAAATTGTACAGTAGGGATCTTAGTGACAATTGGTGGTGAATGTTAAGCAGGCAAGTTGCATGAGGGGTAATTCAATGGTACAATTAAAATAATTTAATATGCATCTGGAATCAAATCTTTGGAAAGGAAACAAGGAATATCATGAGCTCGAAGATAATGCTTCCAATTTTATTTTTATGCAGCTGGTTGCACTTTGGTTGTGCCTAATGCCAGAACTTACTAAAGTATTTAGATACAAAGGTGGTTCTGCTTTATGGGAAAGCACCTTCTTTAGTTTTCTTGTGATGGCCACTTAATGGGTGAAGTGGGAGATACCCTACTAACTCAATTTTTCACATTTATTATAATTTGTTCATCTTATAAAAACTTATTTTGGATATATTTCATTTGTTAATTTTAGAATTTTTTAAAAAATTATTTTCAAACTTAAGAAAAAAAAAAGGATCAGAGAAGCAATTAAGGAAAATTTTTATTTAATTACAAATTATCATAAAAATAAAAAAATTATGAAAATATCCAAAAATTATTTTTGTTTGTTTGTTTTTAAATTACACACAAACAGCCTCTTATTTTCTCCTGTGAACCTATTAGCAATGCTATTTACATATATATATTTTGACCTAGTTTTAGTTTTTAAATATTTGTTAGAATTTGAGTAGATTAGACAAATGAATTAGTGGAATAAGTTTAAATTAAATTTTTTGGCTGGTAAAACTTTCGATAGAAATCATTTGGAGACATCACATTAGTGGATAATTTAAATTATATTACTAAATATATAATAGCAATAAATTAAATTTTAATGAGTATACATCAAATAAAACTGAATCAACAATGTTGTATGCACTAAAATGGAATTTGAAATTAAATTTTGAATACAAATTAAAGATTATCACGAAATATAAGATGGTGCAATAAATCTATAAAAACTTAATCCAATTAATATAAAAGATTTGGATCTCATACTTATAATATTTTTTAAATTGAATAGATTAAAATAATTGGAAGTAATGTCATTCTTCCGATTATAAAGCAAATTATAGACTAAATTAGATTTATCAACGAACCTCGCGATTTCTTAACTATTTTAAGAGACTTATGCTCATAATTAGAGGTAAATTATAAAGTATCCAATTTATAATAAAAGTTTTTAATGCTCATCTGTAATTTAAAAAGTGCTAATTAAAGCACTCATATATTGTTCTTTGTTCTCTTGAACTTTATGCTATTTTTTTTAATTCCTTTTTATTTTCTCCTCTGCAAAGTGAACATCTAAATGTAAAACATTAGGGGATTATACTGATCGAGAGATTTGAGAGTCCAATGAACAATGACATAATATTTAAATGGAAGTGTATTTAATAACTTGTTACCCTTAC
Organism: Sindora glabra; assembly: GCA_020226215.1. Lineage (NCBI taxonomy): Eukaryota > Viridiplantae > Streptophyta > Magnoliopsida > Fabales > Fabaceae > Sindora > Sindora glabra. Next base: position 49,333,539 of record CM035235.1, on the reverse strand, counting down.
TATGAAAAGGGAAATTAGACATAAAATCTTGATTATATAATAATCTTAATAATTTATAATATGAGCGTACACATTATCACTTTTTAAACTTAATTAAGAAGGACTCAAACAATACAGAACCACACATAGAATAAACTCAGTTTATCTTATTGACCATAAAGTTAGTGATCCAATTTTTTTTTTAATGTGATGATATTTTAGTGGAATCAGAACATGCAGATGAACAAAATGTGGGACCCAATTTCAAATCTTGAAAATGTGCCTCCTGTACTTGTCCCTTCCATAATATATATGATTGTTTAATTATAATTGGTCAAAAAGAAAGTGGCATAGGAAGTATGTGCTCTATCATCAATTCGCAGCCCTCAAAAACCCTAAAGGAAGCGATGCTTGTGAAGGGACCACGGATCCTGATTCTTGAATGGTGAATTTTACTATGTAATGAATAAAATTTAATGTATATATGAATTAATTTTATTCGTGAATTATAAATTATTAGATTAAATTTTTTATTTAAAAAATATAAAATTTAATATGAACAATTAAATTATATTTAATACTTGACTGAATTTAATGTATAAAAAACTTACATTCTTAAATATTCTCATTCAAAGAAATTGCCAAAATATTAATAATTGGTTGGCTCAAAGGAATAGATTAAATCACAAGATACTCTAAATTTAATAATTTTGAATACAATTCTTAAAAATGCTTAATATCATCTGTTGTTTCTGTACTAAAAAAAGAAATTACTAGAATATTCAAGAATAGAGTCATTTTTAATATTATTAACATTTCTATTTTAATATTTTAAATGTGAATTTATAATATTAAATATATATTTAATGATTTGTTCTTCTACTGTTAAAAAAATCAAACTTAATTTGATTGACGACGAGAGTAATTTAAAGTGAAGAATTTGAAGTCGTTCTGCTCTCCAACCCACAAAAGCTAGTCAGAATGGAGAGCTTGGAATCGAATCCAATCATCATCTGTGAGATTTGATTAAAGCTAATTAAGTGGGTTAGGTTTCTTGCAAGGATAGACCCACTAAAACCATACATGGCCTTAAGTTAATTCAACATGTATTACTAAGATTAAGGTAATCAAATCCAATACCAAGTTTTCTCTTCACTCTTTTCCTTGTAACTAAAGATTGGTTAATGATACTGCATTTAATTAGGGGACAAATCAAGGGCAAAAGTTGGATGCTTGATACCGTAATTCGCATAAAACACAGGCAGCTTGCTTTAATTCCCATAGATTAACAGGATTATACAGTTTCTTTATTCCTGCTCCCATAATCTACAACTATTGTGTTTTTAAATTGTTATTCGCAATCTTAATATCATAATCACAATCTTAGGATCATAGATGAGCTTGTTAATATTGTAGAAAAATAATTGTCAAAATTATGTAAATAAGTACGAATCACACAAATAATTCTTAAGAATATAACTTGAATACCTCTAGTTAAATCCCTTTCTAGCCATGAAAAATTTTGATATTCCGATCACTCTCATAAGAATATCACCATTCTCTTCGAGAGGAATGAATACAATACACATCCCTTCTAAAATCCCTAATTGCTTTTAGATTTTTTAGGGAGATAAAAGAACTAACACTGTTAGGAAGTTGTCAGTCTAACTTAAACTTTAGAAATAGTGACTCTACTTATAAAGTTGTAATTAGTAATGGATCAATCTATCGTCGAGAAACCACTTTTTACTGCTAATCAAGTTCAAGTAACATCTGATCCTAATTGAATTGTTGCTTTTATTTGAGCTAAATACTCTAGCATTTTTAATTAAAATACTAAATTATTAAATTCAAAATAAATAATAATCTCTCTCTTAGACCACATAATTTAGTAATAATGGCAACTTTATTAAATGCTCAAGTAAATTATAGCACTTTTACGTTTATCGATCTAATTTGAAATCATAAGTGCCCAATAGTGTATAACATAGTATCTAAAAGGGATATCAATATTATACATACTGTATACCCACACCTTACTAACTAAATAAAATATAATATACAATAAGGAGAGTAGAGGTTTACTAAAGCATCTAACTATTCTTTCATTTTGCAAGAACCTTCTCAATCAGGATTAGCATGTTATTGTTTAGCATAGATATTGAGAAGGTAACCAATGTTCATATTAGCTTACTTTATTTAGCCCAAAAAGAGATTTTGGTTTGCATGTTTGAACCATCCTCTAATAGATTTAAGTAATCTTTCATTTGGTGATGTTGTTAGAGTTTTTACCCATTCAATAAATCATATGTAATTTTTTTTCCTTTTCTTTTAGGCTTAGGCTTTTTTCATTTACATAAAAAAATCTTTAAGTATTTTTAGGACTTATATATATATATATATATATATATATATATATATATATATATATATATATATATATATATATATATTAAATTTTATGTTTATTTCTATCTCTCTTTAATGAGTAAAGACATATATTATCTAATAAACACTTAAAAATTACTTTTAAATAAGTCAAGTTAATGGGTTCAATACTTTAAAAATTATTACACATTTATTAAAATAATATTACTTATAATATTTTTATTGAAAACCTAAGGAAGTGAGTGGGGTCAAACACATGGCTACACTACTATTAGTTTGCTTTATTTTCCTTGAACTCAAGAAAAGTCACTATCTCATCAAATTTAAGGTACCATTGTTTAGATGCCTGTTTCAAGCCATTTATGGACTTTTTAAGTTTACACATAAGGTGTTCTTTACCCTTCTCTTGGAAACCATTTAACTAGTTCATATAAACAATCTTCAACAAGTCACCGTTTAGGGAAGTTATCTTGACATCCATCTAATATAACTCTAAATTAAAATAAGCCACCATCACCATGATAACTTAAAATAAGTCTTTAGTTGAAACTAAGAAAAATGTTTCTTTATGCTCTATGCCTTCCTTTTGGGTATAGCCTTTATCTACTAATTTAGTCTTGTACCTCTTGATTTTACCTCTAGTATCTCTCTTAGTTTTAAAAATCTATTTGCATCCTACAAGAAATTTATCCAAATCCTACATCTCATTCTTATACATTGAAGTCAATTCATCATTCATAGCACATAACTATTTCAAAAAAAAAATTGAATTGGAAATTGCATGTGAAAGCATTATGAGATAAGTGTCATCATTGATACCATACTCATGCTTCTATAAATACACGAAATAATCACTAGGAATTGCCAATCTGCAAGCTTTTTAAGATCTTTTCAAAGGAATCTCTTCAACTGTGTCATTTGGTTCAATATTTTTTACCATTGACTACACTAGGTCATCTTATAGGACAACAAAAGATAACTCTCCTAACATAGGTGCTAGTGGAAAATTGTGCTTTCCTTAATGAAATCTGTGATGCAAGGTGCTTGGCTCTCACTATCTAACTCATTCTTAAAGAAAATAAGCAAGTCTGACTCAATTATTCTAGTTATGTGAATTGAATAGTAAAATTTACTACCTTTTAAGTCACTATAATACATAATAAAGAATCTATTAATTATTTTTTAATTAAGTTTTCTTGTTGAAGGGACATACAACCTCATTTCATTTTTATAACCCTAAACACAAAAATACTCGATACTAGGCCTTTTTCTATATAACAACTTGTAAAGAGTTTTGGAAACTGACTTGTTGGGAACTTGATTCAAAATATATGTAGTAGTTTTAAATTTATCACCTAACTAGAACTCTAGTAATGAAGTATATGTTAATATACACCTTACCATATTTACGAGTGTTTGATTCTATCTTTCTTTAATTCCATTTTACTTTAGTATCCCATGCATGGTGTAACTAACTTCAATTCCATACTCTTTAAGGTATCTGGTAAAAAAGTCAAGATTTCTTTTAGTTTTATCATACTTATCATAATATTTACCACCTCTGTCAAAGTTGACATGCTCTATTTTCTTTCCTAGTTTTAGTCCAAATGTTGCCTTGAATGACTTAAAGGCTTCTAATAATTCTAACTTTTTATTAAGCAGTTCCACCTAACAATATTTGTAGTAATCATTAATAAAGGTGACAGAGTATCTATATCCACCTATAACAATTGGTGTTATGGGCCTACTAATATTAGTGTAGATTAACTTCTTTTGTTTCTTTTACTTTTTTTTAACTTGAGTAAGAAGTTTCCTTTTAATGTAATCAATGCATGTTCCATAATCTAAAAAATCTAGATCATGTATTACTCCCTCTTTTACGAGTCTCTATATCCTTTCAAGAGAAACATGCTCTGACCATCTATGCTAGAGTATTAAGGAGCTTTTATCAATTTTACTTCTTTTCTTTCCAATGATAACATTGATAAAATTAACAAAAATAGGATCGAGATCAATACCGTATAATCCATCATGTAATGAACTAGTACAAATAATAAAAGATTCATAAAACAATTCAAATATTCTATTTCTAAAATAACAAGAATATCCAATATGATTTAAGGATACAATTGAAATCAAATTCCTTCTCGTGGAGGTATATAAATAATATTATTCAAAACCAATTTATGTTTGAGTGATAAACTTAATGTAACTATTCCAATATGCTCCACTTCTATTCTGTTTCCATCTTCAAACTATATAATTAACTATTTTTCACTTGGCTTCCTTAGGTTTCTCAATGATTGAAAATAATTCGTAACATAAATGGTAGTACCAATGTCTAACAACTAAGTGTTTGATAGCATATCGACTACATTAAACTTAAAACAGACTAAAGATAGATAGGTGACTTTCTTTTTTCTGTTAATCTATTTCTTATACTTGTAGCAATTTACCTTCTTATGTTCATACTTTTTACAAAATATACAGTTTCCCTTAAACTAGGCTTTCTTGGGCTAATAGTGATGTCCATTACTCTCACCTTTCTTACTCTTTTTCTTCTATAGGCATACCAGCCTTTTTAGTCTTTTTGATTAATCCTCATACCTTATTCTGAAGTTGAACTATAAATGATATAGTTAACTACATGAGCTTTTTCTTTCTTCATATCTTCTTCAACTTGGATAACTATTGAGATTAGATCATTTATTGTTCATTTAGTCTTCTAAGTATTATAAGATGCCTTCAAAATATCAAATTAAGATAAGAGAGATTCTAGCACTCGCCAAGTCAAATAACTTTCACCCAATTCAACTTGCATACTCTTCAGTTTATTGTAATAGTTCACCAATCTTAGTATATGCTTTGATACTCAATTAACACGATCATATACTATTTTCTTAAACAATAAGAGGTACTAAGCTCTCTTAACTTTGTTGAATTTCTTATATTTCTCTATTAGAGCTACTAGAAAAGCTTATAGGTTATAGGTTGGCTCATTTATTCATGAGTTTTTACAAACTTAGGCTTCTATTTAAGAAACCCATTTAAAAATAAATCAATTTTGGCTTGATTGGGCTAGCTTAAAAATAAGTCAACCTTGCCAGTAAATTATTTTTTGTAATTTTTAATTTTTATATATGCTTAAATTTTTAATTCATACAAAATTACACTCCTCTTTCTCACTTTTGGTTATGTAAGATTGTGTTATAAATTATTTATAAATGATACTTTTAATTTTGTAAGTATTTTATGACTATATATATACAAAATATTTTTTAAAGTTATTTTAGTTCATGCGGAATTCAATTTCTATCAATTTCATCCTTAACTAAAAGTTTGCATTAATTCAATCCTTATAAAATTAAAAATCATCAAATTTTAGTTTTTCATATAGCTTTCGTACAGTTGTTCCTAATTAAAAATTTATATGGAAGGATTAAAATTTGATGATTTTTAATTTTATAAGAATTAAATTAATACAAACTTTATGTCAAGGATGAAATTTATAGAAATTGAATTTTACAAGGACCAAAATATGTTATAACTTATTTATGAATAGATATGTAATGCTTTGGAATAGTTTAAATTTTTTTTATCATTTAAAATTTTAAAATATTTTAAATTGAAAAAAAAAAGTCTGTGAACTAGCATGTTTACTTGTAAGCTTTTATGAATTGAACTATAACTTCTATATTGGAGGCCTGAAAAATACAGGCTAGGCCATGGAAAGGTCAAGCCTAATCTGTTGATAGCTATATTCTCAACCATAGAATCCATGAATGCCTTTACCCTATATATTTTTTAAGGATACTTTTTTTTATAGTTTTATCTTTCTTATATTTCATCACCATAAGATAAATCTTGTTTGAATGTGTCCACTTCTCATGATGACTCTTCTATTATGCTATACAACTAGCATTTTACATCTTATTTCCTTGATGGCTAAATCTAGATTAGAGACTACGAAATAAAGTTTTAGTGACTCAGCCTAATTCTCAATATTTATCCCATTTAGCATCTTGATGACATATTATATGGGGAAGGTAAATGAGGAAAACAAATTCGATATGTTAATGCATGTTTCACTTTAATCATGCTTTAAATTTTCTTCATTAAACAATGTAATTATACATAGTATTATATCATAGAACCTAACATCGGTAAGGTATTTAAGACTTTATAATATAATACAAAGACCAAATATTATATTCCTAAAACCTAATGCCAATCAGGTGCTGAAATATTTTAATAATACAATATTCAATCCTACATTTATGTTATTGCCAATAAATTATATTAATAATATCAAATTGATAAGGCATTAAAATGTTATCGCTAGCTAACATTTTAATAAATATTAATAAAATTTTATATAATTGAACGCATGATAAATAGATCCATTATTACATAAACTTTTATAGCATAACAAGAGTCTAAAGTGATTCTTATAAAAATATTCTTTTAATGTATATATCAATGCAAAATTAATTCATAAGTAAAAAAATAACAAAAAAATTCCACAAAAATTATATGGAGGTCCAAACCATAGAAATCATGCAATAAAATTTTTAAGCTCAAATACATTAAAATAGACACCTCAATAAAATTAGCAAACAAAATAGTAAAATTACTTTTAATTTCAAAAAATTCTAAAAATTACTCATTACTCATAATTGCAAACTTAAAGAATGAAGCTTAATGGTATAGTTTTTATTGCCATATGACATCAACAAGATATGGGTGTATTGCACTCTTCTCTAATGCGAGTGGGTTTTACAATAGAAGATTATTTATCATCTTTCTACTAGAACCGAATTTGCAAATGGGTTAATTCAACCTAGTTGTGACCTAATTTTATTTTTGATCATTTTAATATGTTTTTAATGCAATTTTTTTACACTAAATTAACTTTAAATGCATTTTAATGCCAAAAGCTTTCCAAAAACTTGCATTTCTAATCCATTTTAAATTCAAAAATTATTTCTAAAAAGGCCTTTAATGCCTTTTAATGCTTTTAAAAACAAAACTTGGTTAATTCCAGCACATTTAAATGCTAAATGTGTTTTTCCTTTAACAATAATTAATAACTAACAAAAATTATGCAAAAGCTTTTTCGTTTTGAAACCTTTTCTTTTAGGAAAATCATTTGAATTTAACATCTCAACAACAAAACTAACGATCCATTTATTTTTTAGTGGACATTTTTTGTAGGAAAGTCTCCAATGCTTTTATATGGGTGAAGGAACAAAATAATGTCTCCATACCTTTTTATTAAAAAAAATAACAACTAGAGTCATGATAATAGAAGACAACAACTTCCTCTCTAAAAAAAGTTATTTTTAACTAAACTCCATTCACTTAACATAGAAGATATAAAATATTTTTTATTATCTAAACAATTTATAACTATATTTCTATAAAATATATTTTCCATCAAAATAAATAAAGTCTAAATCAACTTCAAACCTTTTTTTTTGTGCAATAACGTGAATCCAAAATTAATTTTCTAGAAAATATGAATTAAATTTTCATATCACAAAAAATTTTCTAGAATAATGCAATAAACTTCAAAGTACACTCTATGCAAACATACTGGAACGAAAAGTATATTGGAAATGAAAAACTCAGCAGAATGTCTATATATATACATTTAGCAAATATACGTATGAACAAAAAATGTACATAAACATGCTAATGCAACGAAGTTTTTTGGATATCGCAATAAAACAAAACAAAAGTATAGATTAAAATATATTATCTTATCATGCATCATTAGATATGAAATTACTAAATTTTATTAAATTTATGCAGTAATATACAAATCAATCAGACTTTTGAATTCATTGATGCATTATTATAATGTGATGAATGTGGGGACACCCATTATGGGTGATCCATATTTATCATGTATTTTAGATAAATATTTAATTTATCATTTAAATTTGAATTCCAAAATAAAAGTTAATTTTTTAGTAACTGACTAAATGAGTGGGAGATATGGAAAGAGAAATAACTACCCATTCCTGCCTTTAGAAGTTAATAGAGAGAGAAATAAAAGGCAAAATGAAATACATATGATATAATTCAATTTTATTTTCTTATATGTATAAGTCAGAGAAATTCAATCAGAGGGTTTTTCTTCTTCTTCTTCTCTTTACAAGAAAGTGTGTGAGCCTTTTGGTTTTGGTATAATTATCGTGGACACAAGCCAAGAATTTCAGTACAGACGTGATTCTTGACATCTGTGTGGTAGAGTACAACATCACGATCCTAAAAAGTCAAAATCTAGTATGTATATTTTGCATTCTATTTTTGGGTTAATTATTTCATTTATTTTTCCAATATTGGTATCAGAGCCAAGTTAGAAACTGATGTCTGTATTTTCCAAATGTATTTAATGCAATTAAATGCAAGTATGAGATGTATGAGATGCATTAATGAATTAGATATATGAGATGAATTGTTTGAGATACTCTGGGTTAAATGCATTTACCACTTACTGTGTATTTAATTGGTAATTTTATTTTGGCCTGAAAGCATGCTTCCTAATTTTAATTCTTATGATGAAATAATTTGGCCAAAGATATGAAAATTTGTTATATGATTTTGCTATTTAGAATGATATTGTTAGGGATGATTTTAATATTAATGGATACATGTAAAGCTTCCATAAGACATTCTCGAATATTAGAGATCAACTAGAACACCTAAAACTTTATAAAATTTATAATATTCTAGATACTGGATCCATTAAAAAATTAATTTTTAGGCCGTAAAATTAGCCTAGACTTGTAGAGCATAAAATTCTAAGAAAAACAATGTTTGAATCACCTAAAATAGACTCCCGAATCAAAAGTTATGGCCAAAATAAGTTTTCGTGTCGAACAAACCCGTTTGGGTCGCAAACTGGGTCGAATCTGACCCGGTTAAACCGGTCTGAGGTTGAAGATGACGTAAATGACATGTCATTTTAATTGACTAAAAAATGACATGTCGTTTTGATGCCCAACCCGAACCTAAACAACACATCATTTTGTCTGTATGAAAAATAACATATCATTTTGTTAAAAAAAATAAAAAAGAAAATTCTCCCACTCTCGAGGGTGGCACGTGGGGCCCACCCCTAAGTCCATTTGCCACGTGTCAAACTTTTTTAGAAAGAGAAAATTTTTTCCTCCACTTCTAGCCATCTCCGGTGGCTGTTAAACATCAGAAAGGTGGCGCATGTAGCTCATGCGCCGTCATCATGCATAGGACAATTCTATTTTTCCATTTTTTGAATTTTTTTTTGCAGCTGACTTATAGTTGCGCGTGAAGGTGTGTGCAGCATCCTTTGGAGGTGAAATTTATCTCTAATTTTTTCTAAAATTGAAATCTACATATTGATATATATTTTTTTATACATTTTTAAGACTTTTGTGACACTATTTTGACTTAAAATGTGGCAAAAATACCTTATTTTGATCATATTTTGTATCTATTTTTTGGAATAGACATGCAACAGTGGTTCAAAGAAAAATATGATCCATATGGGTTTGTGGAGAGTGTGGTAGGAGAAGAACCCAGAGAATCAGACTGAGTTGATACTCCGGAAGACTTAAAAGAATTTATGCACACCTTGTACAAAAGAACTGCACGTAACAAGACACCAATGATAGACTTCTTATTTGAAGTAAAACTTCTAAAAAAGAATCTCACCCGTAGAGGAAAGGTGTTCCCAAATCACCTTTGGTTTCGTATCTTGATGAATACAATTCCAGATGATAATTTTTAGACTCCAATAAAAAAGACCCTATGGAAATGCAAAGACTACTCATTGGGAATCGTCAAATACCTTGACCTGGAAAGATATATGGAAGAATTGAGACAACAAGACATCTGTTATTTCAAAAACAATTAGAGAAAAACTATCCTAATGTCACAATTCCAAAATATGAAGAGTGCAAGTCATTTTGGATACAGCTATCTAGAAAAAGGGACTTAAAGGGCCCACTTAAAGCTTTGAATGTACACAACTTTGGTTCAGCCCATTCCAAGAATCCACTAAATCTGTTCAATAAATTTGATGAAATGAAGACATTGAAATCAGAATAGAAAGCTAGAATAGAATCATTAGCCTTGAATGCTTTATTTTGATGAGATTACTTTGAGAACATTATTGAATGTTTATTGAATTCTTATTATTATTTGATGGATAATCAAATATTGTTTATTTGATGTGCATTTATTTTTACAATATCCTATTTTTAAGTGGGAGCTCTTGTATTATATTTTTTATGACAAAAGCAACACAAAGTGTTCTATTTGCATGAGAATGATCTCGATAGGAAATAATGATAGTATTTAGGCAAACATGTGATAGAGGTATGACAAACATAAACTCCCGACCATGAACTAAGTAGTGTCATTATTGTTCGATGTGAAAACTATACAAATACTGACATTGTATACTTATAGGAAATGTTTAGACGTTTAACATAATGACTAGCAAAAATATAATTGCTAAATTAAACAAGGGTGACAAGTTGAATGGGGACAACTAGGACATTTGGCATCGTAAAATATCATACATCTTAAAAGAGCAAGATGCTCTAAAAGTCCTAAATAATGTCATGTTAGAACCTGAAACTAGGAACACAACTCAACATAGAAGAGATGCTGAAGCATATGCTCTTTGGAAGAAAAAGAATAGCATTGCTCGCATCATACTTTTAAGTGCAATAACAGATGACCTTATGTATGAATATAAGAATTACCCAACTGCTCAGGGAATGTGGATTGCCCTGAAATAAAATTTTAGTGGTACTTTTGCCACCAAATTAAGAAGCCTCACAATTAAATTTGACACATACAAACTTCGGCCTAATACACTGATGAAACAACATTTGTGAGAAATGTCAAATATGATTCATGTGCTGAAAGTAGCAGGTCATGCACTTTCTAATGAGCAGCAAGTGCAAGTAATTATTAGATCATTTCCTGTAAGTTGGGAACACATGAAGGTCAACCTAACTCACAACGAAAGCATAGTAACCTTTGATGATGTGGCAAAACATCTGGAACTTGAAGATAAACGTTTAGGGACTTATAGATCCTCTGGACAAGTGTATATGGCTGAAGGAACAGGTCCCTCCAGTTCTAAACCTAAATTTAAGAAAGGCAAAAAGTTTCAGAAGAGAAAAATTAGATCCAATTCTTAAGGTAAGAAAACCTTTAAAAAGAAGAAAGGAAAGCGTGGGGCAAGGAACTTTAATCTCAAGAAGATCAAATGTTATGCCTGCCAAAGAATGGGCCATTTTTCTCAAGATTGCACTCAACAAAATGAACAGAACAAGGTATTACTGGATACCTATTTCAAATATTTTTCATATGTTTCTAGTACTATTTTTCTAATAGAATCTTATCCTTTGTGGATTTTGGATTCAAGTGTCACAGATCATATGAGTAAGGATCAAGGATCCTATATAGAGTATCATCATTTGCCAAGCCAAAGCAAGTGGCTTTATGTTGGAAACAATGCAAGGATTGAAGTCAAAAGCATTGGAACATGCAAATTAGATTTGCGTGGAGGAAAAACTTTAATCCTACATGATTTACTTTATACACCTAATATTCGATGAAATTTAGTTTCCGTTTGTTCCCTACTTAATTTTGGTTTTTCAGTTAACTTTCATGACAATGTAGTTGACGTTTTAAAAGATGATGTATTTTATGGTTTTAGTTTTATTTCTGATGGATTTGTCATTTTAGATATTGTTAACAATACTGCTTTCGATTGCTTTACTACTTCCACTTCAAATTTAAACATTGAAATGGACACTTGACATACTAGATTAGGACATATAAATCAAAATAGAATGATTAAACTAGCAAAAAAAGGATTGGTAGGTTGAATTTCAAAATTGAAAATATCCTTGTGCAAACATTGTTTAACTGGTAAAGTAACTAGAAAACTGTCTGGAAAAGGAACTAGGGCAAAAACTCCATTGAAATTAGTTCACCCTGATATATGTGGTCCTTTGAGTGTGAAGGCAAGACACGGAGCCTGGTACTTCATCACTTTCATTAATGATTACTCACCATACGGTCATATCTATTTGATTTCATATAAGTCAGAAGTATTATAATGTTTCAGACGTTACTTAAATGAAGTCTAGAATCAAATAGATAAGAAAGTTAAAGCACTAAGAACTGACTGTGGATGTGAATATTTATCCGAACAATTCAAAGAATTCTATGAAGAGAAATGGATAATAAGACAATTAACAATTCCTGACACTCCACAACAAAATAGAGTAGTTGAAAAAAGAAATAAGACTTTTCTAGACATGGTTAGATCAATCATGGTACAAGCAAATCTACCATTTTCATATTGGGGAAATGTCATCTTGATAGCTACCTTTATACTTAATCGTGTGCCCTCAAAGTCTGTTACATCCACTCCCTATTAATTATGGACAAAACACAAACTTGATTTGAGTATTCTAAGACCATGGAGGTCTGCTGCATAAATTCATGATGCTTCCCATAAATATGAAAAATTAGGTCCAAGAGGGAACAAATGTATCTTTATAAGATACTCATAATTATCTAAGAGATATATTTTCATTGGCGAAAATGAGGATGGAACAGTAACGGAACTTAAATCAATAGATACCATATTTTTGGAAAGTGAATTTCCTAGCAGAGGAGAAATTGATCGAACTGTATCCTTTTATGAGTTACAGGATCAAATGGATAGTAATATTGAATCTTATCCATCTTAACCAAGTTGGAACTCTCAAAGAATCCCTGCTGATCCAAGTGGAAGCTTTGAGAAAATGAGTGAAAATCCTGTAGTTAGAGAAAATATGGTACAAGAAATCCCACTATAGAAAAGTAAGAGAAGAAGTGTATCAAAAAAATGTTTTTCAATTAAAGGATCAGCTCTTATGGTCATTCCTCAAGATGAAGAAGAGCTAAAAATAGTCCAAAAAGCTTTAAGTTCTCCTGCTAAGGAATAATAGAAGAAAGCAATGGAAGAAGAGATAGACTCAATGGAAATCAACCAAGTTTGGAAACTAGTTGACTTACCATCTGGCTAAAAGATAATAAGGAACAAGTGGGTCCTCAAAATTAAAAGAAAGACAGATAGATCAATTGAGAAATATAAAGCTTAACTAGTTGTAAAGGGGTATACACAACAGGAAGGAATAGACTATGAGGAGACATTCTCACTTGTTATTCATTTTAATTCAATTAGATTACTCCTAACTATAGTAGCACACTTAGATTTAGAATTACATCAAATGGATGTAAAAATTACTTTTCTCAATGGAGAACTGGATAAAGAAATCTACATGGAACAACCAATAAGTTTCATACAAAAGGGAGAAGAAAAGAAACTTTATAGACTCCAAAGGTCCATTTACGGACTAAAACAATCTTCCAGACAATGGAATTTGAGGTTTCACCAAGCGATAACCTCATATAACTTCCAAATGATTGAGGAAGACTATTGTATTTATATTAAACAGCATGAAGAAAATTTTTTGATATTATCCCTTTATGTGGATGATATACTATTGGCTGGGAATAACATAAAATCAATTATGGTCATTAAGGAATGGCTATCCTTGAATTTTGAGATGAAAGACATGGGTGAAATAAATTACATTCTTGGAGTCAAAATCTTTAAGGATCGCTCCAAGAAACTTATTTCTCTTTCTCAAAAAAATTATATATGGAGAATTCTTAAGAAATTCAATATAAAAGATTGTAAACCCATGGATACCTTTATAAATAAAAGTGAACCGTTAAGTTAAGAAATGTGCCCTTAAAATGAGTCTAAAAAGAAATTAATGAATAAAATTCCTTATTCTAGCGCGGTAAAAAGTCTAATATACACAATGATACATACAAGACCAGATATTTGCCATGCGGTCGGACTCGTAAGCAGATACTAGTCAAACCCTGGACAGAAACATTGGAAAGCTGTTAAAAGAATATTGAGATATTTAAAAGGCACCATCAACTATGCGTTATGCTATTAAGGAAACGACTTATGCTTAGTTGGATATTCTGATGGGGATTGCGCAGGAGACCTAGACGAGAGAAAATCCATATAAAGTTACTCATTCTTGCTAATTAATGGTGCCATATTATGGTGTAGCAAAAAGTAGACATGCATTACATTATCAATAATGGAAGCAGAGTTTATGGCATGTTCTACAGCGGTACAAGAGGCAATATGGCTAAAAAGATTTGTAGAACATCTGGAGATTTATAGTGATAATTTAAATCTCATCCTGATATATTGTGATAGTCAGACAATCATCGCTTATACAAGGATTCAAAGTACCATAGCAAAATTAAGCATATAGACACAAAGTATCACTTTATGAGAGATGCAATAGCGTAGAAGAAGGTTACCATCTAACACATTTCTACGCAAAAGATGATAGCAGATCCTTTTACTAAGGCTATACCTAAAGATGTATATATTAAGCATGTAAAGTCTCTTGGTATGCGTAGAATATAATCAAATGTTTTTGAAATTGGAATGAATAAAATATGTTTTTCATTCAATTACAAGTGTTATTATATGTGTATGAGTATACGAATGTCGACTATGTCGTATAGGTTGATAAGGTTAGTTCTCTTACACGAACAACTGCCTCCAACCCTCACTTAGAGTGGGCGAGGATAAGACATGTATTCACTAACATAATTATGAGAAATGTTGTGTCTTTGGTAGAGAAGTAACACAAAAAATCAAATATGTCACCTAAACTAAGTAAAGTTGAGATGAGATCTGAAATACAAAATATGGATCGAATTATGGAATCTCCCACCTTTTATAATACTTATGGCTAGACAATGAATTCTTCATATAATGACATCAAAAAGGAGTCGAATGATGTGGAAGAATTCAATTTAGGTATTGTGTGTGCTTGAACTAAAGTCTATACAATGTTACTAATAAAATTGACATACGCCTTTATGTTAAAAGGGGAACACTATAACATGTGATTCATACCACATATGCAAAAAGAACCATAAATGGGAACTGAAAGATCCTTGGTTCATTGTTATGTGAGTCCCAGAATAGAAATATTCTTTTCAAAGATATCATTTAACTTTGATGATATCATAAAGAAATGATGCGGTGTTCGCTACCTTAGTATACATCCTATGATCATGATATATACGGTCTAAAGGATAAAATATTAGGAAAGTAACTGTTTCAAATCAAAGTGATATACAGGCAAAAGGAAGATTTTCTGACATATACAAAATTATGCTCGTGTTTGAGACATGTATGTTATTAAGTTAATTTTGTTAACATCATAAGTGTGGATGCTATGCATACGTGGATTACAATTTGAGCTTATAGTAAAGCTCGTGAGGGATTAGATTTGCAAATGAAAAGTGTATATAGGAAATCTAGGGCATCTGAGGCATAATATAAATAACAAGAAATATGGGTTGTCCTGTGCTGATTCTATATAAGAATTTCTAGTACAAGAATACCCAAAGATGACACTATGCCCACGCAGTCACGACAATACAACAAGTATGAAAACCATGAAAAGAGAAGAATATTATATGATGTGGCTCATCCCATTATGTGTGAGTGGAAGATGATGAATGTGGGGACACCCATTATCGGTGATCCACATTTATCATATATTTTAAATAAATATTTAATTTATCATTTAAATTTGAATTCAAAAACAAAAATTAGTTTTTTGGTAACTAACTAAAGAAGTGGGAGATATGAAAAGAGAAATAACTACACACTCCTGCTTTCAGAAGTTAATAGAGAGAGAAACAAAAGGCAAAAAGAAATACATACGACATAATTCAATTTTCTTTCTGTATGTGTGTGAGCTAGAGAAATTCAATTAGAGAGTTTTTCTTCTTCTTCTTCTTCTTTCTACAAGAAAATGCGTGATTCTTTTGGTTTTGATGTAATTATCATAGACACAAGTCAAGAATTCCAATACAGAGGTGATTCTTGACATCCGTATGGTGGAGTATAGCATCAGGATCCCAAAAAGTCAAAATCTAGTATGTATAGTCTGCATTCTATTTTTGGGTTAATTATTTCATTTATTTTCCCAACATAATGTTACATCAAAATCTCCAACCCAAAACAAATCGAGACTAGACATATCAAAAATTTCCAAACGTGCGTACGTATTCATACAATAGCATTAATATAATATGATTTTCTAGAAAAACGAATCATCCAATGAAATAACACTTTTATAATAAATATATATCTTAATTTGTGTAAATTAATCAATATTAATGATACACAAAATGTTTAGATAAATTTTTTTCATTATTTATGACAATCATATAAACAACCATGAAATTTAAAAACAAAACTAAAAAGTCATGAAATAATTTCAATGCTGCATCGAAATTATTCATTCAAAAAAATTATGATCATAATTGTAAAATTATTTAATAACAATCTATTTCTTAAATTTGCATATGTACCAATTATATTTACATGATTTAATAGCTTTAATACCAATTGTTAGTATTTTAGAAAATAAGTGATCGCCAAAATTAAGTAAATAAGCATAAATCATACACAGATAATTCTAATTCTAAAGAATAGAATTTGATACTTCTTGTTAAATTCATTTCTAGCAATGATGGATTCTAATACTTTAAGAATGATCACTCTTGTAAGAACATCACCAATATCCTTGAGAGGAATGAACATAGTACACAATCCTCCAATGAACCATTGGTACTTTTTGTATTTTTGGGGAAAGAAAAGAACTAACACAGATAAAGAGTCATGTATCTCCTTTAGCATTTAGAATTAGTGACTCTCCTTATAAAGTCACAACTAGTAATGAATTAATCTATCGTTGAGAAACCACCCTTTACAATTAATTAAGTTCAAGTGTCATTTGAGTTCAATTAAACTGTCACTTTTATTTAAGCTAAATACTCCAATATTTTTAATTTAAATTATTAAATTATTATATCCAAAATAAATTTATTCTAATAGAGCTAGCTTTTGTAACTTAACTTTGTCTGTGTTAGTTTTATTTAATTATAATTTTGATTATTCTAATATTCAAATCCATCACACTTCATTTTTTTAATATAATATTCTACTTTAATTCATTTAATATATGAATTGAATTAATTCAAATTTAAATTAGCATTTTTTTGTCAAATTGAAAATAAAAAATTCTAATTGAAGCATAAAGTTGTAATGAATCTTCAAGCTAATAATTACTAAAAAGAAAATTAGCAAGACTCATTTTACTAGGCCTAAAAGCATACAAATTATGTGACTTGTCCTACATAATAAAGTATCTTTTATTTATGACCTATCCATCATAATAAAACATCCTTTTTATCCAAGGTCCCATATATCCTGCAATCACATTGGGTTCGAACTAATCTAAAGTCAAGTTACATTTAATATGAGAGTAAAGCTTTTTCAATGTCAATTTTTTTCATTCACAACTACTTCAAACATAAATAAATTTGGAGTTGAGTCGGGTTATATTCAATATGAGGATAAAGCTCCCTTAGCATCATTTTTTTCTATTTACAAAGTTCATATTCAAAACCTTACTTAAAGAAATTGAACTTCTAATTACTAAAACCAACTAGGTTGATGGCTATTAACATTATTTAACTTAGTGAATTGCCTCTCTATAGTTGTTAACTTGAAATTAAAGAGGAAGGACAGTTGATTTAAGTTGATTTATGCAAAAAAAATCCTAACCAAGCTAAAAATCTAGATTTATTTATTTTTAAATTAGTAATTTTTTCAAAATGAAAAATAAAAAATTTCTAATATCATAGTTGCAATCTTAGTATCATGGTTGAGCTAGGTTCTACAACTTCAAAATTTGTTTGTATTAGTTTTACTTAATTATAGCTTTAATTATCCTAATATGAAAATTTATCACACTTCATCTTTTTAAATATAATATTCTATTTTAATTTATTTAATATACAATCAAATTAATTTGGATTTAGATTAGTCATTTTTATCAAATTGAAAATGAAAAATTCTAATTGAAGCATAAAATCACAATAAATCTTCAAGCTGGACAATCACTAAAAAGAAAATTAGCAAAGCTTATCTTACTATGTTAAAAGCATAGCATATAAATAGTGTGATTTGTCCACACACACACACACACATACATATATATTATTTGATTATTGATATCACATACCCTTCAATGGTTGTTGAATTGGAATTAAGGAAGGGCTTAAGTTGATTTAGGCGTAGCTATTTAAAATAAAAAAAATTACCAAATTAAAAATTTAGATTTTTTTATTTTTAGACTAAATTTTAACTAAATCGTATAAGGTAATCAATTTTAATGGAGTCATTATGAATTGTTAGACTCTTTAAACCATCATAAACCATTTATTTTATACAAATTTTATTATAACCTATTGTGTTTATATATATTTTGACAAAAGAAACCTAGTTTCAAATGGAGAATTTTAAAAGATTTTATATTGAAATATTTTCTTAATTAATTGTATTTTTTAAATAGTAGGAGTGATAATTCACTTAACGTACATACTCAAGATCCTATGTTCGAACCCTAAACATGATAGAGAAGTAATTTAAGATAATATTATATGTCACTATACTACTAAGGTACTAGCCTTACAAGATTATACTTGATTAAATGCGATTAAGAAATCCACACTTGCTTTGGATTGCTATGATGATTTTTATTAAAAAATTCACTTATTTTGAATTGATTAGAACTTTAATCGAAATAAAAATTAGCCAATTTTACTGTTAATGGTTATTTTGAATTGTAATTTTCTATCCACCCTTATTTGGAACACAATTAGAGCTCTTTATACCAATCCAAATATTTAATCTTTCACTATTAGGGAAGTAACTTCTACAAACAAAGAATTTACCCCAATTTATTATTGAAAGAAGCAAAATATAATGTTTTATAAGGAAAACCAAACTGGGTTAATTTTTATATTAAAAAAACTAAATCAGGTTAATTTGTATGTTCAAGTCATCAAAATTATAATTATAATTATAATTAAGCATCTTCAAGTATAATTGCATTCATAAATTTACTCTATAATAATTTTTTTTCAAAATAATGATAGTTAAAATGTATTATATCTGCACTTTAAAATAATTTAAAATCAAAATCATTAAGTAGGGTCTAATGTAAACAAAACAAAGGTTTTAAGCTTAACATTATTTGCTATTAGGTGGCATTTGGTTCAATATATAGGAATAGAATGAAATGAAGTGGAGTAAGGGGAAGGAAACCATTAAAATTTTAATCTGTTTTATCCACTTAAAAAAATGAAATAATATTATTTACAATTTCCTTTCTTATTATTTTGTTCATTAACCAAGGAATAAGATAGAATAGTGATTGCAACAGTGGTACTAGGATAGGTAGTGATAATATTAATGGCAATAACAATGATGACAATAATGATAGTGGTGATGGTCATAGCATTAGTGGTGACAACAATATTGGTAATAGCAAAAGCAAGGGCAAAAAAGGTAATGTTGGTTGCAATAATAACTATAACAATAATAGATATGGCAGTAGTATTGGTGACAATGACAACAATTGTAGTGGTGGTGCAATGGTAATAGTGATATGGTAATAGTAGTGAGAAGGATATAATTTTTGTTTCCATTAGATAATATAATACAGAAACTTAGGGAAAGGAAGGGAATTGAATAAGGAGAATTTGTTAAAACTAAATAAGAGTAGCAAATTTCTTTATACATGAACCAAACACTTAGAGAACCAAATTTATAATTTCGTTTCAAACCCCTTAAAATTTTCTAAGGAAACATTACCTTGATATTAAAGAAATAAATGTAAAGCCAAATGCGATTCCTCTTACCAATTTCTTAGATATAACTAAATTTAGCATTTACTATTAAAAATGTTGCACCACTTACTAAGCAATAAATTAACAAACATATAGAGGAGGTTTTAAGTTAAGAATGGTAAAATGCCCTAATTTTATAATGCTAAGGATTGCCCCAATAAAGCTTGAAAATGATATAATTGTTTACCTCACAAAACAAGGTATGAAATAAGTTTTCACCTTAAGCAAAACATTAGTGAAAGGAAAATAATACCTTTCTTTGACTTCTAAAGCCTCGTTATTACAAAATTACTATATTCTTAGCTTATATACTAACACGTACACACACACACACACACACATGTACACATACATACGTGCACATATACATGTATAATATTTTTTATCATTTCAATAATTTACTCATTTCAAAAAATTGAAAACACATTAAGATTTTGCTAGAGATGATAAAAGAAGAAAAGAATACTATTTTATTAATTATGTATGAACTTGATTTTTTTTAATATGAAATCATTTAAATCAATTATACATAACTTTAGGTAATTATTATAACATTATGATTATGTATGATTTATAATATTTAAATTTATTTTTTTACTTTATTTATTAAGATTAAAGATTATTTAGCATTTACTTTGTTGATTTTAATTTCAAAATTTACATTTTTTTTATCATTCTTAAAAAACATACATAGAGATTTATTGCTCTATAAGGTAGAGGGATAAAGTGAATCTTGTCTCTAAAAATAAGACATGGAGGCAAGGCAATATTTTGCTCCTAATAATACAACATAAAGCAAAGGAAAGCTAGTATGCTTTTGCCTTGCTCTATCATCATCCTTATTTTAGACTTAAACTTCTTTATTATTAATATGAAAAAAGTAAATGCAAAACCAAACATAAATTCATCTTTTCGATTTTAATATGATATCTAAATAGGATAACTTAGCCTAGTAAAACTAGATTTAGGGTTGAAAATGTTTGCACTTAACTCATTTAATTAGAGTATGCTTAGTAAAAAAACCACAATAAGTATAGAAAAGAATGCAAAATATTTAATATATATGGAAATAAGCCCAATATTCAATTACATGATCCTTGTTAAAATACATGGTTATATTTAGAAGGAGAAAAAATAGAGAGAAGTTAGAGAATTAAAAACAGAACACTTTTATATTATTGAATGAATTTAGAAACTAAATTGTTACATAAAACTAACCTTAATATTATAATTATATAGAGTTACTAACAAACATAAAGAATCTAATACCCCTAATTTTGGGTGTAAAACGAGGAAGCTCATAATATAATCTAAAATCAATAATAATCAATATAAAATATTTTCTAATATAATATAATTCTTAATTTAAGATAATTTCCTAATACAATACAATTCTAACATTTCGTGTTAAGCTAATGCTTGTAAAGCTTATGCTTGTTACATAAATTTAAACTCCTAAAATTAAAATACAATAAAACATAACTAAAGAAAACTAGACAACTTTAAACTTCATGAATGGCTTGTGAACAATCCTTAATTATTTATTTATACTTACTTTTTATTTTTCCTACTTTTGCTTGCTAAATATGTACTAAGGTTAAATAAAAAATGGATTTTTTTGGCTCAAAAGAAATACTTTATTGAAAATTATTTATATGCATCAATCCATAAAAGACATAATATGTTAAAGGATATAAATATCTATAGTAGGAAAAGTTTAAGATATGTGACTATTACCACTCTTGGTAACTTGAGAAACCCATTTTACAATCTCATAAGTTGAAAAATTACATTCACTAAGGCATCATAACAACTCCACATTGTGAGACATAGTTAATAGGCTCTTCATTTACTTATATATTTCTATAAGGCATTTTATGAGACCTAATAAAGTTTTGATGGCTTTTTTGTTATCGTTTTTAATATGGACTAATTTATTAGGAAAATTATATGCAACCATTATCACTTTGTGAATACCTAGAAGCTCTACAACCAATGTTGAAGAACACTTATAATTATCATATAACAATCCAAACACCTTGCATGTGTTATTATAAGCTAGTATGGCCATAGAAACAAAACACCTAGCCTAAGAAGTATGCACATTAAGCTTAATAATTCTAATTAATGAAGGATCCTATTTTAGTTAACCTAAATTAAACCCAAGAGATAAACTTGTAGCCTTAATACATAAACCCACCAAAGAACTTTCTTACTCTGCCCACAATCAAAACCCATCCTAATTGGCACTTAATTTCTACATGGATAATAGCACTGCATGCCTCCCAAATCCTCCTTAGCACCACTTCAATAAATAGTAAGGTCTATTGGTAGAAAGCATAACTACTTATTGTACCTTCCTTGATGGAACCCATTGGTAATACCTTTGTGATTTCCACCATTAAATGACACCTTAACTTATTTATAAAAATATCTTATAATTAAAACTAGATCAATTTCATGATTAAGCAAGCTTACAAAAAGTGAACCTTGGTTTTTAAAGTTTCATTGTAAATAAGGCACCATACATTACCACCACCAATGAGAAAATTAATTCAAGATCAAATGGGCATAACACCACTAGCAATTCTCTATAGTAGTATCTTAAACCTCAAATGAAAATTTATGTTTCATAAGTAATTCTATAAAATTAATTAACTTTAATTGTTCGCATATGCAATAATACTCTGATATGCTAATTTTATGATAAACTTACCATTAGTATTTAAACCTTAAATAATCTAATCATCATAATGTTCTATATTTTGTTATGCCAAAATTTTAATTTTATCATTAAATTAGAATAAATTCTCAATTGAAATCCTATTTCATCCCTATTTATTACTCACTATTAACTCTGGGACTTTTATCATAATTAACTATAATTCTTGCCTTCAATTAAAGAATAAAATCATTGTAACTAGTAGCCTAAGGATCCAATAGAGCTCAAATGTTATTGCCATTCCTTACTCAAAAGCAAAAGCCTTTTTTATGATTACTACTTTTTTTATCATGTATCCCTTTCCAAGCCTATAAACTACACTTGGAGGTTAGTCAACAAATAATAAAGAATGGACATACTTTGCCCAAAAATAATGCACTTAATCAGCCTCTTTTTTGTTTTCAATTTCCATATCAATTTAGATAGGATTGCTAAATTCAAATTATGAAATTGTTTAAATTCAAGCCCACATTTAGAATTTGGTAACATAAAAATGATCAAGCTTTGTAACTAAAATCATATTATTTCCTTTATCCATGCCACCAAAATCTTTTGCAAACTATACCTAACTTAGCATACACTAATAGAGGGATTTTGAGAGTGGACATACCATAAACTAGGAGTTATTACAAAATAAAATGAACCATAGTCATCCTACTTACCAACAATAACATATTTTTCCTTCATCCTATCAACCTCATTTATGCTTTATTAATTACATATCCAAAATCAAATATCTTTGAATTAGTGACATTTCCATAAACTAGACCAAACCTTCTCAATCAACCTAAAGCAAATTCCTAGAAAAGAAAACTCTCAACTTCTATAAATTAATTCTCTGACCTAACTATTGTGTGTAAGCCTCTAAGATAAAGCATAAAGTATAAGATTTCTTAAGATTAGCCTCTATGAAGATCACAATTTCATCTAGAAAACATTAAGTGGAATGTAATGGGATCTCTATAATATAATTTAATATAATAAATCTTCTTATCTTATTTAGCTCAAAAAATAAGTTTAAAAAATACTTTTGATATTAGAATAAATAGATAAGGGGATAATAAATCTCTCTACTTTAAACCTCGAGATGGCACAAACCTCTTCATAAGGCTTCTATTGAGCAAAACTTGAAAGGAAATCATAATGATGCATTATTTTATCTATTAAACAAATATAGATAAAATCCAAATAACTTTAATAAATGTAAATGAAAATTACATTCCACCTAATTATAAGCTCTTTCCATATCTAATTTGACCCTTATAAAGCCAACTTTACCTCTCTTCTTTGAAAAGGTATGAATGATGTTCTAAGCTATAAGCTTAATCTCTATTATCCATTACCCATGGATAAGAGTTGATTAAATAGGCAAAATTAGCATCCACATGAGAGTCTACACCTAATTAACAATAATTTTTGAAATAAGCTTGTAAACAAATTCATATCAACTAATCAAATGAAAATCTATAAATTGTTTAGCACCCTTGACTTTCAAAATTAGCACAATGAAAGTGGAATTTAATTCATGCAACAATAGCTAAACCTAAAAAATTCTTGAACTATCATCATAACTTAATCCCTTACTATATGCCAACACCATTTATATAATATTCCCATTATCACATTCAGCCTTAAAGTTTTAAGATCTAGCATTTCTTTAATTGTTTTGTTAATTTCATCATACAAAGAAATTTGACATAAAAATTCATTCTCTTCCATACCACTATAAAGTTGAATTAGACCATTAAGATTATTGAAAAAAATGAACCTTATCACCATTAAAAAGCTTAGAGAAATCCTTTATAAACTAATAAACAATCCATAATCTATCTCATGTCTAATGATCATTTTCACTCCAAACAACAACATGTTATTAAATTTTCTATGAATTACTATAGATAATTGATAAAAACCTAGAAATTTGATCTCTATCCTTCACCTAAACCTCCCAAGATTTCTAGTGCCAAATGCTTTCCTACTAAGCCAATTACTCTTGAATATTACATTTAATGGTTTATACTAACTCACGATTCTCATTACTTGGCTCCCTAGCTATAACATTTGTTAGATCTCAATTTAACCTTTCTAGTTATGTTTTATAGTGCTTAAAATATCTCAATAATTCAATCAAATCCAAAATCTAGAAATACACTTTTTGTGGTTGTAAAAGAATAGAACATGTTTGATTCCACCTTTTAAGAGTTTTCTAAACCTTCCTAGTTTTCTACATTAGTCGATAAGCCAATGAGCTAGAGTAAATTGATTTCCATGCAAAATCAATAACCTATTTGCAAGAACCATCCAAGGGTTATGCCATTAAAAATCGAAAAGGCCTTAAGTGATTTTTTTGTCAATAAATAAGTCCAATAAAATTGAGGCATGATTAAATGCGACACTAGTTAAATGAGACACTACAACTTTAAAGGAATTAATTCACCATGTTGAATTTGAAATGGTCCCATCTAACTATTCCCGAACTATAAGTTCATTCATCCAACCATTGTCCTAAGTAAAAGTAAAACCAATAAAATTAATTCCTATCCTTCCTAAATGATTCATGAAACTAACAAATACAACATCATTGGAATCACTAACCTTTAAACCCCCACTTTTATCCTAACAATGAAGTAATATGTTGAAATATCCCATAATCACCTAAGGATAAGCCATATTTTGTTGAAATTCATATAATTGATCCCATAAGTTGTACTTTTCTGGATCATATGACAAACCATAATCACCCATGAGAAATCAATAACAAATGAACCCAGATAATCTAATCTTGTAATGAATTAGTCAGTTTAAATTTCTAATAACCTTTATATCAAATCAAATATCCACAATAAATCCAATCCTTCTTTGCTTCCTTTGGCCCTTACTACCCAAACATTATCATAATAGTTACTTAAGTCACCTCTTCAATTCTAGATTGATTTGCCTTTATTTTACAAAGAAAAATACAATCCAATTTATGAGTTCTAACTAAGACTCATAAGGCTTTTAGTATTAAAGCTTCCTTAATTCCCTGATAGTTCCAAGAAAGGGTTTTTATGGTTCCTAAAAGGTTATTTAATCATTTGTAAAAATAAATTTTTATAAGTAGTCATAAATACTTATAGGTTATGTTGCAATGATTTGTCCAAGAGTTTACAATATAAATGTTTCAATTTATTATATATACATTGAAGATTTTACATTGAGACCTTGCAAAATTTAGTATAATTATTTTTATATTTGTATTTTTTTAAAGTAAAAGCGCTCTCTTTTTATATAACTATTTTTCCCTTTATAATTTCAAATATATATTTATTTTTTATTAAATTAATATAAAATTTAATTACTATTCATTGGTAATTATTTCTTATTGTAAATTATCCTTCTATTCTAGTTATATTTTTGTGTTAGAGAAAAATCACGATTCCTTGTCAAGCAAGTATTTTGAATTATAAATATTTGAATAAGACAAAGGTTTGAAGTATAATAAGGATGGAAGATGTGAATGCCTATAGAAATAATATAAGAATCCTTGTAAAAGTTTGAAATAGATATAGAAATAGTAGTTAAAAAGTTGTAAGGTTACATTGAAAATTTTCATACACATTATCCTATAATCTTTATTTACAATAGAACTCTTCTCTTTTGTATTTTTTTTCCCTTTAGATGGAAGGAAATGGAAGGAAGGGGAAGGGAAAGGAAATTGAAAGTTATGTACTACTCTTTCCTTTATTTGAGAGTTTTGTTTAAGGAAGTGATTGTAATGAGAGTTTATAGTTAGTTCTCCAAAGCTTTCCACTCTTTAATATTGTGTATTCCTTCAAATTAAGAGTTTTGGAAGGTTGTTTACTTAATTTATAATGTTAACCCTATTTTAATTTTTAAGATACATTTACATTCTTAGCATTTTATTATTATTTACATTTAAATAAAAATATATTATTTATATTTCTTTGAAAAGTACCTAGCATGGGAAAAATATGTATTATAGTTGTGAACATTTTTAATAAAAATATATAAAATTATCTTTTTTTGTTGATAATAATTAGACATGCAATTGTGAATCATATTTATTTATCTATACACATTTATATTTATTTTGTTCCACTCATATTAGCTTTAGGATGAATATGGATTGTGTTATTATTAATCTTGTTAAATAAGGGTCATATTAGGTCAACACACATTATTTTTTTGATAAATATTTTAAGTAAAAATTATAATATTATTGCATGTTAATTTACTATGTCATTTCTAGAGAGATTTTTTTTGTGATTGATAAATTAAAAAAAATTGGAGAGAGATATTTTTTTGAAATTTTTTTAATTGTAAAAAAACACATTAATGAATTAACTTTTTAAGAAAGGATAAAATTGAAAAAATGCTTACAAATTACTTATATATTTTGGTTTAACTCTTTGTTATCATTTCTTGTATAAGAAGAGAAGAGTCTTGAATTAATCTTTCTTTGCTCTCTCCATTCTCTCCCATTGTCCTTTCTTTTGTTCCCTTTCTAACTTCCAAACATACCGCTAGAGTTTGGAGATTTTTATATTAAAGTAAATATAATAATTAGTCTTTCATTTGTAAAGGTAGTAGGTTTATTATATCTTTTAAATTTTAGAAATAGTATTATTAATTTTTTATTTTTATTATAATTATTTATCTATCCATTCACTTATAATGTTAAAATAAATAAAAAATATTGAAACAGATTGTTAAATAATACATTAATGATGTCAAATGCATGTTTACTTTTTAGTTATATTCTTTTTTTCACCATTTATTATAATATTACAAGTAAAGGGAGAAACAAATAATTATAATAAAAATAAAAAATTAATTGTATTGATTATAAATTTTGAAAGATATAATAATCATAACCTTTAAATGAGAAACTAACCTCTTAAATTGTTTGTATGTTATTGCACTACTTTAATTATTTTAATTGCTTGATGTTGGTTTATTTGAAGACTGAATTTTTATGACACTTTGCTCATAAAAATAAAGAACCAGAATATATGTTTTTACAAATAAAAACAATGTTAATATAATTGACTTAAATTTCAATGATGTTAGCGTAATCTATCGTGTACACTTTTATTTCTAGGTAATATAAGAAAATTGATATTTAGTAAGTGAGAATTTAAATGCGTATATTTTTGTCCATGGAGAATATCTTTGACCAATAAATTATTTTCGTTTAGACGATCTAGTATCTGTGCTGATTTATGGATATTTCATATTTATTTATTTAGTATTTATTATGAAATTCTTCACACTTGATCTTAGCCAAAAGGGTATATTATGAAATTCTTCGTGTTCTTTGTATTGTCAATTCAATATCAACCAATAGATTTTAGTTGCAGCATTTTTAGTAGTTTCGGTGACATAGCATTAGTTAAAATATTGTGAAAATTGTGAGTAGAGTTGCAGAGCCTAACGTGCCCATAACTATTAACCCATGGTAATGCTCTAACCGCAAACATTTTTAGCAATGGCATTATTTTTTTTAAATAATATAAATGACTAAATTATTGAATACACATATAAAATATAGATATTGAATTCAAAATATAAATAAAATAAAATAAAATATTTAATAAATATCATATATCAAATAAGTCAAAAATTCTTAGTAGCAATATAACTTATGGATAATGCTCTAATTGTCAATATTTTTAATAGTGTGATATTTTTTTTAATAATAAAAGTGATTAAAACTAAAAATTCTAGAATCAAATTTAAGATATTATATGAGTCAAAGGCTCTTGGTAGTAGTGTAACCATTTCTACTGCTATTTTTAAAAATATTTCATATTAATGATTTAAGGTTGAATTCAAAATGTTACATAAGTGCACTAAATAATTATATTTTCATCACAAATAATTTTTTCCTACAAAATTACCATTTATCTCAAAAAGAATTACAACATCTTGCACAATATTTACAAGAAAATCAGAAGAGTTGCAACCTTTTGCTTATCAGAGTAAATCATTTGATTGTATAGCTAAAGCATCATAAGAACTGTTCTCAAACATGCCATAAACTTTTAAGATTCTATGCAAAACGAGTCATTAACTTACATGACCATATATATATTTGCCATGAAAGAGAGAGAGAGAGAGAGATTTGCAATAATGTATAAAAACTAGATAAATTTGAGGTGGGCAAAATTTGTCAATCTGTCAGTGATCAAAGGGGGACAGAACCAAATCAACCATAAGAACCGGGTGAATTCGATAAAGAAAAAAAAAGTAAAATTCAATATTTTGCAATCATACGCAGGTGGGCCCCTTCTAAACTGAAGGGGACTGAACCCAACTAACCTTAGATGACTATCCTTCCGCTCAGCATTTTGGGCCAAGTAAAATGCCTTAAAGGCTATTCGTCCCCATTATCAATATACTTTTTTTTTATTATCAATTATTTGATATCCCATAGATCACATTAAACTTTTGCTTAAAATAGATTCAATATAGAGATAAAGTTTTTTCAACAATATTTTTTTTATTTATAAGATTCAAATTCAAAATCTTCTTAAGGAAACCAAATTCTTAACTATTCAAACCTAGCATCATTAGTATTATAAATATACTTTGATTATGCTATTACTTTCAATTTGATTTAGTTAACCTTAATACAAAAAGTTCATGAATCAATTGAGTATTTGAGCTTAATTAAGTTGCTCAATCGATACATACGCTCGGAATAAATTGTAAATACACATATGATTTGATTCATGGATATTTACTCTAATGTTATTAAAATTTGTTGACAATATTTTTTTTTGGCAGTTGGTTTCATTAACACCTAATTATTATATGCTTTATTTTAAGCAATTTTTTAATGAAAATGGAAAAAATACACAAAAAAATCAAATTTCCTCAATATTTGACATAAATAGTTAAGAAACATAACATTACTTGAAATGATTTAAAAATCAAGTATATAATAAAATCCTAAAATCAAAGTAGGCTACCATTTTTATATACATAAGAAGATAGTAAGTAAAAATGCCTAAAAGAGAATTATGAAAAGAAGCTTTATAAGAGTGAACCAACGAAGTTTTGTCTCAAAGAAAGGAAGTCATGTAGAAAACTTAAATATAGTCAAGGAAAGCTTTCTAACTCAAGTAGAAAAGGAAGGTGAGATAACTATTTAAAGGTGTTAGCATAGCTCACTTTTGCTTAGTTTCACTAATCCTAAATATGAATACCCTAATTGTAAGCTTCACATAGGGAAGGATCTAAAAAATTAGAGTCACTTCCCTATCGAGTAGAGAAATAATGTAATTGTAAAGTCAATTTATTTGTTGTTTAAGATTTTTCTTGACTTCCTCTAATAATTACTTTAAAGTTCCCTTTCAAGATTAGTAAGGTTTTGAAAAGCAATCACTTGGACCTCTATTATATCTTACTTACCCCTGTTCCACTTAATCCCAATTAAACTTCTTCTTATATCTTGACTAGAAATAGAATAGAACCTTTCTAAGCAATCTCGCTTATTCCTTTGCTTCAAAGATAAAGTTGTGATTGGCTCACCAACCTATGAGTTACAGACACAAACCTAGCTTGATTTATTCCCTTATACAATACTTAAAAATATTTGCTCTAAACTTGTTAAATAAAAGTATGTATGTATGTGTATGTATATATGTGTATATATATATATATAACCATAAAAGTAAATTTCACATTATTTGAATTTACAAGATTATAAGTTTCAATACACCCATTTATCTATCTTCTCTTAGATTAGATGATTTCCTTAACTTTAGTATAAAATAAAATATCCACTTTTTTTAATGGCAGGAGTAGCATTTTATTCAATGTGCATACATGAGATCCTAAGTTCAAGTTTAAAACATAAAGGGAGTAAAGCTTTTAAAACAATGTTAAATGCTATTGTATCACTAAGAATGTCAATAGCAATTGGAAAAAGAAAAAAAAATCTAACTCGAATTAATTGAATCAATTGAAAATACTATGAACTAGCTGAGTGATAAGTTTGTTTAACCCTTAAAATTGACCTGAAAGATGACTTCTTTTCTTTTTTATTTGAATGTATAGAAAATTCTTAAGAAATCTCCAAATTAGAAAAGAATAAAAATATTAGTATTGGAGGATGTTGAAAGGTTTTAAAAGATTAATTATAATATTTCATTTTTCCCTTTCCTTATTAAAGCTTTCAAAGAAAGGAAAAGTTATTCAATAACTTTCTTTTCCCTAATTTTCCATTGATTCTCCTTCATCCAAATATGTCATAACAATTCTAAACTCTTTCTACTTAAGAGGCTTTTGGAGAGTATTCTAGTCATTCAAATAATAAGAGGAAAACTAGACCTCCTCTAAATCTCACACTCTTTATTAGATGCTTTCAAATTGGATGTGGGTCAAGCATTTATTAATCACCTTTTAACCATCTATCTTCCTCATTTTTTTTATGTCCCGTTCTTTTTTGTTATCTTTCCTTTCTTTCTCCCTACCTCTTAAACTTTTGGAAGATAGGAGGGGAAGGGAAAAAAAAAGGCAATAAGGAAGAATGGTGAAGAAAGGAAAAAAGGAGAATAAATTGTTTAGTCATATATAATTTCCTTTTTTTTCTTATTTGGATGTTTAAAAGATCCTTAAGTTAGAAGAATATGAAAATATCAGTATTGAAAAATATTAAAAGTTTTAAAAATTAATCATAATCTCCAATTCTTTTCTCCTCCATTGTAAAACCTTAAATAAAAAAAATTAGTCAATAGTCTTCCCCTCTCCTTCCTATCCTCCTACGTTGAAATTATATTTTTGAGCAAATTCTACATTGTTTGGTTTGAAAATAAGATGAAATGAAGCATATATAAGATAGTCATATATGCTATGGTGCAAATCACATGATACCATTTTTATTGCTTTGAACCATAATAAAATTATTTGCACATATGTCAAGTCACAAATGTGCTATTTACAATTTCCTTCAATGTTAGAAAATTTTTAGTGATCTTATTTGCTTTCTTATTTTCACATTTTTTAGAAAAAAATGAATTTTATTTTAAATCTCACACCTTCTAAAGAAAAGCCAAAAATTTACATTCAATTTGAATATTGTTAAGGTATTTTTTTCAAATTTTTTCACCTATTTTTCTCCCACCCCAACTTTCTTCATGTTCTAATTAACCATATTTTAAAGACATGATGTGTAAGCATATTACATGAAACTCATCAAAATCATGGTGTTTATTAGGAACACATTACATATTGTAGCTAGGGTCACATCCTTAGTTTCTATGTTATATTGGAACTAATTATTCCACTAATTATGTAATCAATGCACTAATTAACAATTTAATTAACTTCAAAAGAAACTTACACATAATTCTTTAAATATTTTTCAAGATTTCCTCTGTAACCTTCATGTAGCTTCCTTCTTTTCCCTTTTTGGTAATAAGGGTTGAAAGTTGGAGCATACCCAACTACCTATCCAGCAATAGCATTTGAAAAAAATCATAAACCAATTGGATTAAGCATGTAATTTAATTTAACAAATAAACTATGAATCTAAGGTTGTCCTTAATGATTTTAAATTAATAAAAAAAATATTTAATTACATAGTTTAATTAAGTATATTTCCATTAATGATCCTATAATAAGTCATCCTAGAAACTAGCTAACTTGTCCTCTACCTGTATTTATTTAATTATATAATAATCAAGATCTTTGGAGTGGATATTGCATTTACCATTTGGACTAAGAAAGAAGTCATGGCTTCCTCATGCTCAAATTTCATTTTATATTGTTAAATTAAAATTTTCAAAAAAAAAAAGATTCTTCAAGGTTCATTTTTCATACTCAAGTCTAACTTGTAAATGCATTAAGCTTTGTGTTTTACAGTAGTTAATTAGGTAACATTAATTTATATATTTAGGAGAATAAGAAATAAGAGAGATTGCTATTGGTGTTTACTTGCTTGAGGGGAAAAATAATTTTTAGGAAACTATTGTTTTAATTTTTTTTATATTTGGATCACACATGGAAGTTAGTTAATAAAAAGTTATTTCTAATCAACAAAAAATGATAGTATATTAATATATTGTGAGAAAAATGATATCTCTTTTGAAACCAAAAGAATTTATTTCTCTAAATCTTCCTATATTATATAATCTCACTTTCTTTTTCATTTTTTTACTCTTTTCTACTCCTCTTTTTCTCCCTTTACCACTCTTTCTTCTTACTTCTTTCTTTTTTATTTTTCTATTCCTTTCATTCCTTTTTTTTCCTCACCTCTTTCTTTCTCTCATTTACCTTTCTTTTGATCTCTAATTCTTTATCCATTCATTCATTTTGCATCCTTTCATTTTTATCTCTTATATATATTTTCTTAATATTTTAAAAATCAGATTAAATCAAACAATATGACCGATCCAATTAATAGTCATTATGTTATTAAATTCAAATTGATTAAAAGAACTATTTCAACAATCACATTTTGAATAAGCTAAGATTAAAAAATTCTAAAAAATTAGCCAATTAATCTTTTTCCTTTCTTTTAACTTTTAGACTTCTTTTTTGGAGTTGAATTGGCCTAACAAACCTATATCTAATTGAAAAATAATAAAAAGAACAAATTTAACACATAATTATCTAATAATTCATTAATTTACTTTATATATCTTTTATTTTTTTATTTTTTATAAATTATGAATTAATATATACAATGTAAATTAACTATTATTTAATTTTTTTAATAAATTTATATAAATTTTTATTTATAATGTTATCTAGTTTGATCATTGGTTCAATTAGTTAGACCAATTGAACCATAATTTGATGACTTTTTGGGTTCATTGTCCAACATAATTTTTAAAACATTGCTTCTTCTCTCTTTTCTTTTATTCCTTAATATTAATAATTATATCAAAAATAAAAATTATGTTAAGAGAGTGTTTAGTTAATTAATAGAGTAAGTAAACATAATTATCAATTTTAATCAAAATTAAATTAATACAAATTAATTTTATGAATAAATGAAAAATATGAAAAAAAATAAGTCTTCTTCTTCTAATGTTATTTTCAAATACAAAAAACACTTAACTTCTTCATCTTTGGTGCAATTCTATGGTCCTTTAAAGACTTAAACTTATTTCACAATTTAAATTTGATTTCGAGTTCTTATTGTGCAAATCTCATGAAGTATTCTACTCTTATAGAAAAAAAAAAGAATTATATTATTGTGCCTTTAACAATAAAGATAAAATTTTTATATATAATATTATTTTTAATAAATAAAAATGATTTATATTTATGCACAAAATAAGATAAAATATTTTCTCTTATATTGTTCAAATAA
Source organism: Sindora glabra (assembly GCA_020226215.1). Classification (NCBI taxonomy): domain Eukaryota; kingdom Viridiplantae; phylum Streptophyta; class Magnoliopsida; order Fabales; family Fabaceae; genus Sindora; species Sindora glabra. The sequence goes on along the minus strand of CM035235.1, from coordinate 49,299,241 downwards.
TAAAAATATCAATTTATTTTCTTAAAATGTATTTTCTTATGATAGTATTTTTCAATACAATTATATTTTTCCTTGGAACAAATATAACCTTGGTTTAATTTTACAAAGAATCTCCCTTTTTGTTTTTTTTTATTTTTTTTTGAAAAATTAAATTTCATCTGCTTATAATTTTATCTTTTTTTATTTAACCTACTTGTGATTTTAAATGTTGTAAGTCATCTATATGTACTTTCAATCTTTAATACTTTATTTACTTAAACTATTTTTAATTCAAAATTTAATAAAAAAAACTCACATGCATTGCATTTAATTTTTATTTCTTTAAATTTTGACTCAATTTAATACTTATTTTAAATTAAATTTCCCCTTAAAAAAATTTAATTCCATTAAAAATTTATTTTCTACAATGTAATCAACAATTGTTGAATAGAAAATGTCAAGTCAAATTTTTTAAAGATAAATTAATTTTAAATAAATATCAAATTAAAGCAAAATTAGAGGAAGTAAAGAAACATACAATGCACAAGAGTTTTGTTGTTAATTTTGAATGAAAATGGTTTAAGTAAGTAAAGTATTAAAAATTAAAAATGCAGATGAATAAATTATAATATTTAAAATTACATGCGAGTTTAATGAAAAATAATGAAATCATATATAAGTTAAATATAATTTTTTTATTTTTATTTTCTAATAATAAAAGTAGTTGAACCACACAACTACATACTAAATTAGGATCAAATCAAAGATAAGAAAGAGCAAAACTTTCCAAAAGAAAAAAAACCAAATGTCACTTAAATTATAGGTTCCCAACAATCTTGTCCTTAATGTTTTCCCTGTTCAAACCCACCATTAAAAATAAGTTGCATTATTAATTAAGATATTCTTATAACATATCATCACCAATAATAGTTGCAAAAAGGCTAAATAAACATTTAAATTAGACGTGGGTTTTCTGCATCCTCCTACGGTATGTGGGGTTAGAGTAGAATTTTTCTTCATTTAATGATCTAACTACTCTTACTACTAAAATAAATAAATATAATTTATGAGAAAAAGGATGTTTACTTGACAAATAATATTATTTCATGAAAAAGTATTCCAATGAAAATTTGAATTAAAAAAAATGAAATGTTATCATCTCTATAGATTTTACACTTTAATAAGAAGTCTTCCTTTATAAATATTTTTTTAAATTGCACAAAACCTTCCTATATTTATCTTGATTGTAATATATCCATTGTATTATTAAAATATGCTATTATATTTATTTAATGATATATATAACCTTCCTCTATTAATATTTTATTAGATATTTAAATGAAATTAATTTATGATTTCCACATAATTCATTTTTACTCTGGCATTCAAAGAAAGTTATACTAACCTCAAAAGAATCTCTTAACATTCTTTCTTCCTCTTATAATATTAAAAAAATTATAATTTATAAATTAGCTAAAAAATGACAAGTGACTCACTCATTCCTCACCCACAAGAGAAATTTTTGTATATTTCAACTATATTATGTGATTTTAATCATAACCAACAAATGAAGGGTAATTTTCAATTTCTACCATTTCAATGTCTTGAAAATTGGAAAATCAAAATTTTAATATGCATGAACGATACAAAATTAACAATTATCCTTTATTTATTTGGTATAATTAAGGATACATAGTATAATTTAAGTATATAAGAATTTCTCCTCTCATAAAATAAGCATTATATGAGTTTTCTCATTTGAGGCATTCTTAATCCAAAGAAAAAAAATTCTTTTATTCTTCTAATGTTAGCAATTGTTCCATAAATTATATCCTTATAGTTAAATTGTTATCCAATCATCGCTAGCAATCATTAACAACAAAATAAAAAGAATTACAATATCATAAAATATTTGTGAAAGTGGTTCCCTAATGTTTGTATATTAGTATTCTTCAACTATATTGTATGTGATCAAATATATATCTAATTTCTCCTTAGCAATTATAATCCATTTTCCTCCATTAATGCAAGTAAAGTCCTTCCATTTTAATTCAATTTTATGTTTGAAATAATAGATATATGCTCTCACAACCAACTTGTATTTCCTATGAATTAAAACAAATTTATAGTGAAGAAAACTTGAATCATTGCATCTAAAAAAAAACTAAATCATATCATTCAAGAATAAGAAATTCATGGTGGAATTCCTCTGGTTAATTCAAATGAAGGAATTCCTCTAATGAAATAATCAAAGTTTAAAAATTTTCTTTTATGAAGCGAAAGTTTCATAATGGCAATATATTAAAAATTATAAATAAATTAGAGGTAAAAGTTAATAGATTTTTTTAAATATAATATTAATTTCTTTTAATATCGGAAGAAAATAGAATCACTTGAGAATTATATATTGATTGCATTAGGATATCAAATAGAGAATTGATAAAGGAAAGTTATATGCACCATTAAATAAATATAAAATGATAAGCAGTATATTCTAATATTATAAAAAATAGATTACACATAAAAAAATATATGTAAAATTTACCCAACATTTTTTGAAAAAAATATTAACCCCCCGGGCGGAAAGGAAACAATTCAAATGGGTCAACATTTTAAATATGCTGTCTCTGTCTTAATTTCAAATTGAATCAGATTATTAATTCATCAAATCTTATAATAGTCAGTGTTTAAATTTGATAATGACATTTGCGAAATTAAAATGCAATTCTTCTTTTCCTTCTTCCCACTTGCTTTCCTTAATTGTTCCAATTGATGATCAGGATTATGTCTCTGACTTCTAGATTAGAGAGCTTTTACTATAAGATACAGGCACACTACGGTGTCTTTGTAGGAATCCTGGGTTTGAAACCCAGGACATGTGGCGGAATGTCATTCGGCCATTTTAGGAAATTTATCCTACTATGAGTACGTCATGTCAAGACTACTAACGCTAATAGTCTATTTACCAGTGGTCACATCGCTTTGATTTTGAGGATAAATATAGGAAGGGTCAAAACTACTAATACTAGTAGTATATTTACCAGTGGCCACATTACCTGGATTTTGGAACCCAGGCGGCACCGTAGAAATCCCCGAAGATACATCATAGGAAAAGAGGCAACTTATTTTCAACCTAGCTGTCAACCACTTTTGGTGAACTTTAGCGTGCATAATTAAATACATTAGCGCTAACTCAGATTTTAATTAAGTATACAGTAACATTTTGCTAAAGCCAATATTAATATTAAAAAAATCTTAATGCAAAAAATGAGATCTAAAATTGAATTTTAAATCTTTTATATTTATTAATTTAAATTTTATATATTTATTCCATCATTCTATATTCAATGATAACTCTTAATTTGTATTGAAAATTTAATTTCACAATGTATAATATTATTGTATGAATATTAATCGTAGCTTCCAGTAATGTTAGCTGGTGATAAAATGGGAGCAAGTAGCAAATAATTTACCATGAACGGTGATGAACAAATTGAAAAGTAACTAAAAACATATTTTCATTTTGCTTCTTGAAAATTAATTTTGTGTCAAATTTTAATTTATTTTTTAAAAAATTAACAATTTAACTGACGTGACGTTATCATCTCCTAAGTGACACATTAATTCCTAATTAATCCCATAAAAAATTATGTTAACCTCCTACTCTAAAAAAATAAATATAAATTTTAGTTATGTAAAATAAAATTTATATCAATTTTGTCACTTATAAACGCTGATAGTATTAATTTGGTTATTAAAGATTAATTCTATCTCAATCTTTAATCTCTCCTTTCTTGGGTGAATTAAGTTGTTACCGTTAATTCTTCTTTAGCATTTTCAATGGTAATTTTATAGACTAAAACTGAATCCAAATATAAAAATCTAACTTCCAAATATAGAAGTAAACATACTTTTACAAGTTTTATAATTTAATTGAATAGGGTTGCCATGACATTTATAAATATATTTTAGAATTAAATATATTTTTTAATAAAAATAGAGTAAATATACTTTGATAAATTATAAAATTCACTTAAATAAAGTTTTAATATTATTTAAATATGCTTAAGATAAAGACTTTTGTAGGGAAAGTTAAATAATTTTTTAATAATTAAAATAATGATATTTCAAGCATTTAAATTATTCATAAATACTGTATGTATTTTCAAATTAGTTTTCATTTAAATAGTACTTCAAAATTGTACTTAATCTAACAAACTTTAAATAATTGATATAATAAAATTATAATATCATTTTATAAAACTTAAAATTTAGATATAAAATAAAATTATTATTTAAAATTTAAAATTAATAGCCAAATCATTTGAAATAAATAATTAATTTGTATATTTTTATAATAATTACTAAAATTTTCAATAATTTATAATATTTAAAGCAATTGCCTCAAAAGTTATATATTTTTAATCAAATTATTTTCTAAATTTTCTATAAGATAAATTTTTTAAGTCTTATACACTTAAATTCTAAATATTTCAAATTTTATAAAAGAAATTTTCTAGATATTATTCAAAAAAATTTTGGGTGTCCCATGATATGTATTTGGAAGTAAGAGTATTTTTAATATATAAAATACTATTGAAAATATTGAAGGAGAGTTAATAGTGCCAACTTAATTTAGCTATTAAGTTTTTTCCTTTCCCTAAAGACGAAGTGACTAAATTTTGAGATAGAGTTAATTCTTTGGGATCAAATTGATGCCAATTAATATTAGTGAGAGATGAAATTGATAAACACTTTCCCTTACAGTAACTAAAATTTATGTTTATTCTTTTAGAAGACTGACATGTTTTTTAATCCGGGCTCATCAATATTTAATAGGTCATATAAGAGTTACAACATCAAGTCCATCAAACCATTAAGTTTTTTGGTCCTCTCATGTCGAATGGATTAAAATTAGAGATAAAGTTAATTTTTACATACTAAATTGATATTGATTTTTAGTTAAAACTTAATTGATAAAAACTTAATATTAGAAGAATTAAAATAAAATTTTAGTCTTAAAAGTTTAAGAAGTCATTTACTTCACATATGAAATATAATTTTTTGTGATAAATTGAGCTTTTGGGAAAATAAACTCCTTTGTAAACTTTTGGGAAAGTACTTAACATTATTTGATCGATAATTAAAAAAAAAAACACTTTTGAGGAAGCTTTTGAATTTTTTTGTTTTGAACTTTGAACTTTGAACTTTACAATAAATATTATCAAAATAACTATTATATCTTTTAAAATTGTATAATAAAAAATTAAAAATATAAAAAAATTTAATTAAGATTAAATTTTAATTTTTAATTTACTATAAAAATTAAAATTTAATCATATAAAAAAACTAAGATAGTTTACCTACACAAATATATACATACATACATATATGCATATATATATTCAAACTCATTGCAAAGATAAAAAAAGTACGATAGTTATTACTTAAATTGAACTGAGCTAGTTTTGAATTTTAGGCAAATTAAAATCATATTTTTTGAGATTTAACTTAATTACACTCACATCCTTCTACTTTCAAGAAATATACACACGTCTCTTTTTTTCCAAAAAAAAAAAAAAAAGGCAAAGAAAGTGAATATATTTATAAAACAAAAGTGGATGGATGTGAGTGTATATAAAAATAAAAAGGGTGTGAATGTAATTATATTAAATTTTACAAAAAATGTGTTTAATTTGCCTATAAATTTTTATCCATAAATAATATTGAAAATTCTTAACCAAATAAGGGCAAGCATTATGCGACTTTTTATATAGGACTATAAAATAGATGGATTGGATTGGATATAAATTAGTCTATATTGTCCAAGAAAAAAGAGAATCAAATTTTGAATGGTTTAAATCTAATTTATCTTTATAATCTGATGTGTAGATTCACAAACTTTAATTGCAAGTTTGCAAATTAATTTGTATCTGTCAAGTTTGTGCAAATCAACACATGAAAAAAAAAGTCCAATTTTAAGTAATTCAATCCAAAAAAATTCATAAACTGAACCAATCCATGAATTTCATTCCATTTGACAGGTCTATTCTCATATTTCTCGATAAGCATAACTTCTTTTAAAAATTTTATTTCCTCTACTTTAATAATTAATGATCAAGTAAGCAACTTATTTATTTCTTATGTCATGAAAAATTACATCTTATATATAACTTTCTATCAATCAAATGTTCTCTAAATTTTGCACTCTTTTTTTTTTTCAATTTACACTTAAGTACCCTCACATCTTTTTTTTATCAAGTATAAGCTTAATCTTGCTCCAAGTGCAAGTAATAAATAATAAAATTCTTCCCACCAAAGATGCTTTCAAAAATAAAATTCAAAACCTTCTGTCAAGTTTGAAAGACTTTGAAACTTAACTTATTACTATTAAACTAATCAATTATTAGTATTCTCACAACACTAATTAGGGGATCAAGATTTTCTCTTTTTTATATTTTTTTTGAAAAATGAAAACATAAATTTTACTTCAAAGTTTATAATTTCAAACAAAAAAATATATATTTATCTCTTTCTAAAATTTATCTGATATATTTTCTAAGAAAAAGATTAGATACAATTAGGAAATGCACTGAGTCAATTTCCCTGATTAGGAAAAACTTGGGAGCATTGCATGTCACTGCATGAGTGAAAATCATGATTAACACGTAAAACTCCTATAAAATTCCATGTTAACAATAACTGGAATGGAAATCATTAAATTATGTGATATTACCAGCCAAACTAAAATATTTTTTGGGGGTATGTAAGTCGAGTAATTTGTAATTTTTTAATCTGATAAGATGTGTTACGCAAATTTTATCTTGCCGTAAGTACTAATTTATTGTCTTATGAAAGTTTCATATGTTAATTAAGATTTTTTATTTTTAATTTGATGAAGTTGATTTATTTCAATTTATATATTAAAAATAAAATATATATTTAAAAAATTCAATATAATTAATTATAATACTAAAAGATCGAAATTATAATTAAATCCGAGAAATTCTACTCTATCAAGCAGGTTGCCTTAAAATTATAGAAATCACGAAGGAAAGTGAATTAGTTATCGACCACCAGTACTTAAAGTGGTAATAGGTTCATGGTCAATTAGTTGGTCATTATCCTTTTTATTCTCTAAAATTTTTAATTGATTGGTCAAGAGACTCAAGACCTTTTCAACTGTGTCCCATGTTCTCAATCAGTTTCTTTAAAATATAAAATATATTTTAAAAATAAAATAAAATATTATAAATTTAAAAATTATTTTTAATTAAATATTATTTGTTAATTTTTAATTTTTTAATCAAACGTAAAATCTTCTCGCACTTTTGAGAAATCACATTCATATTTTTTTACTCTTTAATATTTAATATTGGTATTAATAAAATGGTATTTGTTTTTTATTTAGGATTATTTTGACCGTATGGTTACTTCATGAGAGCAACTAGAAGATCAACGGCTAGGGATTGCTCATAGCATGCTATTAAATCAATGACCGTTCATCAGGTACAAACAAAGGCCAAATCAACTGGCCCCCACATATTTAAACCTGCTTTACACGCAATCCTGCGACCGTAGCATCGTATCCCAGATCCCATGTGTTGTGTCCGGGAATGCAAAGACACTCCTACCCTTCCTTTTATGATAGACTCCTCGGTTCTTTTGTTTTTTTTTTATTTGTCATTAAAAAACTAATTCTTTTTATTTATAATTTTAAAAAAATTAACATGCATTAATTAATTCTTTTAGCTTTGTATTTATGATGTTATTAAATGTTCAGCTTCTCAATTACCCAACTCATTAATTGAATTTTAATATAGAGTAATGAAATAAAATCGTATAAATAAGTTACAATTAAGTTTTTTGAAATTTAATTTAATTATATTAATATTTCTCTATTTAAACAAATATATATTTATTTTTTCTTATTCTAGATATAAATTCACTTTTTATATTATGAAAAACAAGAAAATTGAGCTTATATATTTTGAATTAAAAACATGCATGTTTAATTAAATTATAAATGTAATATCAATAAGGCACTGGTTAAGTGTAAAAAAATGTTAATGTTAAATGGATTCTACCTTCCGGCTATTCAAATTTAAAAAATAATTTTTGTTGGTACAGAAAAAGTTTATTAAGATAATTTTGGAATAATTTCTTCATTTAATATCTAGAAAAATTATAAAATTTATATTTATTTTTTCTATAACGGGGTTATATTGTTATAAAAAATATTTCTAATTATACCATGATATTGACAGTGTTAATATTATTTTTATTTATATTTTAAGAAATAAGTAGATTATTTTTAAAATTTTAAAAATCAATCAATCATACTATTAAAATATAAATAAAATAATATTAAAATTTTAAAATTACGGATAAGACTGCAAATATTTCCTGCAGTAGCCAAGGAAGGAATTCTCGAGCGTAGAAATATATGGAAGGGCAGAAGAGGGAATGGAGGGAAATAGTCCAAGTTGAACACCACGTGAATTTACGTTGAACACAGAGAAAGAGGGAGGAGTTGTCAGCGTCAGAGAGCAGGTGAGCGCATGAAATGGGACACGTGGCATAAGGACGCCTGAAGGGACGTACGAGTGACGATACGATTCGTTTTGGGCAGTGGCCAAAATGGGCAGATGGCAGTGTACGAGTAAGTGGATGGGCCTCATGTGGGCTTTTTCTCTGTCTCTCTCTCTCCCCTCTCTCCTCCGTATTTTGCTCTCACATAGCTTGAGTAGCTTAGTATGAACAGTGTCTAGCCAGACGACCCCCACGTGTCGGACAAGCCAATCTGAAGTGTACTGCTCCCACGTTTATTTGTCGTCCTTCAAATTTTACTCCACCCCACGCGCGCTTCACTTGCCACAATCTCACTCGTAACCTTTGAACAAGATTGTTAAACGCACCCGAACCAACGAACCGATCGGCAAACTCAAATTATTTAAAATTGTTTCTTATGAATCATATAAGTCGGTTTATATAGATTAAAATTTGTACGGATTGAATGGATATGATTTAGTATACAAATTTATAATTAAAATTTACAAATTTTCATAAATTCAAATTTTTTAAAATTTAATTTATTTTTCATAAATAATATAAATCAAATTCATATGAATTAAAATTCATGCCAACTAATTTATATTTAGTCCATTTAACTTGTCTGACAACCTTGCTTTTGAGATATAAATAAAAAAATTAAAAAAAATATTATTAATTGAAAAAAGAAAGTTTTCAAAATTTGATATATAAAAATAATAAAAATTACAATTCTCTTCTTTTCGCTTTCCTCAAATCCAAACATAATAAAAGTTTGAAATTTAAAATTTTTTATTATTATCTTTTTCATTCTTAGCTGCCAGTGCCATGCATCGGATTAATGCCTTTTCTAATCTCTTTTCTCCTCAACAATTTCTCTCTCCTCATTTTCTTCACATTCAAATGTTGTGTAACTACTTAGTAGGAAACATGATAGAAGGTTCAAAATAGTATTCCTATCAATTTTATTCTTCATTAAAAATTCATATTAATTTAGTTTTTGAATATTAACTTTATTTTAAAGTTTAATTTTTTTTATCATGAATGAATGGAAAATTTTAAAAGCTTCGCTGGCGTTGCCAACTCTTACATAACTCATTAAACATTATCTAACTAAGTCATATTAGTTTCCCACACCAAGGAAATGAACATTAATTTTAATCCTTATAACACAGTTTTTTTTTTTCAATTTAGATCCTCACTAATACTAGTTAATATTAGTTTAATCCTTAAAGAACATTAACTTTATTTTAAAATGCAGCTCCTTTAGGAAGGTAAACTTAATGAATACATTAGGTTGGCACCATTAGTTCTTTTTTTATATTTTCAACGATATTTTATAAGTTGAAAATGCTTTCAAATATAAAAGTCTCACCTCTAAATGTAAATTATGTGATACTCAAAAAATTTTTGAATAAAATTAATAAAATTTCCTTTATGAATTTTGAAATGCATAGAATTTATGTGTATAAAATTTACAAAATGTGTTTTTTATAAAAAATTTAGGAAATAATTTGACTAAAAAATTATAAATTTCAAGGCACTTGTTTTAAGTATTCTAAATAATAAATTATTTTAATCATTATTATGAAAAATATATAAATTAAATTTGTGTATTCAAATAATTTGGCAATTAATTTTAAATACTAAATTACAATTTTATTTATTTTTATGATAAAAATATCAAAATTTTAAATTTTATAAAATGATATTATGATTTTATTACCTTAGCTATTTTAAGTATATTAGATAAAGTATAGTTTTGAAGTACAAGTTTAATGAAAATTAATTTGAAAATAGATACAATATATGTAATTTATTTAAACGCTTGAAGTATTATTATTTCGACAATTAAATAATCATTTAGCTCACCTTATAGCAAATATCTTTGTCTTAAACATATTTAAATAATATTAAATTTTTATTTAAGTAAATTTTATAAATTATCAAAGTATATTTACTCTATTTTTATTAAAATATGTATTTAAATATTTCTAAAACATATTTATTAATTTCATAGCAACATATTTAATTAAATTATAAAATTTATGAAAATATGTTTAAAACAATATTATAGTCCTCTTAGAACTTATTTTATATCATATTCATTTTAATAACATCTATTAATTGAACATTCTTTTTGTATTTGGAAGTGGAAGCATTCTTAATATATAAATTACCATTGAGAATCGGGGAAAAAACTAACATTATTAACTTAACTTATTTATTAAGTATTTCTATCTCTTAATGAATGAAGAACTAAATTTTGAAATAAAGTTAATTTTTAAGAACCAAATTGATATCAATTAATGTTAGTGAAGAACAAAATTGATAAAAATTTCATCTTACAAAAATTAAAATTTATGTTTATTCTTTGTGAGAAATTGACATAATTTTTGCAAGGATTTGTCAACATTTAATGAGTCACATAAGAGTTTATAGTACCATGTCAATCAAACCATTAAATTTTTATGTTCGCATTAAAATTTAAAATAAAATTGATAGAACTTTTTAATGAAAGACAAAATTAATATAAATTTAATTTTATAGAAATTAAAAAAATTTATACTGCATCAATATATAATTCTATTTAACTGTTAATATCTGACCATGTGACATATTATAAAATATTGTTAACTTAGTGCGATAATATATCAATATACCAATGTATAATCGTAAGCTCTCCCGAACATAAATCATAGGAATCCCCAATTTTTACGAAACAAGACCATAAGAACTTGTGGGAAATTTGTCATTTTAGTGTATTATTATTTAAATTAAATTTTATTAATTATTGATTTAAAATATTTTACATTAATAGTAAATAATAAGTAGATAAATCATTAAAAAATATAATAATAATTACTAATTTTTAATAATAATAAAAATATTTTAATAATTTTTTATTAATATAATAATATATATAGATAATAGTATTTAATTAATTTATACTAATAATAAATTAAATTCAATATCAACTCAGAATTGTGAGCCAAATCGATGATATACAAACCAAATGTTTTAGTTCCTATAATAAATGAATTGAGTTGAATTATTCCAATTTATTTGATTCGTTAACTTACACCTTAATCGTTATATAATATAGCATTTTAAGATCGAGGAGACGTGATTTATGCTAGAAATATCCATTAACAATGTACGTAAACACACACCAACATTCAAATTATTTTTTAAATGCTCAAATTATCAATATATGAAAGTAATTGGGAGAAAAAGAATAATACCTTGCGATTTTTCAAAATGTGAGATTATGATATGATTTTGAGTCAAGATATATGTACCCATAATAAGATAACAATGGCGTGATGCTTTTTCAACTTAGCTCAACAATGCGAGACTGTCAATTTTTTAGTAAGTTGTCATCAAATTGTTGAGTCCAAATATTGCCTAGACCTTTTTTAAATGATCTAGGTCTCCCTATGTGGATTGCTTCATGCTTGGCACATGACTGGATTGTGATAAAGGCCATTATGATATTTTAACTATATCACAACATGCCTATATGTGAGTGCAAGATTTCCGTACTGCACCATTTTTTTCAGGGCAGACATGATTAAGAAAGAAATTAGTGACGTGTTTATTATGGTACCCAATTTTAAATTTTCATATAATATGACAAATTTTATAATTATTATTATTCATTTTTTAGTAAATATGATTAAATAATTTCAATTTAATAATTTTTAAAACAATCATATTATATTAGGTCTTGAAACTTTTGAAGCACACTAGAATTTACCAATTAATTATAATTGAAGGAATTTTTACTTTTTCAAGCATTAAAATTTATGGATTTTTTGGAATGTGTAAATTCTTGAAATTATTAAATTGGTTATCAAATAAAAAAATCAAATGAATTAAAAAATCTACACTTTTAAACTTTTTATTATTTTGCCTTTAAAATCTAACGATTTATAATATAACCGATTGTCCTGGATCTCGACACCGTTAAAAAGTACTTGAGCATTGTCGTCTTGACTATACATATATTAACAAATAATTGATTCCCTGGAATTAGATTAAGTCCTAAGACGGTTTAAGCTTGATAAGATCATAAATTCAATTCTTGAAAGTATTTTTATCTAAAAAGGTTTATCATTACTATTCGTATCTTAAACAAGAATTAATCTCATATTTGATAAAAATAGGATACCAACATCTTTGAATATAAACAAAAAGGGAAAATATAATGTGTATGTGTTTATACACACGCGCGCAAGATAAATACTTACTAATTAGATAAAATTAATAATTTTATCTTTAAAATTATAAAATATTATTAAATAATATTTTATATAAATAATTTTCTCTTTTTATATAGATAATTTTATTCTTAAATTATTGTATTGAAGGATGAAGTGCATGTATAAACTATTATTTAAGGATAAAATTATAATTTTATATAATTTAGGAATAATTTTACTAACGTAGCACTTTATAATTTTAGGAATGAAATTATTAATTTTATTTAATATTTATATACATAAGTAATAAATGTTATTTCCTTATAATAATTATTATAAATTCGTTTAGATTATTCTTACATTTTTATTTGAAATAATATTTTAAAATACTTATCTAAACCTTAAATCCAAAATTCATCTTCATGGGTTCATAATTTCAAATTGAGTTTAGTTTGAACTAAAAAACTAACTCTTTTATAAATGAGTTAAGCTATGAATTGAGTTAAATGAGCAGCGTCTAAATTGATCTCAACTCAACTTACGCTTAGTGGCTTAGGTATAATATGATGTTATACGAACGTAGTGTTGATTTGGCATATAATTTTAGAATTAATTTCATTTTATTTTAATAGAAGTGATCGTAATTTATTTATAAATAAATTTTATTATTTTACAACTTTATTAAAAATAATAAATTTAATTTATTTATAAATAAATTATTTTATTTAAAATTTATTGAGAAGTATATAAAATTTAATTAAAATATAAATTTTGATAATATTATGATAAATATAATATTAAAAGGAAAGTAAATCTTTTATATAAGCAGTAACCGAGGGAGCAAGCGATTATCAAAATTGGTACAAGATTTAAGCAGTTGGTATAGGACACCGACGCAACTAGAGCTTACTTTGACAGCGTTGTTTGGAAATCGCGGGGCTTTTTCCTTATTTGCTATGCATAAAAATAAGATTTTATTTTTAATTTAATTATATTAATGTCATTATAAAATTTTTAAATATACAAAAATTATTAAAATTCATTTCATTTAATTTAAAACATATATTATATAAAAAATATATCCTCCTTCTAATATTAGTAAGCTCTAGTTCTAAGTTAATGTGTGATGCAAATTAGTAAAATCAAGTGAGGAAAAAAATCGTACTAATTTAATATTTAAGAGATCAAGATCGCATATGAGAGTTACATTTAAACCTAAAAACATTTTGTGATGGCAAAAGCTTCCGCAAACCATAATAAAGCCACCGAATTTAGAATTTCAAACTTCACAGGTAATGATTTTAAGGGATAAAGATGTGCCGAGTAAGAATTTCAATGTTTATAAATAATGAACTTTAAGAAAGAATACATGTAAATGTTAAATAGACCGATTTACGGACTGGCTGTATATCAACTAACTCGAATTTGATTTGTGAAAATTGTGAAGTTCTTAGATAAGAGTCCAAATTTTAAAATTTGCTTTTAAAATAATTTTAAATAAAAAATAATTGTAATTTTAAAAGTTATATATTTAATGTATTCTTAATGCATACAAACAATTCAAGATTTGATAAATTATAATAAAAATTATTTAACTTAAAAATTATTAATTTAAAAATAAAATTATTAACTTAAAAATAATTTATTTAATTTGGTTGATTCAAAGCATAAAGAATTTTCGGAGTGAGTATTGAATTAGTTAAGTGAGGATTTATTTAGTATAATTCCTCCAGTTTTATTTTAAGTGTCATTTTAGAAAAAAGTTTTTATTTCTTTTTCTTTATTATTTAAAAAATTAAGATTGATTTATTAATTTTTTGAAATATTATCCATACTATATAAATAAATGCTCAATAGCTTTACCTACTAATTAACTTTTAATAAATAATATATTAACAAATTATAATTTATTTCTCCCAAAATTAAGATCATTTATTATTTTTCTTAATTCTTATATAATAATTTTAGACAACACTTAAAAAAGGAATAAAAATATTAATTTAATTTAAATATATTCACATTTTACAAATTCTAATCCGTGATATTTTGCGGACCCATAGATTAAAGTCTGTCTCGATGACTCTAAATATATATTCTTTTTATTCTTTTTTAAGTATCATTTAAGGTTAATACATAAACATTTAGAAAGATAATAAGTAATTTTAATTTTTGAAGAGACAAGATATAACTTATTAATATATTCTATATTAAAAATTAATTGATAAATAAAATTATTGATTATTTATTTAAATAATAAATATTATCTTAATTTTATAAAATAATAGATAAATAAAAATAATTTTTCTTTAAAATAATACTAAAAAAATGAAGGGATTACTGTTTAGAGCCAATTAGTCTTACGACCAGGGCCAACACTTCGCCTTAAATTTGAGGGCCTTTGCCACAATTGTCTCAGGAAGTAGAACGGGGAAATTTTTTGCTTCGTCAGATGGGAATGAGCAAAGGTTTGCCTCGTTCCAAAAGAAATTTAAAAATGGAAAAAAAATCTAAGGTAAAATTTCTGCTGTATTTATCGTAAAAATTTTTATTTGACACATTTATTGATTGTAACTATTATTAACAATTACAGTTTAAATATTAAAATAATTATCAATATAATAATTTTTTTAAATAGAATAATTAATATATATGTTATAATCTGAATAGAGTATTTTATAACAAAAATATAAGAAACTTTTCCCAAGTTATTTCCTTTAAAGAATATTATTTTCTTTTTGGTTCATAATATGTAATATATTTCAAATAAAAATATTTAAGCAATTTTAAATTATAATATATTCTTATAAATTTATTATATTTTATTTACATCAAATATCATAGATGATTATATGATGGAATAGTGGAATAGTGTCTCAATTTATGATAAACGATTTAAAGTAATTGTTGATTATGTGTTAATTTAAAATTATATTTACTTGTATTTAATATTATGAATTTATAGCATACAAGAATATGTGCATATTTTTAAATTATTTAAAAATTTATTTTAATAATATTTTAAATTATAATATATTATTTATCTAATTTTAAAAAAAATAGAATAAAATTAGAATGGTAATCTGACAGTGACAATTCGACCGGTCATTGGTATCAACCACGAGGACTAATGATTTTCATGCAGATTTAGAGCCAACAATCCATCCTTTGGTGGTGTGACCTCCTAGCTCACCAAACGACCTAAAGCGTTGGCACTAAAATAATTGCCCAAAGACACATGTTATTCCTAAGTTGGCCATTAGGGCATGTCGTTTACATCAAGGCGCGAATCTCACTCTTCACAAACTATTTGTGCCTATGAATCAACATTCCATCACTGGGGATGCTAATGGGGCGGGTAAAATAGCCTTATATTACTCCATTCTTGTTGCAATTTTGTCATGTGCCGGCCCCTACCTCATCCCCGCTTGCAACTTGTAAGACAACTTGGTGTACTTTGTCTCGTGCTTCATGGAGCATCGGTATATCGAGGAAAACTTGAAAAAGTAGAAAAAAATTGGAAAAAAATTTATATAAAAATCAAACATTTATCAAATCAGTGCTTATCAACATGTTTCTTTGTTGGCCTATTCCTATTATAAAGTAACAATAATGTTTGATGCAGACATTTGGAAGAATTACCTTGATGAAAGTCCTTAACTATGAGTTCTTCAAATTTGGAAATTGCAAGATGTTGCAGAATAAGGGATTGATTCACTTCAATAAGCTTTTGAGCTTATCCTCTATGACATAAATATTGCATATAGTTAGGGATGGCAAAATGTTCCAATTTTATAATATCTCAAAGGCAAGGATGCAAGTAAGTCAAACGGGTTATGCTTAACTTAATTTAGTTTATTTATCTAAATAAATCATGTCAAAGTTACTAAATAAATCTTCTTAAATATATAAATTAGGCTTTTTTTAATACTTGGTTCATAAGCCTATCAATTGGTTTATTTAATAATTAATATATTTATTTTTAATACAATACAATGTATAATGTATATACATATAGAATATATAATACTTTAATATATGCACTCATGCATATAGACATAACTAGGCTATTAGTTTATTTTAGGTCTTAAAAAAATCTTGATCAATTAGTTTATTTGAAGACTTATTTATACAAGTAAACTTTTAAATAGACTAATAAATTAAATTAATTTTTTTCTTTTTCTTAATAGGTTAGGTTGAGCTCTTAGCCTTATATAAGTTAATAAGTTAAGTTCAAACCAATGTTTTAGGAAGCAAGTCTAACCTATTTAAGGTAAAGCCTAATTTAATCTAATTTATTTGCACCTTTATTTGTGGGGATTGCTTGATAGGGTTTAGGAATAGTATAATTTTTTACTTCACAAGGCGAAGCATAAGATAAGTTTTCACTCCAAGCAAAATGTTAAAGATGGGATAATAATACCATACCTTATCCTGTGAAGTATCACTATTATAAAATTATTATATTTTCACTTTATATACTTATATATACATATATACACACATGCATGTATAAATTTTTTTATCATTTCAATAATTTGATCATTTAAGAAAACTAAAAACACATAAAGATTTTATTAGACATGATCGAGGCTGAAAAGAATGATATTTTATTATTTATGAATTAACTTAATTTTTTTAATTTCATATTATATAAATCAAGTGTGACTTGGACCTATATATTATTATAACATTATGTTGATCATGTACAATTTTCAATATTTAAATCTAGAGTTTTTTCTCTTTATTTACAAATGTTTAAAATTATTTAGTAATTACGTGGGAATTTGTAACACTTAATTTCAAGATTTGTAATTTTTTAATTTCTTTAAATTTTATTATTCCCTAAAAATATTCATGGAGATATGTAGTCCGGTGAAGTATAAGGACAAGGAGAATTTTTTCCTTAAAAATTGGCATGAGACAAGGCAATATTTTACCTTTGATAATGAGGCATATGGTAAGAAAGGGTTAATTTGTTCTCTCCTTGCTTTATTGTTATTCCTACATACAATTACTATTTCGCAAGAAAAAAGCACCAATTTGCAAAAGATAAATCTTATTTGATGCCTTAATGAAGTAAAAGGATAAACAAAGGAAGGACACTTACTCATTAAAAGGGGCATTTGGACTCATCAGAGATAGCAATGAGGTTGGTGGTGTGATACAAAAAAGATGAACATTGTGCTTAGGGGTGCAAATGGGTTGGGTGACCTATTGGGGGCCTGTCACTCGATCTAATTTAGGTCTAACCTAACTCGACCTATTTAGTTAAATGAGTCAGGTTAAGACGAATATAAATTTTTTTTAATTAAATAAGTTAGACCTTTTTATTTTAAACCTAACATACAAGCCTATTGGGCTGACTTATCTAACATATTTTTATTTAAATTTATTTATTATAGAAGTAATGACATATAAGCTTTTTTTTTCAAGTCCATTGCATAAATTAAATATTTTGAATGTTTGTTGTATAATTTATGGTGAACTAATTTATCTTTATTATTAATATTTGATGTTATAACAACTTAATGTTAGTTTACTTCCAATTAAATATTGATATTTAAATTAGTAATTTTGTATTATGAGTATATGGATTTATTTCTTTATTAATTAATTCTTATATAAAATTTTGTATTAATTTTAGTATTATTAGGGGTATCTTAAAAATATATTGATACAAGCTTATATAAGTTATTGGCTTATTTAAAAAAATTTTATAATAGATTTTTTAAGTCTTAAGTTGTTAATCTATCTAAAAGCTTGTATGTAAAAATAAGCTTTTAAATAGGCTAACAGATCAGGTCAAGCTTTTAAAATAGGGCAAGCTCGAGCTTGAAATAAAGCCTTATATAAGGTAATAAGCTAGGTACAGGCCAATGTTTTGTAATATAGGCTCGGCCTATTTAAGGTAAAGCCTAACTCGGCTTAACCTATTTGCATCCTTAATTGTGCTACAATCAATGTTTGAGTTGGGGCTAAAGCAGTGATGTAGATCGGGATAATTTATTATTTACTAATTTAGGCTTTGCATAATGTATTTCATTTTTTCAATTATGAAATTACTAAAGGGCCCTAGTAGTAGTATGTTATTATGTATTAATCTAAGAGCGAAAAATGTAATTTAGAAATCCAAGGCAATATAGGGTAAGAAAGCATAATATTGTCATGTTCTCAAATTTTATTTTAGTTTAAAAAATTTACCTTGTGCTTTGCTCTATGAAATAAAAAATCATATCATATCCATACCTTTGTCAAAGTAAAATTTGTGATACAACCCTTGAATTTAATTTTTTTACTATCTTTGTCCCTCGTAACGTAATAGGACTGATGAATACACCCTTTATATTCTTATAGGAGCTTCCTCTTAAGCTCCTTTCATAGGCTGTCCAATAAGCTACCTCAACTTAATGAAGGCTTCATGATCATTGAAACTATTAGCTCACTTCCCTTGTATAACCCTAAACCTAAAAAATTTGTAAAGATGTGCATTTATTAGCACCGAAAAAATTAGTTAATCTAACCTATGTCAGTCAGTTTGAATTTTTTATTTAACTTATATCTAAATAAATATGCCTTTAAAATATCAAATCCAACCTGACGTCATCATTTTTAATAGCTCATTAATACTCGATCGGACATGACTTTACACAAACTAGGTATTCACCTTCAATTGCACAACTCGTGTTTGTATGGACATAAAGAACTACCTTTTTAATAAAATTATTGTCCGGGGATGTGTATTCACCTATGTTTGGATAAGAATCATAGCAAAAGCATGCTCTTAGAATTTCTCATGATGGTCTCCATGCAAGTCACACTTTTCATTACCATATTAAAGCTTATAAACGAGTGATCTCTCTTAATCCTACTCTCTCTAATGCACATTTTACATTGACTTCTAGAGAATTGTTATTGATTTAGGTATCAAAACATATTTTGTGGCACCTCTAAGCACCTTGTGCGACTAACCCATTATATTTTAAGCATTACAAGCTATGTGATCAGAATCTAATTCATTGAGGAGTTATTGTTAGAATTAGTAGCCTTCATGATCACATAAAAAAGTAATTAGGATTAAATTTTATTAATTATTATAAGTAATACGTATTAAAATAGTGATTAAATTTTATTAAGCATGGGGTTAAATTCTACTCCCTCCGTTTTTATTTATCTATCACCATTAACTAATTTCACATATATTAAAAAAATGGTTTAATTTGTTTATTATTAGCAAACTTTACAAGATTACCTTTTATGCACAAAATTCAAAATAGTTAAAAATAAAAAAATAAATGTAAATGAATAAATACAAGTGGGTTAATAGTGTAGAATAATAAAATATTTATTAATAAAAAAGAAATATAGATTTAGGAAAAGAACCTTTAATACTTCATTGGAATTCTAAAGTGATGGATAAAAAGGAACAAAAAAACTCTTCAAAATATAACAGATAAAAAGGAATAAAGGGAGTATTAAATATGATGTTAAATGATATTAAATATGAGATTAAATATTAAGTGTATGATTAAATATTATTAATTATATGGTTAAATTTTACTAATAACTATCTATTAAATGTATTAAATTACTCATTCATTTATTAAATAATCATAATCATAGTTGTGCAACTATCATGTTAAGGTGGATTGATGCTTATTAAAAAGTTAATGGGTACTTTTCATATTTTACTCATAGGATAAATGATTAATTTTACCATTTGAAGGATCACTTAAAGTAATAGAATATGATTTTTTTATTTAATGGAGGAAATTGAAAAATCATGACTCTTTGATGGATTGAATCATTTATAAAGATTTTTAGTCTTTTTGTTCACCCACCATATCTAGAACCACCTCCACCATAAGTTAATGATAAGCTAGATAAGAGAGGTTGCATTTGAGTAATTAGCATTAAAGTAACAAAGAGAGTAACAAAGATCAAGGTGCTAATTTTGTTTTAATCTTGTTGTTCTTCGTGTGCATGCTTCAATTCTTTTATTGTCAGGTAAACCCACTTTATAATTTATGAATATGAAAAAATATTGACATATTTGCTTAATCTACTTCTCCATAACTATTGTACTATATAATACTATCCGTCAATTATGTCATGTCATCCACAATTTTATTCTAAATTTTTTTTAACATTTTTCACAATCCAAAGATGAATTGATTAACTTGTTTCTACCTAAAAATATAAGGAATAAATTAAAATTATTTAGAAAATAAGAAGGAATAAAATTTGATAAACAAAGATCAAAGTATTATATTTTCATGTGTTTGTAAAATTATATTAAAAATTATATTTAATAAATTCAATTTTATTAGATATTTATATATATAATGCTGGTTAGGTATAATAATTAGAAATTATGATTAACGATTACAAGTCAAATAATTAATTATTACATTTTTAATAAATTTTTATTACAATTTTAAAAGTTTCAAATAATCAATTGTAAATAATCAATGATAAGAAAATAAGTTATTTGAAATAACTTATTTCTAATTTTGATTTAATTTTTACTCATATTAATCTTATTTTTTATTTTAAATTTAAAAATGACTTTTAATATTTTATAATTTAATTATTTATAATTTCTTCAAGTTAGTAAATATCAGAATAAATATAAATTTTATTTTAATTATAAAATTTAAAATTCTTATTTATGAAAAATAATTAAAATAAATGACAATACATATACTAAATAATAATGTAAATAAATTAAATAATATATATTATTTATATTATATTTAATTTTAGAAAAAATAATATCATAAATATTATAAAATTAGTAATTTTGATATAATTATGTATATTTTATTATTCTTTTAAGTAATTTAACATTAAAAAGTAATCATTTTTTTATATTGTCTAAATAAAAACAAATTATATAGAATTAATTGTTAGCTAATATAATTATAAATAAAATAATTTATGTATAATTGATTTTTTTTAAATTTATTTTCCTATTTATTAGAAATTAAGCTTATTTTCTCTTTCTAATGTACAGTTCATAAAAAATTAATGGCAGTACAGAACGCCTTGCCAGCCCAGACTGGAATTGCTAGTGCTGTTCTCCAAGCGCCTGAATCGCCCCCGGTGTTTAGCACTAAAAAATTTCTGCGTCGTACAACACCCCCTGGATTTTCGCTAGGCCTAGATCTTCACAATCGTCGGTGAGCAAGGAATTGTAAATTGTTAAAATAATAATAATAAAATTAATTATTATCCTTCTTTAATAGGTTAAACTTTTGGAAAATAAGTTAAATAATTACTCTATTCATCTTTTATTATTTATTATCCATCGCATTCCATCAATTTCAAATAGATTAGAAAAATAATTTAATTTATTTATTTTTTAAATTTATCTTTTAATTCAAAATCAAAATTTATTTTATTTTTAATTTTTATTTATTTAAAATTTATAATCAAATTTAAATATATACATAAATTTCTTTCTGATTTCATATATAAACTAACTTATAACATGTGTGATATACAAATTTAATTAATTTTAATAATAATTTATGAAATAAATTATGATTTTAAATCTTAAATTATAAAGTATTCAAATAATTAATGTAAAATATGGTGTTATGTTTATATCAATTAAATAATTATAAAATTTATATAATTATATGCAGATTAATTAAGAGGATGTACTATATTTTTTTAACTCATTACTAATCGATACAAATATTATATTATTATAATATTACATTAACTATGATTATTATCATAATCAGAAGAATACATACATATTTAAACATCAAAACAAATCAAATTTCTTAAAATAATATAAAATTATATATATAAAAGAAATAACATTTATTTATATGAAATGGAATATATATATTTCCATCCTTAGTTCTATATAAATGTAATCCATGATAGATAATAAAAAATAAATATTATCTAGTTTATTGAGTGATATTTTTAAATACTTTTTAAATAAAGAATATATTTAATCAAATACATTATTTTCTGTAAAAGTTATATGTTATAATGCAAATGCATATATGTTAAATACAATCAAAGATTAAAATTCAACCTGTAATAAAAAGAAAAATGTATATCAGTTTTTGATAGAAATTTGAAGGTATTATACTTCAATATTTGACAAAAAAATTGCATTATATATTTTCTCAATGTAGAACATATAAAGTTATTTCATCTTATTAGCCTATAATGGAAAGATGAATGTACACTAACCTTATGCTACATTCAAAATTATAAAAGAAAATTTTTACTTTACATAATAAAACAAGTTACATATAATAAATTTACTTTATATAAAAAAATTAGTACAAATTATAAAGCTTGCAAGAAGAAAGGTCTTATGAGTTCAAAAAGATTTTTTACTGAAATGGAATTCTCCTTTACTTACTTTTCTGGTTAGAGTATATCATTATTTAAATTCATTGCCTAAGTACATTTTCATTCGTATAGCTATTCTAAGCAAAACATAATGAGTGTACTATTTTCAAATATAATAATGTCTAATTTTATAATAGTATTAAATTTTTAATATTATTATATTTTGACATAATTTAATGAATGAGTGTTAAAAATTAGAATATAAATTTTTTGTATATTATTAACAAAATTATCCAACACAACTATGTCATATATAATTACATAAGAAGGAATCAAAGAAAAAAATTAAAGAAATAAAGAACTATTTCTAAAGAGATCAATACTTATTAACTAACCATCATAGTGAAATAATATGCTATAAGGAATCACAGAATGCGGCAATCATTGATGGTTATTGAGATGACACCATAATGATTCAATAAATGGATAATGTTAATAGTAAAATAATATCACCCATAAACTAAATGGCTTGCATAGTTGAAGTTGAAACTAATTATAAATTTTAGAATTTAAGATTAAGAGATATGAGAAAGAGAGAAAGAGAGAGAGAGATGTCAGGCAAAAAAAAGTCAACCAACAAGAAAAAAATGTAGTAAAGAGTATGTCAATGCTCATTTAAAAAAAATCGATGACAATATATATATATATATAGTAAAAATTTGAATATTTTTAAATGATGTAAATAGAGACATGAAAATGGAAATAGAAATGGAAATCAATTAGTATTGTATAAAGGAAATAAATCAGGAAACTTATTCTAAAAAGGAAGGCAATGTGTAAAAATTAAAAAACTTAGCAAATTAGGAAAAAAATAGATGATTATGAAATTATGAAAATGCAATAAATGAATAAAATAAATTAGAAATTTTTTTCAATTTAATATAAATTGTAATATATAAATGAAAGCTTCAATCTTAGAATGTATAATAAATCAAGAAAAAAGTTCAAAGTAATTACAAAATTGCAATAAATAAGGAAAAGAAATCAAATAAATTATTTCAAAGAGAAAAAATGCATGAAAATTAAAAAATTTAATAAATTAAGAAAAGAAATTAAAGAGATTATAAAAATATAATAAATAAAAAAAGAAATTAGGGAGTTTTTTTTCTCAATTTTATATAAATATAAATTATTATATATAAAAGAGAGATTATATTATAAAATTGATGTTTGGTATAAAAGGAGGTAAGAAATAATATATAATATAAAGATTTCAATAGGGTTGAAAATAGAGAGATAAAGAGAGAAAAATGAAATAAATTTATTGAGATATTCAAAATAAAAGAATAAAATAATAAAATATTTATTAATAAAAAATAAAATTAAAAAATACAATTTAATATTTTATTGAATTTCTAAAATGACAAATAAACAAGGATAAATTTTTTTGAAAAATGTAATAAATAATAAATGGTGGAGGGAGTAATATTTAGAGATTGATTGTTTCACATAAATAGTATGAGAAGTATATCTTTTCATAAAGTAAGAAATTATTACTTATTTGATTAATCACTATCTGTTAAAAAGGAAGAAATAGAAGTTTTTGGAGAGTTCTACTTCCTATAAATTATGAGAAGTTGCTTACTTATATCCCTTTAAGTAAGAAGAACTTTTCATGCAATTTATAGATTAAAAATATGAAATAAATATTATTTAATTTAACTAATGACTATTTTAATTTTTTATTCTGATTATTTAAAAAATTATAATAAATATAATTTATTAATTATAAAATGTAAATATCATTATTAATTTTAAAAAATATAATATAACAAGTAGAATAGATATTATATAAAATTATATAAAACAAATGTTAAATATAATATCATAAATATAATTATAATAGAAGTTTAACTTTAAATAGAAGTATATTTATTATCTATATCTATTATATTAGTTCATTTATTATTTTATAATGATTATATTTATTATTTAATAATCTATTATAAAAATAAAAAATTGTATATTTTTATCTACTTTATATAAATTTTATGAAATTCATTATTTAATTAATATTTTTATTTATTTAAGTTATATTTAATTGTAATTATATTTAGATAATTTAAGATATATATATATATATATATATATATATATATATATAAGATATCTTATTTTTTATATAAACTTATTTTATTTTTATAGTAAATTAGAAATTACTAATTTAGAAAATTATGATAGATAGAGATATTAGAAATATGGTTTAAAAAATATAATTAGAGATAATTAAAATTTATTGACATTTTTTATATTATAACTTTAAAAGATATATTAATCATTCTGGTACTAATTTTTAAGAAGGCCAAAGTAAAATTAAATAAAATATAGGAAGTTAGTTTTTGGGAAGTGTTAAATTTTTAAAATGCTTTTAGTTGAATGGAATGGAAAAAAATAATTAAAAATTTTATTTAGTATGTACTATAAAATGAAATGCTTATTCATTAAGAAATGACCATTCCATCAAATAATTAAATATCCATTGTATAGTAAAAGTGATGAAATAAGTCATTTTCTAATTTATGAATTGATATTTTTACACATATAATACTCATATTTTTATATATTTTAATATTATTCTTTGTTAATATATGATAAACACATTATTTTTTTGAATATTTTTTATTAAATATTTTAATAATTATATTTTCAATAATAAAATTTAAATAAGGACATTTTTGTATTCTTTACAAAAAAATATTTAATACCAAAAATTAGCAAATTGGAAATTTTATACTTTTATTTAGAAAAATTTTCTTTATTATAATTTTGATGATAAATTCTAAATTATGATCATTTTTATTATTAATTGTCATATATTTAAATAGTAAGGATATTATTGTCTTTAACTACAATTTTTCTGTTCTATTTCATCAAAATTTTGTTATACTAAATATAAAAATAAAATAAAATACTTGTTTCATTATGTACCATTCTAAATATAATTATAGAATGATCATTCAATTTTATTTCCATTCTTATTCTTATTCCATCTAACTAAATGTATTATTAGTGTTAATTAAATTAACTTTGAGCATTTTTTGTAAAGTTCGCAAGAAAATTAACTTCCTAAGAAGTTTAACTTTCCTCGAGAACTTGACACTACACCTTTTTTGTTTCATTTCATAAAAAATTTGTTGTACTAAATGTGTGTTAATTAAATAACTTTTGTTGTTTAATTAAAATTTTGTTGTACTAAATATAAAAATAAAATAAAATATTAATTTCATTCCTTACTGTTTTAAATATAATTATAAAATAGTCATTCAATTTTATTCTCATTCTTTTTTTATTTACATTTCTATTCTCATTTCATTTAACAAATGTATTATTAATGTCAATTAAATAACTTTGACTACCTTCTATAAAGTTTACAAGGAAATTAACTTTCTAAGAAGTTTAACTTCTTTTGAGAACTTGTTTTTTGTATGAACTAATCAACTCCTTAATATGATATTAAAAATCCCTTAAAACATCTGTTAAATTGAAAGGTTAATTTTTAACATCTTTGTTTTTCTAATTAAATTTTATCATAAGATAAGAAAAATTTTGTGCTATATCCATACTTTAAATTAAATATGTTATGACATGAGGGAACGAATTAGGATAATAATTAAATCAATAACAGTTGTACTTGATAAGAATTTTAGTACCCTCAATTTTTTTGTTAAAAAAATGAGTGGAAATCAAAAGAAAGAGTGAAGTATAAGTTTCCTCTTTTTTTTTTATTAAAATAGATGTAGAAAAAAAAGGTAAATTGCATTACTTGCTTTAAATTTTGATCTAACTACATTTTATATCTTTGATTTTTTTTTTTTTTGGATAATATACATTTATCTCTCCCACTGTTAACTTCCGTTAACATCCATTAGCTTTTACAATTTTTCTTCTTCAGCTAGATGTTCTCCGGATCAAAATGACCGTCATTAAATTCAAAGTTGTAATCCGATGAGTTTCCCAAAAGCTTACCACCAGATATGAAATAGTTTTTGAATGTTGCCCTCTGAATTTTTTTCAAATAAAAATTAATTAAATCATTAGATAAAAAAATATGATAAAAATATGAAACTTTTAAGTTATATCAAGTATCACTTAAGTAAAAAAATTTCAACTGATTTATAAAATGTTGAATATAAACATAAATTACTCTTTGATGGTGCTTTGTTTTATAATTTTTCAATCTCATCATTCTTGGGTCACGTAATGTTGGGTTAGTATGGGCAATTTCTAGTGTTCAGATTTTCAATTTCATTGAGAAATTCTTCTATGCTTTTATTATATGATATTTTCTAATTATAAATAATAAATAAAAAATCATTAATTTTATTATTTATTTATTAATTTTTATAGAATTATATATATATATATTAAATTTTAATTTTTAAAATATTAAAAATTATAAAAATTGACAACTATATCTTTAAATATATGACATAATTTTAAATTTTTATCGCTCTATCAAATAAGCTTATATATAATTTGTATTATGAGGGTTTTGAATTGAGAATTTGCTGAATTTAAAGGGTGATGATTTGCGCCATTTCTAATTTATTTAGTGATTAATTATCCATGGCAGGACTCATAAATTTGAAGAAAAAATTCACTCTAAATCTCTTTCTTTTTACACCGCTATTTTTTTATCAATAAATTTGCAAGAATTTAAGAAAAATCGAGAAACTTAAGGAGAAGCCCATAAAAGTTAAATGCCGGAAATTTAAGCGTATGTTATTGCATGCAAAAATGTATCTACTGTAATAAGTTAAAAGGTCGGTATAATTTAATTAAATATAGGCCCAAAAACAATATCTTTTTCTTTTCAATACAAAAAAAAAATGAAAATATAAGAAATTGAGAGCATCGTTAATGTATATGACAGGGATCTAGATCCCCTTTTTGTCATTTTCTTTAATTTTTTAAAAGATAAAAACACAATCTTTAATTTGAACTCACTTTTTTTTTAAGATTCCTGATTTTTACTACTTTAGAATTTTTTTATCCTCTTCTTAAAAGAATAATATCATAAAAATTTTATTTCTAAAGATTAAATATTTTTATTGTTAAATTATATATTTTTAGCATAAATTTTTTATTTAAAAAATCGCATTAAGACCTGACTAATTTGAATGAAGGAAGTTCTCTTAATATTTATTTATTTTTGTTCACGTCAATTGGACATGAAATTTTATTTAACAATAGTTCAACTTTTTATCATTCGAATCAATACATGTTTATTAAATTACATATAATGCGTTAAAATTTATATTTGTAATTTTAATTTATTTATTTTTTAAAGTTGAAAAATAATAAAATATCCGAGGTGAAATTTCCGTACCATCGCACATAGGAGCTGTGTTCATGCGAAACGGAGATAGGTGCGCCAAAACCAACGCGGCCGCGTGTAAACCACTCGACCCAATGTAGGAACTTTACTTTTTCCCAGATTTCGTCATGCATCTTGGCGGCGCAGGTCTTTACAAAACAAATTCATCTATTAAAAAATACGGACTCCTCAATTCCATAATAAATATGCATAATTAATGAAATAATTCACCAATAATCAGTTAAACGGTGCCGCTTTACGCTCCTCCCGTCTCCTGCATTTTTTTTTTTCTTTATACTTTCTCCGGTCTCCTCCACTGCGTATAACGTTTCTTCTTTCCACCTCTCCCGTCACTCACTTCACTCTTCTCCTTCACCTTCTCCCTCCCTATATATTCCCGACCAACCCTCCTTCTTCGCCTCAACCCAACCATCATCCAACAAACCCCCTCCTCTCTCACTCTCTCTTCTCTGCGTCATTTCATCAAACACTTACCCAACAGTCTCTGTTCATCTAAAATCACCATGACTACTCACATTGATAATCTCTGGGTCCTTGCTTTTGCATCCAAATGCACGCAAGAAAACCTTGCATGGTCCCTTTTGATCATGGCGGTGCTCTGGATAGCCATGACTGTCTTTTACTGGTCTCACCCTGGTGGTCCTGCTTGGGGCAAGTACTACTACTTCTTTTATTACTGGAGAAAAATCCGAACCCCTAATTCTTCGGGTTCTTCTGCCACCTCAATGATTCCTGGTCCAAAAGGATTTCCACTGATAGGGAGCATGGACCTCATGCTGTCTCTCGCCCACCACCGTATTGCGGCGGCCGCAACCGCATGCAGAGCCAAAAGGCTCATGGCTTTCAGCCTTGGCGACACGCGGGTTGTCGTCACATGTAACCCGGACGTCGCCAAGGAAATTCTCAACAGCTCCGTGTTCGCTGATCGCCCCGTGAAGGAATCCGCATACAGCCTGATGTTCAACCGGGCGATTGGGTTTGCTCCATACGGCGTTTACTGGCGGACGCTGAGGAGAATCGCTGCAACTCACATGTTTTGCCCGAAACAAATCAAAGCCTCGGAGTTTCAGAGGTCCGAAATCGCCGCCGAAATGGCTGCCATGTTCAGAAACCGCCTTGGGAGCTTGCGAGTTCGTGAAGTTCTGAAGAAGGCGTCGCTGAACAACATGATGTGCTCTGTGTTTGGACAGAGGTATAAGCTATACGAGACAAACAGTGAAATGGAGGAGTTAAGAGGTTTAGTGGATGAAGGGTACGATTTGCTGGGTATCCTTAATTGGGGTGACCACCTTCCTTGGCTGGCGGACTTTGATGCCCAGAAAATTCGGTTCAGGTGCTCCGAACTCGTTCCTAAGGTGCACCGGTTCGTCAGTAAGATCATCGCCGACCACCGAGCCCAAAAGACAGAATCGAATCGGGATTTCGTTGACGTCTTGCTTTCTCTGCAAGGACCCGAGAAGTTATCCGACTCCGATATGATCGCCGTACTTTGGGTTAGTATAATATTTCATAGTTTTCTTCGGATATATATTTTTTTATTTTTTTAAATGTAACTTTTAACTACCACAATCTTTTAGGCTAAATATTTGTATAACCTCAGCTATCACACATATTTTTACTTTTATTTTTTCTCGTCCACGTAGGAGTGGCTTATACGAGGTAGGATGCGTACGTCGATTTTGTAAAACCAAACGCACATTAAAAATTTTTATTACCGATTTTGTTGGCCAGTAAATATAAATATTTTTCTTAGCATAAATGTACAATATTCGATATATTCAACATTACTAAGAAATTGAAATTTAGTGTAAACTTCTATGAATGTGAGTATATGAAGTTATGTGGCTAGTTTATTTTAATTTGTGACATATATATATAAAGCGAAACTACTGTTTTTGAGAGAGAATATTTTTAATTTTTTTTAAATGAAAGTACTTTTTTTTTATTTTGGGGAAATTGGAAGCATTTGATGATTGAAAATGTCAAATGGCATTAAATTTTGGTGTTTTGCTGCAGGAAATGATATTTAGAGGGACGGACACGGTGGCGGTTTTGATAGAGTGGGTGCTAGCGAGGATGGTGCTTCATCCTGATGTGCAATCGAAGGTGCAAGAGGAGCTTGATACGGTGGTGGGGAAGTCACACGCCGTCGCAGAGGGAGATTTGGCGGCGTTGGTGTATCTGTCTGCGGTGGTGAAAGAGGTTTTGAGGCTGCACCCACCGGGCCCACTTCTCTCCTGGGCCCGGCTGGCTATCACTGATACAACTATCGATGGGCATCACGTGCCTCAGGGGACCACAGCAATGGTAAACATGTGGGCCATCTCAAGGGACCCAGATGTGTGGAAGGACCCGCTGGAATTTATGCCTGAGAGATTTGTCTGCAAAGAAGGGGAGCTGGAATTCTCTGTTCTTGGTTCGGATCTGAGATTGGCTCCCTTCGGGTCGGGTAGAAGGACTTGCCCTGGCAAGGCGCTGGGTTTAGCTACCGTAACTTACTGGGTGGCCTCCCTTTTGCACGAGTTTGAATGGCAGCCGTCTGATCATCATCTGATGAATGGGGTTGATTTGTCTGAGGTGTTGAAGCTTTCCTGTGAAATGGCTAATCCTTTGACAGTACAAGTGCGTCCTAGGCGTGGGTAAAGCTTAAATTAAATTTTCATTAAGAAAAAGGGTAAGAATTGAAAAAAGAAGAAATGAAGGACAAGAAAAAAAATGTAACTAGGAAGGTTTAGCACATGGGGGTTGGTGAGAAATATATAATATTTGCAGCCACCTAAATGGTAAATTAGGGAGGGTTGAAGATGGTGATTTTGGTCTTTCTGTACGATGGATATTAAGGTTTTTGTTTTTTTTATTAGTTTTTAATTTTGACAGTTAAGTATCATGTGTCAAGCTGTTTTTGTTAAATCTGTAGCAGATGTAAATATTGGTGGGTGGAATTAATACAGGTTTCTAGTTAAATGTTTGTGTCACTCTCAGCTTTTGCTTATCTTTTGGTGATGTTTTGGACACAATAAACTGTAGAAGCTAATAAATTATGAAAATGCGTATTATAATGTCTTGTTTTCTACACTAAGGACAGATAGTAAAAAGATCATTAAAAATGTGTAAAATTCAGTAAATTATTTTTTAAGTGGGAGTCATTGTGCTAGAAATTATAAGTGATATGTTGTGCTTTTTTGGGTCCTTGGATAATAAATTTGAAGGTTGGTTTGGCTACGATTTCTACACAAAAATATTAGTTCAAACCAATTGGTAAATCGGTAGATTGGTGATTGATGTGGTCTAAATTACACCATCAAGCTAGTATTTTAAATGAAGTGATAAAAGATTGGTTCAATTGATGATTTTTAATTAATTTGGTTGAATTGTTATATTATATTAAATTATTAGTTTTTTTAAAATTAATTTATTTAATTATAAAATTATGTTTATTTAACTTATTTTTTATTATTATATTTTTAATGAAATATAATATAAATTTATTATTTTATTTATTAAATATATAATTTTTATTTTTTTATATTATAAGAGTAAATGATTAAATTGATGACTAACTGATTGAATCAATGAGTTAATTAACTAAGTCTTTAATCAATTTAATGTTCAATTTGATTTTAATAACTATGCTATTCTAGCACTTTAATATCACAAGATTAACTTTCCATTTTAGTGGGTTGAAAAAAAATTGATTGAATTTATTAAAAGAGAGGAATAGAATTTGCATAATTATATCTACTTAGAGGAAAATATGTAAATCTATTTGTAAATAACATAAAATCAATTCGTACAAATTTTGATTTGAATTCAATTGATGTATACGTCAAGTTTCGTATCAAATTTGAATTAACTTTACAAACTTAAATAAAATAAATAATAAAATGTATTTTTATTTTTATATTATATATAAATAATAAAATACTTAAATTTAATATTATTTGTAACAACTTATTTGTTTGGGCTCATTTGGATTTGAATATAGTCCAAGCTGCATAAGCTTAAATTCAATTATTTCAAGTTGTATAAGAATTTTGAATTATATAATTTATAATTCATTTAAATTCATTTATATTCCTATTTTTGTGCTAAACTCATTTCGATTTTTATTTGATTCAAGCATAGATTTGAGTTAGATTTTTTTTTATCAATTCAAGATCAAGCTTATTCAATATTATCGAGCTTAACATTGTTCAATTTATTTACACTCTCATACCTCTTAATAAGAATTAAAAGTGTCAATTTATGACATTCGAATTAACTTATTTATTAAATATGTTAAAATAGATTATTCACAAATCATCAATTAAACTTATTTAATAATATTAATTAATAAAAATTATATTATAAAATTATTTATTTATTATTTTTCATAAAAATATTTTTAATTATTAATAAAATATTATTTTAAATTTTTTATTATTTTATTAAATAATTTTATATCTCTATTATGTAATTTATGATTAAAATATTAATTATTTTTTAAATAAAATTTTTAAAAATTTAATATAAATTCTTAAATGAATTTTTATGTCAATTCGAATCCAAATAAATATATCGTGTTTGTGTCGAATTATTCTATTGTATAAAAAATTTTCACTCCTAATAAGAATCTAAAGAATTTTGTTCAAAATGTGAATTAGATTGATATTACAGTATGAAGAGCAACTAGCAAAAATATTTTTAATTTTGTCCATTGTTGTTAGAAATCTCAAGGAGCTAAGCAATTTATAAGTACTGATATACATTCTTAAAAAAATTGATAACATATCCTAAGACTTGATATAAGAAGGAAAAAAAATTGTCCACAGTTCAACACCGTCATTCTACTTGTGGTACAAAGACTCTTTGATATGTCTAAGAAAGATTTTTGACACAAAATAATAAAAGGTAAAGAATTGACACCTTAACATCAAAATGTTAAGAATCTGATTATGTAGCCTTCATTTCGGTGAGTCACAATATGTGTGCAAACCAAATCCTGAATAAATGCTATACCTTGGTATCTCTGTTTGCATATCGGACAGGGCAATTTAGATATGTCACTAGATTAATGTTCCCTCCTAGTTAAATGCACATCAAATCTGAGCCATTCATTTGGGCAAAGATGGATGCAAAATCCCTATTCCCTGAATAAAACGTCAAGCTCCTTTGATCCCTTCATGTCTTTGTTTTGCAACTTGAGATGGTCCTGTCCTCTCTATCTACATAGGCAATCAAATCTAGGACTTGTCAATTTAACAATATTTTGAAATGATATTCCCGATTTGGCACTTTGCATTTGCAAACAAAAACCCTGCTTTGTTGTTTGGTCTTCGCAAAGTACATGGTTTTCTGGGCTTTCTGGGCAATTGCGACTCTTGCTGGCAATGACATCTCCTCCATTATTGCGATTTGTGCAGGAAAATGCTCTCTGCTTGGGCTGAGCACAAAACTCTCACAAGATGAAGTAAATCGTGTAAATCTATATATAAAATTCACATATCAATCTGCACTTTAGAGTTTAGAGCTTAGGTATTTGATATTATTTTCAATTTTTTTTATTTTTATTATATTTAGGATTTAAATCTTAAAATTATATATATATAGATTAATAGATTACCCTCTTATAATTAAAAAAAATTACATATAATTTTTTATCTATTAAAAATAGAAAAAGTTATAACTTTTTCCTGAATTACTCAAAAATTTCATTTTTAAATGCATCTGATGACTTTTCACATGTCGAGTATTTTAGCAATATACGCATTGATAATAAGAGTCAATTGATTGAAATTCTCTTAATGCAAATAGTTCATGTTCGGGTCATTTGTCTTCAAAAAATATCCCGATGTCCAACGATTAATAAACTTCTGTTCACCTCTTGTTTAATCCTATTCGAGTTATAAAATTATCCTTTGATTTCCTCCTAATAGCCTTGTTGTTAGTTTTATAATTAGAAGAGTATCGATGTAAGATACTCTAGTACTTTTAGGAATGATAATGAATTCAAATGAGATGTAATTTTGTTCGGTTCATGGTTTGCATTGAATTCAATTTCAATCAGTTTTTTTTCCTTTGGCTCAAGCTTAAATCAAATTGAGCTTATAGTTAGGTCAACTTGAATTAATAAACTTGAACTAATATTTGAAAAATTAAATTGAACTTATTAGTCCAACTAAAAATCTCGTGAATTGAATATATATTCGGTTCAATTTATCACTAAAATTAAAATTGTTTAAAATCATATAAAAAATTATTGAATTGATATTAAACCAATTAATATATATGAATTGGATACAATCTTATAACTTCTACAGCTTTAGAATTTTACATTATTACTTTTATTTTGTAGTGAGGATATTTGCATCCACCTTTCTTAATATTCAATGTGGATTTTTATTTGAATAATTTTCACACCTTTCCACCTTTTCTTAAATGATATTTTTAAATTGAATTTATTTTAATTACAAAATTGATTTCAAAATTAGAATAATGTTAATAATGTCTATCATTAATTCCATATGCTTTTACATTTTAATTGAAATTCAAATTTAAATGTAAACATTAAATCATAGCTATTTTGAATACTAGATTTTTATTGCAACAAACATTTAAATTAGAATTTATATATTACAAAAAGTTTTAGAATATATATACGTATTAATTAATTTTTAATTATACATATTAATCGAACTAATTCATATTATAATCAAGTCAAAATCTTTAAATTCAAATTTGATTTATTTAATAATTAATTAAATTATTCAATTTGTATATCTATTATTTAATTCGTCAGCTTGAATCATCAAGCTAAAAATTGAATTCATCTTCAAGCATCTTATCTTATCTTATGATTTGATTAGACTCATCGTCAATTCTAAATATTGTATCAAATGTGATTATTTTTAAAAATTTATCAAATGTGATTATTTTTAAAAATTTAAGTTATTAACAGAAGTTTTAAGAATAATTTAATCATATTTCTAATACTTGTTAATAATGTTGAAATATCTTATGTGTACTATATTTTTGGGGAAAAAAATTTAACCCGCCATTACAAAAATGTCTTTCCTCGTTAGAGTTTTTTTTTTTTAATTTTATATGCCATGTGAGGACTTGGTGGCTAGAAAACGTGAACATAGGGCATTTTTCTCATCCCACTTGTCCTACAACCTGCGACAGAATCTCTCTTGCTTTGCAGTAAACTCTTTCATTTGCACAAAGACTTGGACCACACCATCAAAGTTTTGATCAAGTGAGAGAGAAAGCCATTGCCTTTGTTCAAATTTAGCCCATACACAAGGGAATGTTTTGTTTATTACCATACTTCGTTTGAATCTTTATTATTTTTCCCTTTTTGGACAATTTTAATATAACTTCTCCTAAAGTGGTTTTGCCTATATATTTGAATCAAAATGGTTACTATCATGCCGATACGGCGGGCAAGATGGGGTTGAATTGATTGCCACAAAGGACACTTTCAGCACTTCTCTTCCATTAGTGAAACACTTTGACATGAACAATTTTGTCCTTTTATTTTTCCCCTTCATTTTCCATCGAGGCACTTACGTAAAAGATTAAGAAAAAGTTGCATTCTAATTCTAAATATTGTGCGGTATAATAAATTTTTGAATAATTTTTATCTGACCGCTCTTTGTTTTTTTTTTTTTTAAATTTTGAGAGAGAAAATAAAGATGTAAAAATAAGGATAAATTATACTTTATACATAAATGAATTTGCTTATTTTTATTTAATTTATTTGTGATTTTGTCCACTTGCACTTCCAATCATTACTATTTACCTATTTAAATTATTTTCTATTTAAAATTTGACGGAGAATACACACAAACCACGCATGTTCTTTGCCCTTTTTTTCTTTTCTCTTTTTTTAAAAAATTGACACTCATTCTTAGATACAATTCCCGTCTCCCCAATTCTAATCTCCAATTTCTTTGATAACCTTGGAGCAAATTGCTTCAACAAATCTTTAATAAAGGTTAGATTTTTTTGTTTAAATAAATTAGTCTGGGAATGGATGTTAAATTATGTCAAATTTGAAGAAATAAAGAAAATGCACATTTCACTTGTGATTTTTGTTAAATTTTAAGGCTCTATTCATCTTATTGGAAAGTATTTTTTGTAAAAAAATATTATTTATATATATTAATGAATGAATAATATATTATTTCTATTAATGATTTTAAAAAAATGATACCTTAATATATAATAGTGGAGGAAAGTAAATTTTTTTAATAGAGAAAGTTGCTTTCCCTCTAATTCTTTATATTTTTAAATAAATAAAATACTTTCTCTCATTTTAATATTTTATAATTATATTTTATAAGAATATTTTTTCCATTGAAATAAATATAATTTAAATAAAAAATAATGTATATGAACAAAATGTTAGTAAGTAAAAATACTAATAAATATATTTTAACACTTAAAATTATAAATAGATTAAGTGAAAAAAACAAAGTAAAAAACAGAAAAGTAAAATGTAATTTAATTTAAAAATAGCATTATGATTTTTTTAACTACAATTGTGAGAGTATTATCTTTTTTCGAAGTAATAATAGGCACGGTAATTCATTTAATATATATTTGCAAGGCTCTGAATTTAAGCTTTAAATGTATTATTGTGAAGTTTTTAAATTAATATCGAGTGTCATTAGGTCGGTAAAGATATATTTCTTTCAATTTAATACATATTGACCGCAAAGTATAAATGGTGAATTTTTTGCATTAAATTTATTCAAATATCGAATATTTAATTATTTATATTAAATTTTATATTTTATTGAAGATAAAAATATTTAATTTAATAATTTATAATTTATTATATATACATTAAATTTTATTCGATATACGATTAAATTGATGAAAACAAAACTACGTCGTCACCTGCCGACTAATATGAACGGAGATCTGCCTTTGATTTGACTCTTGATTCCAGTACCGTTTACGTTGCATTCAAGTTTAATCTCATTGATTTCTTGCAGATACCCAAATTAATTGCCTCGGACCACCTGTGGGAACGAGAACAATACAGTGTTTTGTCCCGATTATTTATTTTAAGAAGAATATTTTGATCTCAGTTTACAAGCGGAACTTTCCTCTAATTTTAAAATCTAACCATAACTTGCTAATGTATCAGTAATATAATGATATTTGATATTATTTTAAATATTTTATTTTTTGTTATAATTAAAGTTCAAACTCAAAAATTTATATATGTATACGTATTCAATAAATTATCATTTTTACTCAAACTTCTTTTGAAAGAAAACAATGTTTGAGAGATACATTTAAAATTATATATATATATATATATATATATATATATATATATATATATATATATATATATTAAGTAGATTATTACTTTTATTATTATTAAAAAAAATCTTACTCAAACTTCTTTTGGAACATAACAGTATTATACTCAACTCTAAATTTATTTTTTTATTAATAATATAATAAAAATATTATAAATTTAAATTAAATGATATAAAATATTCTAAATATTTTATGATGAAAAATTATTTTAATTAAGCTTAATTGACTATAAAACATTGCGCTTACACTACCATTCGATTTTTCTTGATAGGCTATATTTAGCCATTTGAGAGCATACTTTGACCATAAAATATTTAAAATATTTAAAATATTTCATATTAGTAGATTGGAATTGTATGATCTTTTTCTTTTTTCATTATTTCTTGATAAAAATTTCATTTTGGGTTTAAATATACCATTTTTTATGCTTAATATGAAGTTTGAGTAAATTTTAAAATTAAAGATGAGGCCTACATAATTTTATTAAATTTCAAGGAAAGATCAAAATAATCAACTCTATTTTTTAAACAAGAAATGATCAATCATGAGTTTCCAACGAAATTATTCTTTTTAAACATTATAATATAAATACTCTTTTATTTTAAAATATTCGAATTAATCACAATCCGGGGGGTGGGGGGCAATCATTATTAAAGAAGGAGGAATAGTATAGCTAGTTTATCAAAAACAAAAATGATTATGATCTTGGGTAGCGTATGGAACGGTGACGTCCCTTGCGGGTAAGAATCCAAACCCATTAAATATCATGTTTCAACAATTTTGAAAACATGAACATTGTAATTTCTCCGTTTCTTGTTAAGTGTCGTTTAAAATTAATATATAAAATTAATAAAGAGAATAAATAATTTTAATTTTAAGAGAGATGTATTGCAATTTATTAATATATATTTATTAAAAGATTAATTGGTAAATAAAATTATTAAATATCTATTTAAATAAAATAGTAAGCATAATATTTAAAAATAAGAATAATTTTTTTAAATAATACTTAAAAAATAGAAAAAATAATAGATAGTTTCAATCTTACGGAGGCCATGGATAGAGGATTGATGTTTTTTCTATTTGATTTTTCCTTCCTTTTCTTAGTAGTAAAAAAACAGATGTCTATATATATATATATATATTCAACCATTGCACTGTAAACATGAAAACCAACGATGGAAATGGAATGCATTTTATATATTTTGGTTCACAAAAACAATGGAATTCTGAAATCATTGTGTATTAGTGTTCAAGCGAGTTTGATTAAGGAGGGTTAAAACTTACAGCAATGTTAAACGCAGCGAAGTTGAATTTTAAATGAAAATCAAGATTATAATTAAATATAAGACGATAAAATAAATTTATAAAATTTAATTTAATATATATAAAAAATTTAGTATTTAACTTCGAAATTCATTTTCAAATGCTTATAGTATCTTTCTAAAACTTATGTCACTTTCTTTAACTTTAAACCTACGGTATGGACTCGAAGAATGCTACCTTCCTTTAAAATCAAAGAAAAATGGAATAATAGTATGAGTTTTATTACGATACGTCCATAAAATAAAAATTACAAGTTTTTATGAAAGTTGAATATAAAATTCATAAAATTTGTATTTTTTCATCAAAATTTTTGTAACTCTTTTATATATAAAAAAAACTTTTTTACAAAAAACTATAGGCGTGTAAAAATTTTATTTACAAAAAGTACATAAAAAATCTTACAACTGATCTATTATTTAAAGTTGCAATTAAAATTTTTAAAAACCTTTGAGGTTTTATGAAAATGATATAAAATTTTTATATTAAAAATTATAATTTTTAATAAAAAAATAACAAAAATACGTGTCGACAAGATTTTTTTTAAGATGGTATGAAAGCAAATCCTTAATGATATATACTTTTATTTTATACTGCGCCTAATAAGCCAGGATTTGACCATAACATAATTTGAGCTTATATTCATAAATTGTCACATCATTTCAATTTTATTTTCTTAAACCTAGATTATGTAAGTAAGACCACTAGATCTCTAAGCAGCCAAAACAGAATGCTAATGACATTCGTCATTATTGATGATTAACAACTAATTTTGTATCAATAAATTAATGTATTTATTTATTCAAGTAAATTAAATGTCCCTTTTTTGTTCAGTAGCTTGTTCTTCTTTCTGCTGGAAATATTCCCTCCATCGGATCACCACCCTACCCCGAGTTTTCAAATTAACCTGGCTTTAAGGAATTAATTTGCCTTGACCGGAATAAAGTGATCTCAAAAAATAAAGCCCTTTGTTTATTTAGTTGGAAAATATTTTTATAGGAATATAATTATAAAATATTAAAAATATTTTATATATTTTATGTTAAATATAACGAATTTCATCTTTTAAAAAAAAGGTTATTTTCTTTTATTATTACAACTCTAAGTATTATTTTTTTAATAATAAGATATAAAGATAATATATTATTTTTACAAGAGCACATCAATTTTTTTTGAAAAAGTAATTTTCAAAAAATAAATAAACCCTAAGCCTATTTCACTTATTAACATAATTTCAAAGTATGATAACTATTAAATTGCAGTTATAATTAAATCACAATTAGTGAAATTACATATAAATTAAAAAATACTATGATTTCAAATTTGAATTATACAAAATTGCAACTTTAAACCAAACAAAGCACTCAACTTATTCCTTATACACGCGCATGTGTGTACATATAAAAATGCAATAATATATATATATATATATGACAAATCGCAATAATTTTTTTTATGAATCTTTTGAGGATTGGTGGAGATATATATACACTTCATTTAACAGGTAGGGTAATTGAATGAGATTAACATTTTATAATTCATCTCATACTTGTCACTATGAGCGCCGTGTTTGCTTCACACGTCTTTTTCATCTCATTATATATATAATTTCATGTTTCCTCTCAATTTTTTGTGACATATATGGAATGTGACTGAAACCGTATATAAAACTTGAGTCAAAATCCATGCACAAGTTGATCTAGAGACCACGAGACCACTAAAGAAAGACCTAATTAGTTGTATTAAGTTATCATATCACTAATTATATTCCTTTCATGGATCATAACTTGTGTTGGCAAAACTTGACCCAACCTTTTAAAAATGCTTAGATTAAAGTAAACGCTGATGACAAAGGCCAATTAAACAGCAAAGCCTTGCGTGTCCCTCGATTGTAGGTTGTTTTGCCCATTTGGCTCATGTTATTAAGACGGTTGGAACTTGGCATGGAGCCCATGACAATGATCTAACAGACAATTAGATCCTTACTCTTTGGTGAATTTGACAAAGACTTGCCAACAATTCATTATGCTAAAATACATCAATTATTATTTATTAAGATAGCATTGAGCTTGATTAAAGCCTTGGTAGCAAGAGATCCTCTATCCTACTTAGCCTTGGTTTGTATTCCACTAGACAAAGACATTGACTTGGAAGCAAATCCAAGCACTAGCAACAATAGGATCACTAAATTCTCAAATCCCATATGTTTGGATAAGGGAAGAAAGAAAGCATAGTATACTATTAAAATTTTCACAAGTCTATTACAGACAACAATGTTATTAAAATTTGAGTTGAAATATACTTAGAATGAACTATGGTTTTAATTCGACTAAACCGATTAAATTATTTCTTTTTACGAATAGTTAAATCAATTGAACAATAATTTTGTGATTGTTTAAGTTATTGTCCATTCTATTTCTAAAATATTGATATATAAAATATAATTTGATATTAATTAATTGATAAAGTAATTTGGTTTGAATGAAATTATTTTACATAGACACTGTAAGTATTGAAAGAGGAAATAGCTTATATAACCACTTAAAAACTTTCAAAACCTAACATTATATATTACTTGATAGATAGAAAATTATAGAGGAAGTGTCGCTTCTTAAAAAATAGTAAATGAGTGTATTGTTTAGTTGATTGTTAATTACTACTAAAGAGTTGTACTACTTACTCATTTCCTCTTTAAACAAGAATTTTCTATAGAAAATTTTATAGTCATTCCAAATAATTTCGAACATCTTCTCAGAAGTTCATGAAGAAATTTAATTTGTGAGAAATAATTTTTCACAAATACTTACTCTATATATTAACTAAACAATTCCTTACTACCGTATATTATATACTCACTCTGTTCCTATTTATCTGTCATCATTAACTGATTTCACATATATTAAGAAAGTAGTTGAATTTATTTACTTTTAATAAACTTTACAAGATTACCATTTATGTACAAAATTTAAGATAATTGGAAATAGAAAGTAAAATATAAAGAAATAAATATAAGTTGACTAATATTATAAAATAATAAAGTATTTATTAATAAAAGAGAAGAATAGATTTAGAAAAAGAATATTTAATACTTCATTAAAATTTTAAAACGACAAATAAAAAGAAAGAATTTTTTTTTTCAAAACGCGACAAACAAAAAGGAACGGAGAGAATATAATATATGTTCATAATAATTATTTGCTTTCTCATAAGTTTTTTTATCAGGGTCTAGTACACATCATATATATAATTTATAAGGAAAATTGTGCATGACAAAATGTGCAAGAGGTATTAAGATTGTCCAAATTCAGATGAAATAAAATATTGACTTGACTTTCAAGTCCATTTCAGTCTAGTTACTCAAATGGTGGCTTGCTAATGTAAATACAAGCCAGTTGATAACTATACGTGTGGTAGTTGTTTTCTTTTAATTTAATGAAAATAAGCTTAAAAAAAGATAAATCTTAACATATATCAAATCTTCGTTTCCATCTAGACCTAAAGCCAATGAGGATTAGATTAAGTGTGGTTTTTTTAGGGGTCCTGAGTTTTTGGACCACTTTGACATAGGGATATGTGATATTAAGACATCTCAATTAACTATAAACTTCTCTTGTTGGCTAGTGAAGTAGTTACAAGTAGAGCCACGCGTACTGGTATCACATGGAAAGTGATATACGTGCCGACTACAAGTGCTAACCTCTCTTTACCAATTAACAAAGGAAAAAAAGAAAAAAAAAATACTAGTTACACTACATGAGGTGATTTCTTGATCACCCTTGACAACATTGGGAGTTCACTACTAATCCAGCTTTTTCTTTCTATTTTATTTATAACATTAAGGATGATAAACTATCTGACATACATACAATTATAAGTTTGAAATAAAGTGAGAAAAATCTTAAAAATAATATCAGGTGTGTACCTTTGCACCGCTAAAAATAATTATTCATGTAGCTTTCCTATAGTAACACAATGAGACTAAAACCATGGAAAATAGGAATTCGAAAATAAAATTTGAATAAGATTTGAACGCTTAGCGTTAACTTATATTATAGGCTTTATCAAGATTATAATGCAAGATTAAATTGACACCATAAATAATCTTATATGAAAATATTAAACAGGTGGTATTGATAAATTACAATCAAGTAAAAATAATTTAAGGAAAAAATATAAAATACCTTCTTCAATTTTGAAATAGTTGAATTTTGCCTTTTCAACATTGAAAACTTGGAATGACTCCCCTAAATTATACAAAACTTGAATTAACACCAATCATCAACTTAATTTATTATTTTATTAAATTACATGATTTTTTTATGATTCTTTTAAAAAAAATGACAATATTATAGTATATTAGTTTATCTTTTTTTAGCAAATAATTTCTATGTTTTATAATTAATAAAAATTAAATTATATATATAAAATTTTAATTAAATAATAAATGATAAATTGCAAAATCAAAGATAAAAATTGACAAAATAAATCAATATACTGTAATATTGTGACTCTTGTTTAAAAAAATATATATGATTTAATAAAATAGTTAATTGAGTTGATAATGAACATTAATTCTAAGTTTTATAATGTTTAATGCAGTGATTTCTAAGTTTTCACAATAAATGAAGCATAATCCTGTTATCCCAACGTTGAATGAGATATTTTGTACTTTTCTCATAATTTAATTAAAAATAGTACTACAAAATTGTAAGTAGATGTTGATGGATAAATATTGATCAAAGTTAACAATAATGTTTATTTTGAAGTTATAAGATGACGAGTCATCAATATAAGTTATATAAATAATATTCATTTACATGTGGTGGTATTTTTCAAATTATTAG
Organism: Sindora glabra; assembly: GCA_020226215.1. Taxonomy (NCBI): domain Eukaryota; kingdom Viridiplantae; phylum Streptophyta; class Magnoliopsida; order Fabales; family Fabaceae; genus Sindora; species Sindora glabra. The sequence goes on along the minus strand of CM035235.1, from coordinate 49,255,301 downwards.
AAAAACTTAGGATAATAAGTTTATTAATATAATTGATGTCTATCTAGTGTAGTGACATTTTTTAAATTAATAAAAAATTTAAAACATCATTTTTTTACTGAACTGATGTCAAAATACATAACAATTAAAGGTTGCTAGAAAAATGAAGAAACATATAATGTCAATTTTATATGTAACAATGTTTAAAGATATTGCAATAGTATGATGAGAAAATATCAAACCTTAACATATTGATTTTGAATTTAACAAATGTCTAAAGTTATGACATTTATGAGATTTAAAAAATTACAAAAATTTAAGATATCAATTTTGTATATAACTATCATATCTCGCTAAAGAATGTAAAAAGTTTGCATGTCGGTTTTGGATGTAATCAACATCTAATGGTATATCAACGACCACCTTAATTACATAGAAAAGGATGATACCTAAGAAATTGGTTTCTAAAATAAATGACTTCTAAAATTATGAGAATGGTGACATTATTGAAAATATAAAGAAGTTTTGGACATTGATTCCTAAAAAATAAAAAGAGTAATGTGTTTTTTTCATTTCTTTGATTTCTTGCTCAAGTTTTTATAAAAAACTTTGTTTGTATTTTTTATATAACTTTTAAGATTGTATCTAAATTTAAGATGCTTATTATATAATTGATAAAATATTGTAGTGAAGCATGAAATCGATCAAACAACAATAAAAGATGGAGAAAAAGTAAAAAAATTATGCAAATGGTTGTTTTTTGTTATTTTACGAGAAATAAATCTTAAAAAGTTATATGAAATTGATATAAAATTCATTACAAATGGATATTTAAGTACAAAGTTATGACCTAACTTAAAGTACACATTTTTAATGGGATACTAAGTTTATTTAATTTTTATTATAAATATTTTAGTATGGAATAATTAAAAAATATTATTCAAATATGTTACATCAATTTTTTTACTAAACATTGACATAAAATATAAAAAATATAATATTTTAAAAAATTTATAAAAATACTAATGTGAAATGTAAGAAAAGAAATGATAACTTTTTTCATGTTGATTTTTATAATTAATGTCAAAACCTTATATATAACAACACTCGATAAAATGTTAAACTAAAATCGATGTATAATCTTCTAAACATCTTACGTATATCAACAATTTTGTAATAGTAAAAATTGTAAATACTAAATTAATATATTCAATATTTTGATGACTAATGATCATTTTATTACCTTTTTATCTTTCAAAGTATCTCATACTTTAGGAGGTGCTTGGCTAAGAGATTTTAAATGATTGCTAATAGAGTTAATTTCTTTATTGACTATTTAGTTTTCATATGGCAAAATTTATTGTTGTTATTTACCTTTAATTAATTCCCACCATTTAAAACTCTTTCATCTTGAATTTTAGAAAATGTTACCATTATTAATGCAAAATATCTATTTCTCTTTTTCTGTAATACATTACCCATTTAAGTCAAATCAAGTTAAGTTTTGACTTAATCAAATGTAATTTAATAAAAATTTTGGTACTCGAGTTTGAATTATAATAAAAAAATTGATTTGTACCCAGCTTGATTTAAAATATTAAGACTCAATAATCTACTCATTTAGCTTAACAATAAATAAAATATTGTCAAATTATAAATAAGTTCTATGCTTCAGTAGTTAGAAATTAGCCATTTTAGTATAAAATCTATTTTTTCAATAAATATATAAACTTAATGCATAAAATAGTTAAAAAATCAAATTTAAATCATATCAACACTTACAAACTAATTAAAAAAAGCTTATAATTCTGTTAACATTAGTACTTAATAAAAAAGGAGAATAAATTATTACTATTTTTATAATATATATTTAAAAAAATATTATATATATAAATGAATTGCTCGTAAATTAAATAAGTTGAGTATGATTAATTGTGCTTGACTCAAATTGTCAAACTAAATTTTCTATTCAAATTTGACCAAAACAAGTCATGAGTTGAGTCATTTTTTAGTCAAATTCATTGAACAACCAGGCAATTTTGTTCAAGTGCCACTCCTAACCACCACAATTTTCACATCTACCTTTACCCGTCTCATTACCCATGAGCCACTGCCCACCACCATCATTTTGAGGTTATGAATCAGGACTCAAACACTTTCGAGCCGTGGTTTTAATTAATTTTCATTCATGCACAATGTAGTTGTGCATTAATTAGTAGGGCTCACTTATCTGCGACAAAAAATGTGTAGAAACACAGAATGAGGAAAAGCAAAAGAATATCAATGTCCTTCTTAACTAAATCAAAAGGCTTAATTATGGTCAACATTTATAGTACCAATTTGATTGCTGATTTTGACATAAACGTCCATACCAAGTTTCCAACTTTCCAACGTGTTTGTTTGGTACAATCGGCTATTCCTGGCATCTAATCCGAGTAGCCGTCTAACCAATGGATGAGGCAAATCCCCCAAATCTCGCAAATTTGAGACATAATTAGTGAAAGACAGACAAAACCTGCAATTTCTTGGTCTTTCTCTTGATATTATCGCTATTCCCTGCAATAATTTGAGTTTGTTTGATTCAGGAGAAGGTTTCTTGTAACCAGCAATGGTATTTTCATATGTAAGAGAGTTTATTTGTCATTTACATATATAGAGTTGCGTAAGAAGATCGGCAGAATTATTAATTAGTATCTCCGTTAATCTCTTCAAAGAGGAATGCCTTTGAATTTTCAATATGTCTTGGTGTTGTAAGTACTCTCTATGAGACACTTTTAATATATTTCGATCCTGTATTTTGCTGAAGTCCACTCCGCATGAGAAAAAGTATATGTGAGAATCTTAGAGGGTGGCTTGATTATTTTCCATTATCAAATCTTAACATAAAGGAAAATTTATAGTGCACTCTAATACATAATAGTTCACTAATACACTACTAATTTTAATTATTAATATATTATTGTACCATAGAGTTTAATAAATTATTAATTTAATATGCAATTAAATTTAATAATATATTAATACACAATTGTACCTGTAATACACCATAAGCTCTCCCTATCACGTGTGTGTATTTATATGTTTCATACTAGCAAAACAATTTAGATTGTTATCTAGTTTGAGTAACTTCTCACTATTTTCTTTTCTTAAGATACTTGTGCTGAAAGTTACCATTGGGCAAAAAATTATAATTCAACATAAATTGCCTGTAATTATTTAAAATTGATCGGTTTGTTTTGGTTAAATTTTTAATTAACTAAAAGGAGCTGAATTTATTTAAAGAAAATTGGCTTGGCATTATAAATGGGTGTGAGTAACCAAACATAATTGAACAGGACAATACTTTAATATAAGATCTTTTAAATTCCTTGACTAAAACTAGTTTATTATGTACGAATATGTATAAAGTTGACAATATGTAATAAGGGAACTTCTTCAGAGTGTATCAGTACGACTCTCGCCAATTTTATACGATTTTTCATAAAGCTTACAATGTTTCACATAAAATTTGTAATTTTTTTTATAAGATTTTGTAATAACTTCACAAATTTTTTGCGTTGTACGATCAAATTTACGTATCGTGAGATTTATGAATAAAATTATAAAATTTTATAAAAAAGTTGAGAGTTTTATATGAATAGTTACATTTTATATAATTTGTTTTATGAAAAATTTACAAGATTTTATGAAAAAAAATTGCGAATTTCATAAAATTCTCTCATAGAAGTCGTAGAAAGTCATATCCAACCTTTTCTTGCAGGTTGTAAAAGGTTGTAATGAAACAAACACCATATAATAAACCAATTAAACCAATTACGATATGAACAATTTATCACGGTTAGAGTAATCTAACAATTTATAGCAGTTCATTTAAAATTGATTATCTCATATTATTCAAGTAAAATCAAATTTAACATTAAGCAAGTTGAAATCTTCTGTTAAATTATCTTCCCCAACTAAATCAACTTGAACTCACCCCTACTGGAAATGACTAAAGGTAATTGTATGAGAATTTTGATTTAACTAGATGTTAAGTATTTTCATTGTATGATTTTTTTAAACATAAATATAAATTTTAAAATAGTAATTTTTTTAAGTGGTAATATTCAATTTTTCGTGAAGTTGACTTATGCATAAAATTATTTATTGTGACTAAACTTATTGCTAACTAATGAATTTGATAGCTTGTTGAGGCAAATTTGGATCTAATGGAACATGATTTTCCACCACTCATCGTGTGCTGCTTTGTCCTAGTGTATTATACAAGTTTAATACCAAATTTCGTTGACTTGTTTCAAATAATTGAGCATCAGCTATGGATAAACACACTAATATATAGAATTGGGATACATTTTTTATTTCTTGTTATATATTTATTGCTTGAAATGTTTGGAAATATTTGTCACTTTGCATATTTTTCAATCTAGTAAACAAAAAATCATGTAGATATGGTCAAGTGGAAGTTGCAAGATGAAGTGTCTAAATTGGATTTCCTTACTAAAATAATGCAATAAAAATCCTAATAGTCTTACTTTCAGTGCATAGGCCTTTCCATGGAGCACAAACAAATGTTTCCAAAAGAAAAAAGCCTATCCATATGGATGAAAATGACATGAATAAGCACATTCTTCATCCTATTCTTGTCTCATCCACAGAAAATCTCACCCTATGTTTATCCTATCTCTATCTACTAGTTGATGCTTTTCTTTGGGGAGAAAAAAAAATATACTTTCCTCACTTAGGCTTGACTTAAAAAAATTAAAAACACATTTCATTCATTTGTAGTTTAACTTTACAATTTACTCATCCCTAATTTAAACTGTAATAAGAAAGTAATATATAATTTCAATTATTAATACTTTATTCATATATATTGAATTTCCATCCAAATTTAAGAAAAATTATTGCATGCAAGTTACATGCTCGCTTATTAGATTTACCTAATATCATGCTAATTTGTTATAATATCACTTATCATTCTTGATTTTCATTTTTGCTTAAATAAAAATTCATTTTTGATTTTTGCAAGATTCCTTTGGTACAGCACAAGAAAGAAGGATAGAATTGATTGTAATCTCCAATAGGTTTGCAAAATATTTCTCCAACATTTGAAGCAATAAACATATAACAAGAAATAAAAAATATAATACTTCTGAGACTATTTTCTATTCATTTGCATAACTAAAATAGAATGCTTGTACAGGAAATGCTAGTAAGATGCTTTCACATTCCGCTAATCATTACAGTGGGTTACAATTGATTCAGTCCTTCCTCCTTGCACTTTGTATTGAAGAAATTTAGTAGAAATTAATGGTGAATTCTTAGTTAGGATTTATGTTCTACACGGAAGAGGAAGCTAGGAATAACAAAGCAAAATTAATAACAGATTAGAGTAAAATCAGGTTAAATTAGGGTTAATGAGGGAGTATGTGACTTGCATAAAATAATTTTCATTAGATTTGGACGAAAATTTAATACGAATGAATAAAGTATTAAAAGTGTAAATCACAAATTGCCTCATTTTCACACATGAGTGCACAGACTACAATATAGAATCATATCACAGTTTGGTAAAGTGTATTTTTTTTTCTTTTAAAAAAACAAAATAAAATGTTAGTGACTCAATGTGTTTTAAAAATTAAAAAAAAAATATTTGGTGATCAAAATGAAAATACTTGTAATGATGCAGTTGCGAAGCACAGAGCAGTGAGCATGAGTTATTATCGTAAAAAAAGTTTTCATATATATATAATAAATTGTACAATTTAAGTTACATTAGTCTTGTAAAAGCGTTATTTACGCTTTACATCCTTTTATAAAAATTTTCATACTTACACTGCACACACTTCATTCTTACATCAAAACTCACGTAGACAAAAGGGGATAAGATCCACGTACCCTTTCTTAAATGTGAAAACAAGATGTATGCAACTAAATTTTCTTTCATTGTATTAATCATCAGACCCGTCCAACATAAATGACGTTGACTTAAAGGAAGAGGTTTCGGTGGATCAGTTGCATTAATGCATTATTAATTTAAATTTTTAGTTTTCATTTATTTTGAAATTTAACAGCCTAATTAGTGATGTACCAATACATTTAGTGCAGCATAATTATTACCTAATTTAAATCATATCATATACATATATGCAAAAAATGTTAAAGAGAAAAAAAATATAAGAATGTTTATGTTAGTTGTGCACTAATACACCATCATATTTATGGTTGGTATGCGATCATCTATTCAGCTTGCAGTTAATCAATAAATTCACGCCTTTCATTTTAATAGTATACAGGTGCATCCTCTCTCTCTCTCTCTCTCTCTCTCTCTCTATATATATATATATATATATGAAAAAACAAATGTAAACACCTTGACTCCTGTTATGCGCAACTGTGGAATTAAAGTAGCATTTTTCTGTAGCAAGCAAGAACAATTCATACATGAGTTGTAGCTGTTATATTTGCTAAAAACAAGGTGGGACAAGGAGGAGTTTGCACCATTCTGCTTATTTGCCTCTTTCTACCAAGGAAAGGGGAGTCCTATGATGCCAAGTCCTAGAAACATTACACCTTTTCTCGTGGCTATATGTAGAGCGGGGGGACCAAACGTTGGACTTTTGCACAAAGCCTTGCCTATGTCTATCGCAGGGGACCAAACTAATATTGCCATAGAACAACGTGTGTATATGGGAAGTAGGCTCGGATGACTATCGAAAAAGAAGTGAGGTTCCCCTCATAAATTGGCTTCATCAACTCAAATTTTTCAAAGGAACATTTGGCCCCATTTATTTTGATGGATAACCTTTTTTATAAAATATGAGACTCTATTTATTTTGACAAAAAATATTTTTTATAAAATATAATTATAAAAATATTAAGATGAGGAAAAATATTTTATTTATTTAGAAGTTGTTTGGTTCATTTCAATAGTATGAAAAATTCTATTTATTGAAAAATAAAAAAAGGTAAGTTTTATGATTGGTCATTATTTAATAAATTGAAGGAAATAAGACTTTTTGAGAAGTCTTGCTTATCACAAAATATGAAAAGTTACTTACCTACCTCCCCCAGATAAGTTCTATTTCTTGTGTTATTTATAAATATAATAAAAAAATTATTTTTATTAAATTTAATTAATGACAACTAAAATTTATTAATTTGTGTTATAATAATATTGAGGATATAATAGTTATTTTATTAATACTTTCCAAGATATTCAAAGTTGAATCAAACAAAATATAGGAAGTTACTTCTTAGAAAGTATTACATTTTGTGTGTCAATCAAACAACTTTAAATACTTCACAAGAAATTTACATAGGAAGTTATTTCTTTGAAAATTAAATTTTTTGCGGTAAAGTTACTTCTTATGCAAACCAAATGACTCCTTAATGTTAAAAATAAAGAATATGAAAAAAGTAATTTTTTCTATTTCAAAAAAAAGAAATTGCTTTCCACCCTTGCTCTATCTTTAGGTTTCATTTTTTTGTTTATCCATCAATACAAATAGTATATCATTCCTTTATTAATATATATTCAAATAATATTTTTTTATGAAAAATACTTTTCAAGACAGATATTAGTTTTGTAGTTACTTGTACTAATCTTTTCTGTTAAGGAATTATCAAGTTGAAGTGAACTTGTTAGGTTCTTCTGGACAAATAGATTGCTATTAGGTAACTAAACGTGTCTTGAGGTCAGTTTTTCATTATAATACGCAGAAACCCATTTTAGAGTAGGAAGGTAAATGTATCTTTCAGCAAAAGCCTTGCAACACAAATCCTTTTCTGCCAATGAGAAGGAAATATTTATAAGCTTAAGGTAATATTAGAACCTGAAAATTCTAACTATTAGCTCTTGTATTTAAATGTAATATCCGTTTTAGTACTATTATCTCTTGTATTTAATTCTAACATCCATTTAATTATGATGCCAAAATGTCTAACTTGTTAAATACAAGTTGTAATACTAAAATTTCAATATTATGATAGGACCCGAAACATTTTCCAACAAGAAAGGTACAAAGATTTAAATAGCTTAATTTCCTGCTACAAATAATCTGTCATTTTTTCTTTCCCTCGATTCAATTATTTGGCTATGGCAATTGAGTTTGAGAATATTAGTTTACAAAATAAATACACAACTCTTGCACAAACTCCCTTTTTTCCCCCTTTTCAAAAAGACAAAGTAACGATTAAAGTTTGCGCGCACACTGAACAGTTGATGGAACTTAGAAGTAGCTCATTAAACAAAGAAAACCATGTATATGCAAAGTTTTTAAAGGAATAAATTATGATATACCACCAACGTATTATCAGATTTGATAATACATTAATTTTATTTTTTAAAAAAATTAATTTTGATACATTATATAATAATATATCAATAATTAAATCTAATTATACACTAGTACCATTACGTTAGTAGTATATCATAATTGTCTTAAGTATAAATTAACAGCTAATGCATAAATGAGTCTTAAACTGGTTCACATGAATAGCTAAGTATCACCAAACAGGAGGCCACGTTGCATTAAAAACACTGCATTACGATTAACAAAGGTAGCCCTCACACTAAATCCTTACAAGCATGATGATATGATACCATAATATCTTCAAATCATGCACATAAAATGACAGGCTCAAGTCTGATATCACTTCAATGCTAAATATATAACAGATTATGTATAACAAATCTACAGGAAAACTAAGACACTAGCAAATTCAGTTTCTTTTTCTTTTAGTAATTCCTCCAGTTCAGTTCTCATGATTGGTCAGACATGCCTTGTTTGCCATAGAGTTGCAGAGCAAATGCAAGGCCCAGAATCAGCAGTGGCAACACAAACTGCAATATCTTTACTACAAATCCAGGAGATTCACTGCTCACAGTAGGTGCTTGCTGAGAAGTGCGATAGACGGGTTTTGGCGGAAGAGTGGAGACATCAACCTCCCCAAAATAGTAATTTCCCATCAGCTCTTTTGCAGAGTCACTGTGTCCCGCATCTTCAAAGTCGTCGGTGGAATCCTTCTCTGTGAAAACACCAGGAGATTCTTAGTACAATGCTTTTCTTCCCTCTCTATAAGCCCTTTTTCTAATTTCTTGCTACATCTTACGTTGGAAATATTTTTATAAAATTAAACACTACTATTTTTAATGAAAGTAAAGTTTTTCTCATTTACTGTATATCTAAAATTAACAACAGGTCACAAATTTTTAACAGCTTTTTCTCCATGCATATGAGCAGTTTATGCAGCACGAAGTGGTATTTTAATTGCCAACAAAAAACTTTTAATATTACTTTAGTTAGTCTAGACCAAAACTTTCTAAGGTGAAAACGCATATTTAAACACAACTCTGCGACCAACAGGCTCAAGACTTAACGTACTAATGGCGTTTGGTGGCCACAGTTGAGAAGGTGACTAAGTAGACTCTTGGGCCACCATCCCCTTTTTTTGGCACATGCCATTTTACGTGAACTTGTAGAGTGTGTATAGTGGAAAAAGATAGAAGGTTTAGGTGTGCCGAACTCTGTATACTCTGTATTGCAGGGATTGATGGCATATTGGCTGTGGTTGTTATATCAAATGGGCAGCATGTCAAAAAAGCACTGCACCGGTTGGGTAAGAATCCCCAAGAAAATAAAATCCTAAATTGTTTTAAAGTGGCAACATGCTTCAATCACTTCATATGTGCATCTATATTATGTATCCTCTTGTTTTATCTTACTTTCTGTTTGCTATTTATGATCTACTGAATGTTAATTTCCAGATTATCTTTTGTTCCTATAGTTTCAGCCACAAGAACATCATCTTAAAAATGAGCTACTGATGACAGTAAACCAACACGGAAAAATTACTAACCAACAGCCTGCAGCAAAACATCATCACCTCCTGGATGGTCATCCAAAAATGCGGTGACATCATATACCTGATATAATGGAATTGATACTCAGCACAATATACAATATCCAAGAAATAAAAGATGACAAATTATAACACAAGTGGTAAATAACTTGCTCTGAAAACTATGTTCGGATTTAACTTCAACTAACAAAAGACCAAGATCATATTTGGTTGACAACTCAATTTCATATGGAAAAGGGGGGACATTAGTTTGTTAATCATGCATTCAATTGAGATAAGCTTAATTAATGTTACCTCCATTCCTTTCAACAAAAACTTTTAGACATAATCAAGATAATAAACGTTAAATAGACAAATTGATTGCCAACATGATGCTGTAAGCTATAAAAATTAGAAGTTTCCATCTACAAATTGACCACAGCATTTTATCACTTTTCAACACAATTTCCAAGGTTTTCACAACTGTGTCTGTCTTTTGACAGTACAGAATACATGCAGCAGAACTCATGGATGCTACAAGTTGCTTCAATTCTGTTGTTGCACTTATTTAAATAACCGGAAAATTACAGGCCCTACTTATTTGGAATTATCACATCATTGCAGGACATCGTAAATTTATTGTTTATTGGAGAATCTTAATTTGAAAGGTGGTGCCATGTTGATCCCAATTAGCAAGGTGAGTTAATTATCCCAGTTTGTCACAAAAGGAAAATTTTATTAAAGGACTTCGTCTGCTCAATTCTTATTTCTTGCCTCAATGCCATTAAAGATGTTTTTTCAAAACTTAAAACCTGACCAACTTAGAAAGAGATCATCACGAAGTTAGAAATAAAATGCAATTTTTTATCTTTAGTGCACTTGCAGATAGCATCATGCCCAATAAACACATCACAACCATCCAATCTTTATAAAAGAATATATATGCCTTCTGGGTCCTTAAAGCAATAGAAACCAGTAAACAGCTTCCTCAACATCTTGAACCCTATGATTTTATACATCTTCCAATGTTTTCCACAAGAAAAGAATTTACAGCTTTTCAGTTTTTTCTGGCCATATATGCATCTATTAGTTAATGAATAAAAAAAATACCCATCTTATTGCCAGAAAAAATATCCCTTTTCAAATAAATAACCTTTAGGCAATCATAAAAATCAAAGTAGCATAACAACAAAAACAATTTAATGGGAAAAAACTTGCACTGTAAGGTTAAAATCACAAGATAATATATGTGAAGACTTTCAACTATGATCCTAAGTGACCATTATCCCAATATCTCTCCCAAACCTATACAAGGCTTCCCACATAACCTCTCTCAAATACCTTAAATCCTTGTCCACCACAAATATTTATAGCACAAATATTTGCTTGGCATGCACTCATAATCCTACTCTAATACCAAAAATGAAAAACATAAATAGAAGGATAAATCTCAATATGAAACAATAAAAAATCTCACAAATTAGAATTTGAGTCAAACACTAACAATGTCTAACTTGACACAAATTTCATCTTCATTGATCTTCATATTTCATTAATTACTACAATGTTAAGATTTAAAAAACAGTCCGCGACCGCAAGCAGATCACAATATTGCAATTGCAAACCAAATCGTATCCACGATTTTCTGTAATTTTGGACCGCTATAGTTGCATTTATCTGTATCAAAACACGACTGCAACCGCGACCGCAATTTAGATCTCCAATCAATCATTGAGTGTGAACCATGAAGATCCACAATCATTACAATTTCTTCAAACATTGCAGCAACCATCTTCCTATCAACTAACTTCACCTTAATCAATTGTCACAAGTTGCATCAAAGTCTATTTACACCCTTCTAATCTCTAGGCATCTCACATCATTTATAGGAACATTAAACCTTGTGAATCGCTTCACCATTTATCATCCTTATAAAACTCATGTGAAATTACACTAGCTACCCCCACAACAATATCATTCTCTTCAACTTGCACGTGATCAAATCAAATATCTCTACAGCATGCATCACCATTCATCCTCAATTCTTGCATGCAGTCAAATTAGCTTCACAACAACATCATGCATCATGCTCAATTCTCTTGCAACATCAAACTAAGACTCTTGCTATCTTGAATTATCACTCTCACACAAGGCTAAACTACATTCTGATATTAGTTATTGGGAAAAAAGAGACAATCAAAATAATTAGAGTAAAACAACAACAACACAAACAAGTTTACCTCGAAAAACCCAAACTCTCTAAGACAATGAATGAGAGTCCACTATATTACCAAGATTATAGGATAATATATGTGAAAGCTCTTAATCATAATCGTACAACTTCCTACTTACTATTTGTACATCTCTCCCAAACCTCTAAATGAAGGTTCCACATAACCTCCACAAGCTCTCACAACATTATCACTTCCATACTTCAAGCCCTTGTCCACCACAAATATTTGTTTGGCCAGTATTCATAATCCTACTTTAACACAAAAACTTAACTTCAATAGGAAGAATACATAGAATATAAACAATAAAAATCTCACAAATTACAATTTAAGTCAAAATCTAATACTACTCATTTTATGCAAACCTTATGCACCATAAAAATTATTAATAATGGAACATGAAATGCAGTTAATAATGGCATCTGTTAATGTTTCATCGAATAATTTCTGGGTTAAGAATGTATTTGAATGAGATGTATTGGCTTCTGGATTTGTACTTTAATTAGCATGCATGGTTTACATTTGAGGGATTTTTTCTTCTCATAATATCAATTTTAAATCCGGAAGAGGAAATTACAGTAAACTTTATCACGTCTTAAAAGTCTTCTCATTAGAAGTAAAAGGTCACTTAATTTTTTTCTATCCATTACAAGTTTCCATTTTCATCTATAGCAATGTAATCAAACTTAAGGAAGATAGTTTTTCTTCTTCAATGATTTTAAATATATATTGTTTGAATCTAACCCCAAATAAGCCTTCCATCTCCACCATGCATAAAATTTGAATACACTGAAAGACCATTTTTCAGTCAAATCAAGTAATAAAGAACATATCAGCTCTTACCTTATACTAAAAGTATTTAATATGCTACTGAAACAGCTTCTAGCACAAATTATCCATACAAATTCATATCAGAAACCAAAACATATAATAGGAGTGAGTGACATAACTGAAGCAAGCCCAGAAAGCTAACCTTCCCATGGATTATAATCCACAAATCGTTTTTGTGATTGTGCTTAGCCACCTCTTCAAAAGTTAAAAGTTTGGAATTTGAAGCCATTGCTACCTTCTTCCACAGCTCAAATGAAGTCAAACTGTCAGACACACACCCAATTCCAGATTATTCGGAATAAACAGACACCAAAAGAGGAAAAAAAGAAAAAGGAAAACCTCAACGGAATTTTGAATTAGAAATTGAAAGTAAAATGTTGAAGAAATTTTCTTACGTGATTCAAAGAAGAGATGGGGATTCAGACAGCTCTATTTGAGATCATCTACTCCAGAAGACCGGTCGCAGAACAATGATTTAAATGTGGTATTAAACTACGTCGTTTAAGGCAATTGCGTTGCGTCGACGGCCGCCGGGTTCATTTCATTGATTTAAATATAAGTTTGTGTCGTTTTCCCTCGAGTATGGGGAAAGAGCGTTTGATGGAAGAATGAGAACATTTTCAATAATTGGATAAGGCCGGATCTCCTAGTCTTTCAAGTTCAAAAATTCTAAAATTTGATTATTAAAGGTATTATTAATGGAAAGGATTTATTATTACTACTTCGATTCTGAATAAAATTTAGTCCAATATTAAAAAAAAATTGAGATACATGGGGGAAAATAAAAATAATGAAGAGCATTTGCAACAATGAATTGCTATTTTAATATTCTTTCCCTTGAAGATGATCTTGCATGGAATCTATCTATATCTACATCATTAATGCATAAGAATATTTAAATATTTCAGCATTGCTATTTATTCCGACATGCCGAAAATATGTTTCAAAGATTTTACAGCCGTCTGATTGATGCAAGCCCAAAGTTTATATAGTTAATCAACGGCAGTAAATGTATTTAATATTTTCAGAACTCAAATATTGGTGTATAGTATTGGTATGTTTAGCATTTTTCTAAACGTTTTGTTTCTTAGGTAATACTGTTAATATTTATTAAAAAAATTCTAAAATTAGAAAATGTGCTATATGAAAGTTATTTAATTTAAGTTTAAGAAAATCAAAATTGATATAAAAATATTGATTGATTAAGTAGAAATAGATTAAATTTTAAAATATTTGAAACTTGATAAAAGATTCTAATTTTAATTTTAGACATATTTTTATTGAGAAAGATTTATTATTTACTATTTTTTTTTCAAATAGGAATTAATTTTATAACTGGTTAAAAAAGCTATGAGTTTAACAGAGAAAAAAAATGATATTATATGAATTCGAAGGAAACAAGATGCATTTTTATTGTGTGGACCAAATTAATTAATTAGGAAGGAAAATTGCCCATAACGCGTTTAGTGGTGGGTATATAGTGAACAAAAGAGGAGTTACCAGACGAAACATCAATGAGCAATAAATGGGCTTCTTTAAGTCGGCTAGTGTCTCAGGAGAACCAATTTTCCACTGTAATTCTACTTTAAAATTATTCTCCTTGTTTTAAAAGAAATAAATTAAAAGGGACGTTACGTTGACTAATGTCATCTTTTAATAGTGACATTAAGCAAAATAATGTCACCCATTATTTTCTAACACTCCTATACAATTCTTTCTATCACACCTATTTTATTGCAAGAAATTAAATTTTCAAAGAAATATCTTATTATATAAATTTTTTAGAAAGGATTTAAAATTATTTAATTAACACGTAGGATATAACATTTCTTAAGAAGTAATTTTTTATATTTGGATCTTATTTTGTTCATAAAGGAAATAACTTCATGTAAGAAATTAAACTTTGAAGAAAATAATTTATTATATAAATTTTTAAGAAGTACTTAAAATTATTTGATTGATACATGAAAAGTAATACTTCCTAAAAGTAATTTCTTATATTTTATTTAGTTCAACTTTAGATATCCTAGGAAGTATTAATAAAATGACAATTATATTCTCAATATTATTATAACACATATTAATAAATTTTAATTATTATTAATTAAATTTAATGAATATAATTTTATTATTATATCCATAAATAATACAAGAAGTAGAATTTGCCTAGGGAAAGATGCAAGATGAGTAAGTAACTTCCCATATTTTATGAGAAGTAGAACTTTCTTAGAAATTTTATTTTCTCTAATTTATTAGATAATAGCTAATCAAAAACCCACATTTTTCTTATTTTTCGAAAATAAAACTTTCTGTGTTATTGAAATAAATTAAACGATCTCTTTGTTTGGTTTAACTTTAAATATACGAAGAAGTATTAATAAAATGACTACTATATCTTTAATATTATTATAATATAAATTAATAAATTTTAATTAATATTAATTAAATTTAATGAGAATAATTTTATTATTATATCGTTGGAAGTTTTATTTCCTCCAATTTGCTACATAATGGCTAACTAAACAATTTAACTCTTATTTTTTGATAAATAGAACTTCTCATACTATTGAGGTGAACTAAACAACTTATTTATTTGGTTCAATTTTAAATATCTTATGAAATATTAATAAAATAATTTTTATATTCTCAATATTATTATAATATAAATTAATAAAATTTAATTATTATTAATTAAATTTAATAAAAATAATTTTATTATTGTATTCATAAATAACACAGGAAGTAAAACTTACCTGAAAAATGTAAGTACGCAACTTCTCATATTTTGTGAAAAGTAAAATTTTTTAAAAAAATTTATTTCTTCTACTTTATTAGATAATAATCAATTAAATAACTCATATTTTTATTATTTTTTAAGAAATAAAATTTTTCATACTATTAAGATGGATCAAATGACCTCTAAAATTTTATGAGAAATTAAACTTTTCAAAAAATAATTTTACATATGAATATTTTGGAAAGTTATCAAAATTATTTGATTAATACTAAAAAATTAATACTTTTTAAAAAATAACTTCTTATATTTTATTTAGTTTAATTTTGAATTTTCTAAAAAATATTAACAAAATAACTATTATACCTTTAATATTGTTTTAATACATATCAATAGATTTTATTTGTATATAATTATTTTTTATATTATATTTTTAATCTTTCTTTCCATCATAATTTTTTAAATTAATAATTTCATAATTTTAAATTTGCTATAACAAAGTAAAATAGATTTATATTAAAAAAATAAGATATCTTAAATTATCTTAATATAATTAAATTAAGATATAATTTAAATAAAAAATACTAATCAAATAATTAATTCTATGAAATTTATATAAAGTAGAAAAAAATATATAAATTTTTACTGTTATAATTAAATATTAAAATAATAAATATAATGTAATATATTAGATATAAAATAAATATAATGTAACTACATTTAGAATTAAATTTCTATTATAATAATATTTATAATTATATTTACAATTTATCTTTTTGATATAATATTTAATACATATTTTACATAATAATCATTCTATTTATTATATAAGTAGCCAAATAATTTTATTTTATATAATTAATAAATTATATTTATTATTAATAAAATATATTAATTATATTTTTAAACAGTTGAGATATAATGTTAAAGTGGATATTTATTAAATTAAATAAGAATACTTTTATATTTTTATCTATTAAAAACATAGGAAATTCTTCTCATCGGGTGAGTGTTAATAACCAACTTGCTAACTTATAGAAAGTAAAACTAATTTTCTGATAAATTTTATTTCTTCTATTTTCATCAATTAGTGGTCAACTAAACAATTTGACTATTTCTGACTTTTTAATAAGTTTCACTTCCCATTCTATTTCCGCAAACTAAATAACTTCTTAGCCAGCGGCGAAACCAAAGGAGCTAGGGGTTGCCTTGTTCCCCTAAAGCTCCATCTTTTTAAATATATATTATTGTATATTTTGATTCCCTCTAAAATTTTGAAATACAAATAGTTATAATAAAAATATAATTTATATAATAAAAATGTATTTATAAAAATATAGAAATATAAATACAAGGTATAAAAGTATAATATTTTAATAATTAATTAATTATAAATGACTTATACTTTAATTTTTTATTTTTTTATTAAATATGAAATTTTTATTGTATAAATTGTATCTCAGAAAATACTTATAAAACTATATGTTTAGTTGAAATAAAAAGTTTACATGGCTTACAAATTATTTTTCTAACTTCTATCTAACTTTAATTTTATTTTTTAGAAAAATATTATTGCACTAAAATTCACATACATTTATTTACATTACACATATAATATAATTGTATTAAAATTGCTACTTATTTGCTATTCATTTAATTTTAGAGAAAATTACTCTGACTTTCCCTCTAGTTTTTAAAACTTACACAAACCTCTCATCTATTTTTAAAACCTATACAAACCTCCCATCTATTTTCAAAATAAATAAATAAAAATACACATACTTCCCTCAAAATTTTGAAAACTTACACAAATCTCCCCTCTATTTTCAAAATTGGAGGGGAGGTTTTTGTAAGTTTTCAAAATTTTGAGGGAAGTCTGTGTATTTCTATTTATTTATTTTTAAAATAGAGGAGAGGTTTATGTAAGTTTTGAAAATAGAGGGGAGGTCTGTGTAAATTTTTAATACTTTAGAGGAGGTTAGAGTATTTTTTTTCTTAATTTTATTATCCTAAATTTTCACAATCCTTTATACATGTCTTAAAAAAGTATATATGCACTAAAATTCCATTGAATTAATTATCTCTTTACAAATTTTATAGTTTTTTATTATAATTTTTATAAAATTTTGAATACTTTATGTATTAGAACTTTTATAAATATAACTTTATATTTTTATTTATATTACACATATAATATAATTGCATTAGAATTGACACTTAGTTAGTATCTATTTTCATTTTATTATTAAAAAATATCACAATAAATCATTTATACATTTAAAAAAATATGCATAGATTTAAACTTTATTACTTTTTTTATAGAAGCATGAATAATTTATGTTACAAGCAAAATTTTTATAATTTTATTTAAAATTTCATAAATTTTTATATTTAATTTGTAAAATAAATTACAATATCTTAAAATAAAATTATTAAAAAAATTATAATTTTTAAATAATTATAAAATTTTAATATACATTAAAATAAAATTTTATTTAATTATAATGGACCTTTGGCTCCCTAAGTCAGAATTTTTGGTTTTGCCACTTGTGTTAGTAATCTAACACCCTAATTTTATTAAAAAAAAATGATCATTTGTGACATAAACTATGTTATGAAAACTTGAAAAATTGTGGTAATATTTCCTTTTACTACAAGAATAAAAAATATTTAAATAAATGTATAAAAAGGTAAAAAAAATTATGTTATAAAAAAACTTTGCTTATGGCAAAGAATCTCTTAGGCCATGGGAAAATTTTATTGTTAATAAAATATCACTTGTGTCATAATTATGTTTATGAATAATTTTATAATAATAATATATATAAAACCAAATAGAATGAGTTTTCTTTACAAAATTTAGAGGGATAAATATATACTAGTTATTAAGGCTTGTTTGGTACACCTAATAAAATAGATAGGCCATATTCGGACTAATTAAACTAGTAAGTCAAATTGATGATATTATTTTATATATTTATATACAAATATGAATTATAATAATATTGAATTAATTACATCAAATAAAAAATTTTATATTTATCATTATGATATTAAAAAATTTTAATATTATAAAAAATATATAATTTATTATGTTTAATGGGGTGGTATATATAAAAAAAAGTACTTTCTATGTTACTTCCATAGATTTAAAACTCATGGGTATGTGGTAAAATATAAGCTATTGGATGAGTAAAGTCATTGACTTGGTCAACTCATCCAATGGCTTAGATTTAGCCACATCTCCATGGGTTCCATACTCATGGAAGTAACATAAAATTTCCCATAAAAAAGACAAAAGCCTTATTTTGATTCTTCTTTAATTTTAAATATATGAATTTTGTTCATCACAAATATTTTATATTAATTTTATTTTTTATAAATAATAATTTAATTAATTTCGTCCCTCCATTAGTATCTATATTAATGGTTAATGGCTTGATAGATAAAATGATTAAAATAAAATATAGGGGATGTTTGTTAAATGGCTTTTGGGATGGCGTTTACCTGGTTGACTAACTTTGACTAGTTAACAATTATATCAACTATTTGGTAACTAATTTTTTAAAACAGTTGGTGGCTCTAAATAAGTTGAATTTTCAAATGTTGCAAGTAGCAGTGTTTTCCACATAGCTATTTGGTTATTGTTTATAAAAGGACACAAATGCCCCCAGTTGTTGCTCGGTTGCTGCTGTGTTTTCTCTTTTTTTTTATTTGATAAAACACTGCTGCGTCTCTATTTGATGAAACAATGCTATGTTTTCCATTTTCCTTTTGGTAAAATACTGCTGCATTGCTGTTCGGTGAAATAATGCAGCGTTTTTCATTTTCTTTTTAGTAAAATACTTTGTTGAAACACTGTTGTGTTTTGTATTTTTTTTGGTAAAATACTGTTGCATTTTTGTTTCAATAATATAAACATGTAAATTATAATTATAGTTATTAATTTTTATTCATAAATTTATTTACTATAAAAATTATATTAATATAATTTAAAAAATATTTAACTTATAATAAATTATAATAATATATTATTTATAAGAAAATTTAATATATTAACTTATATATAAAATTTAAAATATTAAAATAAAAAAATACTCAAATAATTCATAAAATATACTCATACCCTTATATGTTATTTTACATACAAACAACTAATTATAAACAGTTAATTTTACTAAATACTCTTATTCAAATAACTAATGTAATCAGTTGATCAAATCAGCTAATACAATCAACTAATACAATCAGTTATCAGTTAACAATTAATTAAATTAACTAATTGCTATAATTATCAGTTGTTTGTCAAATAAGGCCATAAATAGTATTTATAGGTTGAAAATGATATGAAAAATTTAGAAGGATCAAAATAATATAAGTTGAATTTGTGAAAGGCTAAAATAAGTGTTAAAATGGAATAAAGGAAAATGAATTTATAATAGTTTAAATATTAATTTTTAAAAAATTTACTTATGGGTAATATGTACTTTAATAAATACATTTTATTTTTATTAAAATTAATTTATAAATTATTATTAATTAATTTATTTTTATTTTTTATTATGTTTTAGAATCCTCACAAATATAAATTAGATTTATTTGTTTCATTGCAAATTTTTAGTATTAATTTAATCTATCATATATTATTTATTTGTTATTTTAGTCTTTATATTTATGTAGTCATTAACTTTGTAATGAAAACATTAATAGAGAATCAAATTAATCAATTTATTATTTATAAGATCTGAAATTGATAAAAATTTAATGTAAGTAAAATTAATAAAGTATCAAATAGAGTTTTAATCTATAATTTTTTTAAAAAATTATAAATGTTTTTAGCATGGATTAAGATTTTATGAGTATTTTTATTATATTTATTATATAATTAGTATCACATAATTATATTTTTATTTGTGAAATCAAATGTTAAACAAACATTTTGTATAAAATATATTACATTATAATACTAAAAAAGCAAACTAACATGAAACTTGATACTTTTTGACTTGAAGATTTAGGTTTGATTCCTTTGGATGTAATTTTCAAACATAATAAATAGTTTTAACTAAGTTCAATGATTTACATGTCAAATCTGCTAATTCAATTTAAATATATAAAAATTATTTTATCTATTAGTCAAATTAGTTCCTATGGCTCTGTGAGCTATAAGTAATAAGTATATCTCTTTTGCCACAGTGGTACTTGTGGTTAGAGAAATTTATTAGTTACAGGTTAACCCTTAATAAAAAAATATCATTTAAGTCACATGATTTTTTTTTGGGGCTATTTCCTTACTACACTCATTTATAACATAGGTTTATTCAATTAGTATTCCCATAACTAAACAATATAATCACAAAAATTTTGATCTTGCAACACAATTCAATCATAAAACAAGTGATAATTTTTTGTAATGTTTCATGCACATGTCCTTCCAAAACATGTGCATGTCTTTCCTTTCAAGAATTTCACAAATTCCACTTATTCCCCATATGTCACGTCCTATCCTCATTTTTCTCCTTTACACTTTAATTTAAAAGATAATGCTATGGGAAGTTCTACTTTTTAAAAGATTGAGTATTTTTACTATTAGATTGTTTTTAATGTATTGAAAGATAATGTTATGAAAAGTTCTATTTTTTAAAAGTTTGAGTATTTTCATTGTTAGATTATATTTAATATATTAAAATTTATATTTTTTAATTTTAATTTAATTACTTTAAAATTTGAGAAAAGATAATTTAATTAGTATATTTATTTTGTTATATTTATGAACTTTTTTATAATGTATTTATAATTATGTATATTTGTTATAACATTTTTGTGCATGAAGCATTTAAATAAGAATAATAACAAACTGTGAAAATGTCATGCACGCTACAAAAATGTTATGCATCCGTTGATGAAAAAGTGGTGGGGTTATTGTAACCAATTTTCATTACATTGCAACGAATAGAATAGTTGTGGACTTACAATGACTGTGAGTAACTCCAACGTAACTCCGTTACAATTCATTAATATTTTTGCCACACCATGCATAAATTGTCATTCGTTAAAGTGTGGTAGATAGGGGTTTCATAAAGTAATTGGTGATGTTATTTTGCCTAACGCCACCCTTTAAGAATAGTGTTAGGAAAAATAAGATCACTTTTAATTAATTTTTTTTAAAAATATTATAATTGAAAATAGTTTTAAAGTAACATTACGTTGAGAAATTCTTCTTCCCGCAACATTAGATAAGTTAAAGAGCCCAATAAATGATGGTGTGCAACTTTGAACTTAGTGCACTCATATTATGTGTAATAGATAAATTAGAAAATAAACGTAGAATTAAATAAATAAGAGATAATAAATTATTATGCAATAAAAATATAAAATTCATTATTGACTTATTAAATGTAGTACAAATGTATTGTGGGTAAATAAGGAATTGTTTGTTTGCTGTTTTTAAAAGTAGTATTATGTTTTGCTATTTTTAAGAGTAAGATCTTTTGTTCGGAAGCTATTTTTATAATTTTTTTTTTAAAATTATAATCTTAAATATGTAACTTAAAAATATAAAAATAGAAATAACTTTTAAATATTTTTTAACTTATTTTTTTTATTTTTTATGTTAGTTTTATAATTAATTGAAACTTTTTCTTACATGCAACATTAATCACCTTCTATTTCTTATATTTCTTAAATTTAAAAAATAATTTTTTAAAATAAAAATAATTTTTAAAATTAATTTATAAAAATAAAAAATAAAAATATATTCAAACATACTCTCTTCATGTTTGACATGGCTAAATACAAGATTTCATTTTATTTTATTTATGATTTCTATTTTAATTATATTTATGCCATTATGAAATTCATTAAATTTAGTGATGGTTTTATTAAAATTCATTTCATTTTTCATAAAATACATATTATATAAAATATTTAATTTATTTCTAATATTTTATTTATGATGATACCATCAAAATATATTTTTAATTGAATTTCATGTATTTTTCAATACATTTCAAATAAAAAAATTATTTATAAATAAATTGAAATAATTATTTTTGATAAAATTTTTAAATAATAAAATTTATAAATAAATTAAAATTATTTCTATTAAAATAAAATGGAATTAATTTTAAAAAAATTGTGATATCAAATGGACCATTAGTCTTTTAGAAAATGCAAATTTTTTCTTACATATTAATATCTAATCTTTCATTTATTTAATGATATGCAGATATAGTCTTGGTCTGTTTACATTAGCGCAATGATAATTTTTATTACATATTAATATCTAATATTTCATTTATTTAATGATATACAGATATAAGTTCTGTTTCGCGTAACAAATAAGCTAACTTATAATTTATTGACTTGGTCAATACGCTATAAGTTAGCCTGTAGAAGCATTTCTCGTACTAACTTATAAGTTATTTCAGGTAGTTTATAAGCTCTGATTTAATAAGTTACCTAGAGCAGCTTATAACTTATAAGCTACTAATTTTTTAAATTCTTTTCAAATTTATCCTTATTCTTTTTATTAACTTATAATTCATATATTTCCTAATATAAATTTAAATAATTTTTAAAAAATATATTTAATTATATTTTAAGTAATTATAATTTTATAATAAATAATAAAATAAAAATTATATAAGTAAATAAATATATAAGTTTATAAAATATAATTAATTAAATATTATAAATTATACTTTTATTTTAAAATTTTTAATTATATTAATATAATTTAATTTTTAGATAAATATAAATTATTTTAATTATATATATATTTATATTAATATATCTTTTTATGTCATTTTACAATTTTAGCTAGTTCAACAGTTAATTTTATGAAATACTTTAATTAACTTATCAGTTATCAGTTATCAACTATCAGTTATAAGTTATAAGTTATCAGTTATCAGTTAATTTATCAACTACCAAATAGTTTATCAGTTATCAGCTAACTTATTAATTATTTGTGTGAAATGGAGCCATAGTCTTGATCTAATTACCTTGGTGCAATGATAATTTTATAAGAAGTTCAATTTCTTGAAAAGCTGGTTGTTTTTATTATTAAATTATTTATTTTTAAAATTTAAAAATAAAAATACAAATTAAAAAAATGATGTAACGGTGAAAATATTAAAAACTTTCGTTGGAATTGCCGGAGGATTAAGAAATTCTCACCAATCTGACCACTAGACCAAGATGGATTAAATTTGGAAATTAAAGGAAAAATATGTGTAAATAAAAAAAAATATTTAGAATAGTAAAAAAAACATTAGAATGGACTTGTACAAATACTGCAAAGCCCACGTAATGTACAAAGTTGGGCTGACAGCCCATTTTAAAAGGGTCCAACGACAATGATACTCTTTCGATTCCAGGTCTGTACTACGAGTCTGACATCGATTATGGGCCAAAGAGCTATAGAAAAAATATGTCGATTTAATGTATTGTATTAAATAATTTAAAATAATATTTTAAATATAAAATAAATTAATTTTTCATTGCTAGTGAGTAATTTTACATTAATTTCATTCATTGTAAATTTAAGAAATACAAACAACACATTTAAAAATTCGCTAATAAATTTAAAATTTTTATTTATTATTATGTCTATTTTTATTTTTAAGTTCATAATCAGCTTCACACAAAAATTTCCATGTCATAAAGTATCTCCATCACTATTTTAGTGTTTGATGATGGTGACCGCTGAAAAAATTCATGTATAGATCATGTACTGCGTCAAGTCATTTGTATAAAAAGATATGTTAAAATAATTGAGTGAAAAATTAATTCATTGACTTTTAAAAGTTTTTTGACACATGTCGTTATTATATTGAATTAATAGTACGTGACATATACGTAAGAATTTTGATACGTTCAGCGTTTTTTTGTGGCTGTTATTTTGGTTTTGCTTTACCACTTCTAATCCCGTGTTCATTGCACAATTGACGATTACTTCTAGTTCCTTGCTTGGTTCATGATTTGCTTAATTCTAATTTCGCAAACATTACACAATTGACTGATACTTATAACCCTTTCCTTATTTCATGATTTGCTTAATTATCTGCTAATCTCTATCATTATTTTAATAATATAATTATTTCTTTGTTTTAATTGATGAATATTATATCAAGCAAAGCCCAACTTGCCTATTGATTGGATGTGCTATTAGAAGGAATAACCAATCTTGACTAGATGACCTACTAGTCCTATTCTAACTTAATAGGACCAGTCCAACCTATTTTATTAAAATGCAATTAAAATTATGAGACCATTTAAATTAATCACGAATAATTGTAGGATTAATATATCCTTTCAAAAAATTTCCATAAGATTCAATTTATTGATTTATCCCTTCTAGAGTCCTTGATTGATTTCCTATATATTTAGATTAGGTATGCTATGTGATCTCTTTCTTTCTCGACTTTTTATACACTACATTCTATACTTTGTCTCTCTCACTAGACTAACTTAAGTGTAAGAGGATTTTCAATAATGACCACTACTTCAAAGTTGGCTTACAAGATAACGAGAGCTTATTATAGTGGACTAACTAATCCCTGCAGAGAACGATTGACTCACCATCATTACTGCACCTTTATCTTGGTCATGTATTCTATCAATAGCATAATTTATGTTCCAATCTTTTATGCTTTTTATTTTTCAACCATAGTTTTCCTTGTGAGCTAGTCATTTTTTATCATTTCATGGGAAAATAGATTAGGTCTTGAAAATTTTCTTCAAAAAAATTAGCCTTTCTTGGCTATTTTCTTTGAAAAAATCATGTAACCTCTATAAACTTATCATTTTCTTAAAATAACTAATCATTTTTCTTAATAAAATTAGTTAATGTTTGAAAGTTTTCTTAAGTAAATTGGTCTTAAGGAATTATTTTCTTAAGAAAAATTAGTTAATCATTGAAGCTTCACACTCTTTAATCATTTTTTTGTTAATGCTTAATGCCTTTCTAAAAGATTCTTAGTGAAACTTGATTTTGTTAACAAGTAACTTTGAAATGTTGTCTTGAGAAAGTCAATCACTTTTTAGACCATTTTCTTGAGAAAAGACTTCTCTACAAGAATTTAATGCTAAAAATATTGATAAAAGATCATCAAATTTTCCTTCAACAACAAAAATGTTTATCAATCAAATTTTGGATATGACCATACTAACAATTGCTTTTGTTGATATTAGTAATCTTTTAAAAGCTCATTATTAAATTAAGTTGCATAAATGTGCAAGCACAACATCCAATAATCCACGAATATGTTGCATAAAGACTAATCGATTGAAACACCATTTGTATGGAAATCATGGCACAATAATCCCCCTAGGTAACTAATCTTTCACTGCTATGGAATAGGATGAAATTTAAACTTGAATCTCAGAAGAGATCTATTAGAGGTTGAAAATTGACAATTAAGAAAAAAGCTCAATCCATTAAGAGAGAACTCTAGTGCAATACCAATTAGCAAAGGCACAACATTTTAACTAAAAGGAATGCTAGAGGGAGCTTTTCTATCACAATCGATATCATAGGCACAATTATCCATTCAATGTTTGATTACTTAGTTTCATAACAAAAAAGCAAATGACTTCTCAATTAACCAAAGCCAAATCCATCAGCAGGGACATGAAAATGAGCATAGATTGATCAATGGATAAAGATTTTTTTTTAAAATTATGATCAAGAAAACATAAATCCTAATAATAATGAATCTTATCTTTTTATCCCAATGATTATGCAAGTATAACTACATTAAAGCTTTAAGCACCAACCAACTTGATGCCATATGATAGGCTATCAAATCCCCAAGAATATCTAGAATTATTTCGTGCAATCATATTTCTTTTTGGAACCTTAATGCAATAATGTGATGGGCATTTTCTAAAATATTAAAAAAGGCAAGATTGAAGTGGTTCATAAGCCTAAAACTAAACTTTATCGTAGGTTTCAAAGAGCTAGTTAATCAATTCTAAGCCTATTTTTCCACATTTAGGGTACACAAGAAAACAAATGCCTTATTAATTAGCATTTGACAAAGCGTAAACAAGTTGTTGAAGGATTTTCTTTCTTAACTACTTCAATCAAGCCACCTTGGAAATCAAAGATTTCAAAGAAGAAGTGTTATTAACCTCATAATAATCAGTTTCTAATTTGAAGATTTCTTAAAATTATTAGCCAAGAAACTTAGCAAAAACCATACTGACTTATTATTTAGATTAATTAAGTTCATTAGCATGGAAGAATTGTAATCAAACAAAAACATGCAAAGAACTAAAGTATTCATGAGAGGAATGAAAGGAAGAAGGAAGATAAATAACCACTCCCAAACTGTGATAAAATGAATACACCCTTTAAAACATCTTTAAAAATGATCTTAAATGATGTGAGTATGATAGAATTAATGGAAAAAAACCCAAAACCATAGTTCAAAAATTCATTGAAGCCACTACTAAGAGTGATAACCTTTTGTAAGTATCACAAGTCTTAGATGCACAATGCAGAAGATTACTTAACACTAAAAAATAAGATTGAAAAGTTAATATGAAATGAATTTTTAAAATAATACATAAAGATTAACCTATTTAGGTACAACTATAAGTAATAAAAATACTAGTCATCCAAACTATGGTGAGCTAGTAAGAAACACGATCTATCTAAGCTAATTTCTCAATGTCCCTTGAAAGGTACATTGATAAACTAAAAAAGTAAAAAAAAAAAAATAACAAGTGTGGTGGATATGATTACTTAAGCTTTTTTTGGAGGGCTTGCATCTAGAAATGCTCAAAAGATACATTTGAGGTTGGCCATTATTGTTGAAAACAAAAAATCTTACCCCATATTTGCCTTCACTATTCTTTCTTTGAAGATAACTACCTATCAAATTTTAAAAAAGATCATGATGATTCTATAGTTATCATTGCCACCATTCAAAATTATTTCATATTGATAGATCAAGGAAGCTTGACTAATATCCTCTATCTAAACACTTTTAAGAAGGTACATTTACTAAAGGAAAACCTATTACCTTATCGAAGAATTTTAGTTAGATTTTTGAGAAAACATGTACTTATTGAAAGGTTAATCAAGGTACATGGCCAACCATAGTGAATATTAATGTCATTTTCCCAATTAGAGGTAGGCCTAATATAACATACAACACCATCTTAGAAAAACCTTCTTTGAATCAATCAGGAGTAATAGTCATGACCCTACATCTTTTGATGTAATTCCTAATAAAGCATAAGAATAGTTAAGTGTTAACAGATCATATAATTACCCGATAGTGTTATATAAGTAGCTTAAATATAAAGGAAAGCTTTAGAGCTAAAGATGAAAAAGGCAAGGAAATAATAAACTAACACAATAATAATATATTATTGTAAATTAATAGATGCTACTGCTTGGATGTAAAGGAAGACAAGAAAGAGAAAAATCCTAAACTAAAGTCAGAAATTAATGAAGTAAAAATTTTTAGTCTTAAACATGATCGATTGATTCAAATTGAAAAAAATCTACTCAAGAACTTTAAAGAAAAGTTAATTGAACTATTAAAAACAAATATGGAAGTTTTCACTTGGACCATTGCTAATATACTTAGCATCGACCTTCAAATTACATGCCATAAGTTAGTAATCAATCCAATGATTAAACTCATCTAGTAAAAAAAATGGAAGCATGGCCTTGACAAAGTTCAAGCCATGAAGTCATTAAGGCCAAAGTAGAAAAAAAAATTTAAAAGATGACTTTATAAAGGAGGTATCCCATGCCACTTGTTTATCAAATGTGGTTACGGTGAAAAAAATCAAATGAGTTATGGAAAATATGCATAGATTATACCAACATTAATTAAGATTACCTTAAAGACTCTTAT
This sequence comes from Sindora glabra, assembly GCA_020226215.1. Classification (NCBI taxonomy): domain Eukaryota; kingdom Viridiplantae; phylum Streptophyta; class Magnoliopsida; order Fabales; family Fabaceae; genus Sindora; species Sindora glabra. The sequence continues at coordinate 49,226,802 of CM035235.1, read as the reverse complement.
CCTCTTCCTAACATTGATAGCTTAGTTAATGAATAATGAGAAAAATATTTTACTATTTTATTTTTCTCTATTTTATATTTCTTAGGTGTTACATATGCTTAATTTTATAAAATAAACCTTATTTTATAATTTAGGATTAATTTTATAAGTTTATGAATTTATTTGGTAAATACTAGATTTTAATATTATTTCTATTTTTTAGTCATATCTTGCGCTTTGGATGTCAAATTGAGGCAAAATTTATATTAATGGAAAGATAAAAGAGACATCTATAACTTTTATGTTTTGTTTAAAGCTTAGTTCGAAGTTTTTTAAACCTATACTTGGTCAAAAAGTTAAAGTCGTGTTTCTATCCCTAATTGAACACATTTATGTATTTGGGCCATATTTGGAGTTATAGTGGTTTGATTAACCTGAAATTAGTGCCCAAATTCTTAGAAGATACAACCCTACAACTTTCATGTTTATAGATCTTTTAGAATTCATCAATTTCGTAATCTTATTCTACTTGGAAGACAAGCTTGCGAGAATTTACTAATTTATCTGATGGAGTTAATTAACTTGTAAAACAAGTCTGTATGTACTTCTAGAAATTATGAAAGCCTTCTTCTAGAAATTGTAATCCTAAGAGTCATCTAATCTTAGTCCAATTAGGATTTAGACTAATTAGGTTATATAAATAAGCAAGAGAGCTAAAGAGAGGAACACATTCAAAATCACAAATAGCATTTAACAATCAGCTCCCTTCTTCTTCTAACTCTCTTTGTTCTTTATCAATGGAAGTCTAAATTTATAGTTAATTCAAGGAGTTTGAGGCTCTTTTCTTGAAGATTATGAGATCATGATTTGTAATGTTAACTTTTCTTAATTAATTTTCTTTTTTCCTTATTTACTTGTGCTGAATTATTTAGATTACTTGTGTTGGATGTTGATTTAGGTATAATTGATATTCTTTCTTATGATTTCTGATTTATTTATTACTCTCTTGATGAATTATGGTTGGTAAATCATATTTTCACACATAGGGTCAGAAAGGTTGAGAGGTTGATTTAGAAGATTCTAGTTTAATTTTTCAATTTAACCAAATTCTATTACTAAATCAACTTTGATCTAGCATAGAGATTATAGTAGTTGCTTAATCGGCCAATCTTAATTGATCAAATTTTAAATGGTTATCTAGCGTAGGATTCACAGATTATTGCAAGGGTTCCAGGTAATCTAAAGCTAAAGAATTAATTAAAAAAAGTTAAATTCTAATTAATCTATAATTAATCCAATTTAAAACTCTCAATTTCCTTAAATAAGCTATTTGATTCCATTGAGTTTTTTCCAATTTTACCTTTGCTTTGCTTTTGTTTTAAGATTGTTTATTTCATTGCTTCTATTTTAATTTCGTGCAGCCAAAATCTCCCCAATTTTACGTTTTGTATTGCACAATTGCATAAATAGCATACAACATACATTATACAGTATATATATTGCATTCTGTTTCTATACAGCATTTTGTTGCATTGCATTGCATTCTGTTTACAATAATTCTTCACGTTTTCACTACATAAAAAATTTAATAATTGTATAGGTATTGTTAGGAAATCACCTAGAAAAGGTACAATCAAAGGATCACTAGGGATATAACCTGGTTATGCTACTATTCCATATTATTTTCAGGAATCAATTTTAATACAATTTTAGTGCATTACGACGTACACATCAATGAAGCATTAGGATTCATAATTCTTTGCTTCTACAATGCCTTCTTAGGGTATAATTAAATTTTAAAATGGCTAGAAGACTAAGAAAAAAAAACAATCTTAATCACAAATGAAAAGTATATGGTTACAAGGTCATGTTATTTGAGTTGAAAAACATAAAATCTACATACCAATGAATAATGAACAAAATTTTTAGGGAATAAATTAAGTGTAATATTAAAATATGTATAGATAATATGTTAATTAAGTTAAAAGATTAGTTAGACCATTTGGAAGATCTGCACAAAATATTTAAAGTCATGAAAAAATGTAACATAAGGATTACTTCAAACAAATGCACTGTGGGGGTTATAATAGGAAAATTCTTAGGATTCATGCTAACATATTAAGGAATCAAGGTTAATCTTGCAAATTATTATGCAATACTTGAAATGAAAAGTCTTATAGGTATAAAAGAAGTTTAGAAACTTATTAGTAAGGTCGTGACATAACCAAGGTTTATGCTAAGGTTCAATTTCCAAATTAAAAACTCTTAAACTTTACACATGCATGCATTGCCTTTTATTTAATAATCAATGGCTAATCAAAATAGGTTAACTGAAAGGTACCTATGTTTTTACAAAATCATCAACGAATTAAAATATTTCAAATGGGATAAAAGTATGCAAAGGCACTTTCAATAATGTGAAAAAATTCTTTACAAAACTATTAATTCTATCAAAACTTGATATAGGAGGGAAACTGTATTTAAACTTGGTTACAATAGAAGAAGTGGTTAGTGTGATATTAATAAAAAAGGAAAGGGTGAACAAAAACTATTTTATTTCACAAGTAAAGTATTGCATAATGCTAAACTTTGATATAAAAAATTGAAAAACTAACATTTGCATTAATTATTGCCTTTAAAAGGTTAAAACCATACTTCTAATCTCATTAGATAATAGTATGGACCAATGAACCAATTAAATAAGTACTACACAAACTTGACACATCTAGCTAGTTGGTGGCTTTGTTTATAGAACTCATAGAATATAGTTTACTTTTTTTAACTAAGAAAAGCAATTAAGGCATACGTCCTAGTTGACTTCATGATAAAAAAATACTATGATTTAACCTTAGTTATGATCGATATGAAACCTAGTTACTTAATTTCCACTAGCCTCGTATACATTCCTTATCAGTATAGCCTATAGAAGATTATTAGGGGAAAGTATTCATGCATCAAATGGAAATAATGGAATTTCATTCATGAAAAATAAATTAATAATAAAATTAAAGTTAGGCCTACTTATAAGCTATCTAAACTTAAAGATAAACTAACCTAATTATCCCTAAAAAATAAGTTCACATCCTTCTACTCTTGATCTTATATAGAACAAGGACCCAAAACATCTATCCATAACCAAACATCCATACTATCCATTGTTGTATTAGAAAGCTCTCGAGAATTTAATTTTGACACGATGGTAAAGGAGGCTTAACTTGATAATTTGAAAAATAAAAGAATGGAAGGATAAATTTAGGGTTTAATGAGCAAATATTCAAGCAATATAAGATCTATAATTTAAATATAAGTTTACCAACTAAATTTACCCTTCTTTGTGCTTAAATACTTCAACAATACCATTTACAACATAAATTCTCATTTAATAGTGTTATATCTACTATGAGATTTTATAATCTCAATTGTACCATTACTTAATATATATATATTGCATCCAAATCACACAAGATAAATAAATAACAAATAAATGAAAGCAAGCAAGTCTCTTTATGACTTTTATCTATCTTTATCCTTCACAACCTATTATAAGATTTGGTGTTTAACTTATCAAGTATATCATAATGCTCCTATCTTAATTCTCATAAATTAAATTCATTTAATTTCATCAATAACATATAATTGAATTTATAGCATTTTCATGCCTTTTTGCATAGGCCCATATCTCATTTCCATCATCATACATTATAAAATAATCATACCTAATATCATCTAATACTTTGTTCAATTGACCCTTTTCATGTCTTAAATTATGAAATTTGAAATGGGTAGTTAGTTTTGCAACTTTTAAATGAGAGTATAATTAACTATTTAGTCTATTATAAGGGGTTTAAACATCGAAGCTTATGCTAAGTAATCAATTATGAGCTTTTTAAAATTAGGTTAATTGAACCTCTAGAAAGTGAGGTTCGATTGAATAGTTATTACATATTTGACTATGGGTAGACTATAGCCTTCTAAAAAAGTAAAATTTCTAGCCATAGTCAACTACAACCTTCTACAGCCAAAACTTTAATGGATAATTAACTATGGCCCCTCAAAGAGTAGTGCTCAAACTATAGTTAATTATGGAATTAACTATTATCTTATTTTTTGTAAATTTCTAGCATAAATTTGTTATTAATTCACCATAAATTTTAATCAAACTCATTTATTTGGCCATCAATCTATACTAAATCATTAATACACATTTACCTTACCTCATTTATAACTTTCTCATCATCAAACACAAAATAACATATTTTCCATATAATTATTAAAAAAATGAAACTTTAACTTAAACCAAATATATCTATTTTAATTTTTTAAAATAAAACTAGAATGTTCACTTAGAGATACTTAGAAGCTAAAGTTAAGATTAACTTGTTCTTAAATGTGCAAATCACCATATTTAAGGTTAGGGTTCAAAATCCCCTTTTTTGAAATAGCTTGCTTAAACTTCCTTAAACATAAAAATGTTCACTTACCTAGTATGGAGGAGATACTTAAAAGTTAAGGTTAAGATTTACTTGTTCTTAAACTTACAAAATCACCATATTTAACCATAAAAAACCTAGAACTTTAACTTAAACCAAACAAATCTAATTTAATCTTTGAAATAAAGTTAGAACATTCATTCATCTAGAATGGAGGAGACACTTAAAAGCTAAAGTTAAGATTTACTTATTTTTAAACATGTAAAATGACCATATTTAAGATTAGGGTTCAAAATTCCTTTTTAAAGCTAGCTTGCTCAAACTTCCTTAAACTTAAAAGAAGATTAAAAGAAATTTCATTATGGTGAAGATTTTACCATAATTATGTGAGGAATTTGATAAAATTTGGTTTCTCTTATGCTTGATTAAGGGAAAAGTTAAAGGAAAAGAAAAGGAAGAAAAAGTGGTGAAAAGTTTAGGAGAAGTTAAGATTAAGGATTTTTATGATTGGAGAAACAAAAAAGGCTAGTTGATTTTATAGGGAGAAAAGGGGAAATTAAAAAGCAGGGGCATTTTTGAAAAAGTTCCTTAAATCTCATCTATATTCATATACTTATATCTAATAGTATATGATCTTTAAATATTTCATTTCTCTTTCTTTTCTTAACTAATTCACATAAAGTTCTAACCTTAATATTTACTTAGTTAAATAGTTTTTCTTTACTTAATTTCTCATCTTATCTTTTATTGTTATAATTCATCCATTTCATATACAATATCCATTTTAATTATTATCATTATATTAATCAATTATTTGATTTTTAAAATAAAATTTTAAAATTTCAAAGAGGGTGTAATAAATAACCAAATTGAAAAATAAAGAACTAAAAGAAGCATGATTATACATGTGGACTCTATATATGGATGGTTCATAAAATTAGAATGAAAATGGAGTAAAAGTAATCCTTAAAGGACCAATTAAGGTTACAATCAAGTATCCCATAAAATTTGATTTCAAAACCACTAATGACCAAGCAAAATTCAAAGTGTTAATTGTAAGGTTAAGATTGCTAGAAGAGATATTAGTTAGAGTAGTATTAGCAAAAAGTGATTCTCAATTAATGGTTGATCAACTTAAAGGGCTTTATAAAGTGAAGGTTCCTTATTTAATTTAATATACAGAAAAAGCTAGAAAATGGATGGCTAAATTAGTAAAGTTTAACGTCTAACAATTTCAAAGGGTCAAACTATCTATCTAAGTTAACTAGTGCAAAAGCCACTATCAATAATCATACTATTCTATAAGAAACCATAACAGCATTGACCATTGAAAAAGTTGTAACAATGGGCATAAATTAGTCTTCATCATCAATGGACCCAATTAAAGCTTTTTTAAAAAAATAAGAATTACTTATCAATCTTCTTAAAGTAGAACACCTAAGAAGAATAACAGCTTCATTTTACTTAAAAAATGATTAGTTATAGAAAAGGGGATTTGTGATCCTAATTTTAAAATGTCTTTATTTAGATAAAGCTGATTATGTATTGAGAAAATTACATGAAGAAATTTATAGGAGTCATGTAACTAGTTCCTCATCAGTATAAAAAGCATTATGATCAAACTACTTCTAGCTAACTATGAAGAAAGATGCCTTAGCATTAGTAAAAAAGTGTGAATAGTATCAAAAGCATGCAAGTATTCTTTAACTTCTATCCTTAGAAAAAGATCGATAATTTGATCTTGTCTATTCATTTAATAGAGCATTGATTTTTTAGACCCTTCCTAATTGTCCTTAGTTAATTTAAATTCTTGATAGTAACTATAAATCATTTTACTAAATGTATTGAGGTTGAAATCTTAGCCTATATTACTATAAACAACATGCAAATATTTATTTAAAATAATGCTATGTTCAAAATTGGCATTCAAAAAGCTCTTACTGGTGACAATAGAGCCTAATTCACTAATGATATTTTTAAAAAATTTTACTTGGATCTCCATATAAATCAAAAATTTGCTTCGGTTGAACACTTGCAAATGAATATATAGGTTGAGTTACCTAATTGAATAATATTAGAAGGTTTTCATAGAAAATTAGGCAATTCAAAAGGAAGATAAGTGAAAAAGCTCTCAAGAATATCATGGTTATATAGAATGATCATCCATTCAACCATAAAAGAAAACCTTTTCCATCTGACCTATGGACACAAAGTACTCATTCTAATAAAAAAATGAGAACTAACTCATACCAATAAAAACATAAAAATTAGTTAAAAGGAAAAGTAGTATTCAAATTCATGAATGATAGCTTGCTAATAGAAAGCCTAACTATGCTTAAGGAAGATTGTGAAATGGCTTACATAATATCTTTTGCATATAAACAAAAGGCTACTAGATATCACAAAAAAAGGTTAAGTTCATAAGGATTCACCAAGGGAGCTTTTGTATTGAGAAGAACTAATAGGCCTAGGAAAGATCAACAAAATGGATAGCTTATTAGGAATTGGGAAGGACCTTTCCTACTAATACAAAACCTAGGAAATGGTTCTTACAAGATAGAAATCTTAGAAGGAAAACTATTACCTAAGATTTAGAATATATCCTATTTAAAAAAGTATTTTGTCATTTTTATAGAGTAAATTCTTTTATTTTATTATATGGATAAAGTAGCCTTAATAAAGGAAAGAATAAAATGAGTATTTTGATTGATGTTCATTACATTAAGTATTTCAAATCATGTTCATTAGACATTTTCATTGAGCAAACATTGATTGATCAACTTGAAAACCTATTCAAAATGAAAAAGGTCTTAATTTTCATTGACTATTAAGAATCATTTGAGCTTGATATTAATTGGTCACTAAAAAACAAAAAGACACCAATTTTCACTAACCATTAATAATCATTTAAATCTTGATATTTATCAATCATTAAAACACAAAAGAGCCTTGATTTTCATCTTTTTATGTATCTATCTATCTTGATAAATACTACATTAATCGATCAATTAAAAGATATAACAAAATTAGAAAATTTTCAGTTAACATAAACCTTTTGAGTGTATGATAACCCAAACTTTATAAGTGCAAAAATTATAGTGAAACACTAAAAATAACTAAGGATAGAGTTTCCCATTAATAAAAAGCATTTCGTAACAAGTTACAAAATATCTTTACTAAAGCTAAGTATAAAATATTCGTCATTCTTTTTTTTCACACAAAATGTTTCCTTTCTATAGCTAACTTAAACCCTAAAACATCTTTATTTCCTAATAATTCTTTAATAATGACCAAAAGTTACTATATAACAATGTGATTAAGTACCCGATCTTAACCTTAGTCCTTGGCTTACTTATTTGCACTAGCCATATTATCATATTCCATTACTACATTAGATTCTTTGTTATGGTCCATCTTTTTTTTTTAGCTTCTTAACTAACCTTTTGATCATTATCCCTTAGGAGTTTGGTTACATTCTTGTGCTTATCTATCAGTATGAAGTTTAATGATGGATAAAGGTTCATAGTTTGCTCTTTAGCTAAGTTAAAACCTGTAGGCCACTAGTTTGGCCACCATTTTATATTCATCTTGAAGCTTTTCCAGCTTCACCATCAATATAACAATTTTATTGGAAGATCAATATGCTTTTGATTTTAGCTCAATTTTATATTTTTCCATAGCTTTAATTTTTTTCCATTCATCTTTATTTATTCTAACACCCAAAACTCCTTTTTTTACCTTAGCTAGCTATCTTTTCATTAATTTAGTCTTTTTCCTTTTCTTATCAATCTTTATCATTACATTAATAAACTCTTGCACTATCTTATTCAATTTGTCCTCCAAGTTGCAGATGATCACATTTCTTTCAAAAGTTAACTAGTCTTTCTACTTTACTAGCTACTTTAACTTCTTTATAAGACTAATGGATCAATCATATAACTATTTTAAATTAGCAATCCTTTTTTATAGTTGGTATAGTTGAGTAAAATCACTATCTTTTATTATCAAAATTGTAATCTTTCATGAATTTTATCTTTTTACAAGTAATCAAATCTTAGATATTGTTGCAAAATTTGTTTACTAAGCTTTTGTGTAAAAAAATGATAGTGGCTTTTTTTCACTACAATCTCTTTTAATTTTTTTCATATTACTTGGAAATAATAATTGGCTAATCCTAAATTAGATGTAATTCACATTTGTAGAATTTAAAAAGAGAAAGTATACGAGAAAATTCAAGTTATCTTATTCTAAAATTTTTTTATATGTATATACAAAAGAAAGATTAGGCCAGATTGAGCTTTTGACCACTATTCTAGAAAGCCTAAATACAATACAATATATCTTTATATTATTTTAATACTCTCCCTCAAGTTGGAGCATGTAGATTATATGTAGTAAGCTCATTACAAAAAAACATAATACAAGGACTTTTAAGAGTTTTAATATGAATATTAACTAGTTAATCATTAAAATTGACATAGTTAGTGACAATATAGCTGGATAACACCTTTTCTTAAATAAAATGACGTTCAATTTCCATATATATGGTTCTTTCATGAAAGACTAGGTTGAAAGAAATATGAAGAGTAGCTTAATTATCACATAATAACTTCATCTAAGATATTTATGTAAATTTTAACTCTTGAATTAGTTACTTAATCCACATAAACTCATATATTGCCAAAGTCATGGCACAATATTTTACCTTAACACCTAACTTAACTATAACTTCCTAATTTCTATTTTTCTAAGATATAAAATTTTTTCCTATAAGGACATAGTACCTTAAGGTAAAACATTTATTAAATGAAAACCTAGCCTAGTCAGCATCCAAATAACCTATTACCTATATGGGATCATTATTCGCATATAACAATCCTTAACTAAGTAACCTTTTAATAAATCACATAATTTGAATGACTGCATCCTAATAGCCACCACACAGAGATTGAAAACATTGGCTAACAATAAAAAAAATAAAAAAATGTTCGGTTGAGTAATAGTAAGATAATTTAACTAACTCACTAATCTTTAGTATTTTCTAACATCAGCAATAGGTTTCCTTTATCCTTGAAGAAACTCCATTAGGATCCATAGTAAAGATATTGGTTTGCAATTTGACATACCAACTTCTTTTAAGATATCTAAAGCATACTTTCTTTGAGAAATAATAATATCGATACTAGACTAAAAAACCTCTATACCAAGAAAATACTTAAGTAATCCTAAGTCTTTGGTCTAAAAATGATTAAATAAATATTTCTTTAGCTAGTCAATGCCATTTTGATCATTCATAATTATAACAATATTATCAACAAAAACCATTAGATAAATATTTTATCCCTATAAATTATGCTTAGAGAAAATAAAATGATAAGATATACACCAAACCATGCCAAATTCTTAATTAACAACATTGAAACATTTAAACATAGCATAAAGGGACTATTTCTAACCATACAATGAATAATAAATTTTACAAATTAGATAAGACTCCTCTTAAGCAACAAAACTAAATGTTTACTTAAAATAAATTCCCTCTTGAAGTTCACCATAAAGAAAGCCATTTTTAATGTCCAATTAATATAGTGGCTAAAAATCCATGGCAATTATTGAGATAAATAAGTAAACAAAAAAAGTTCAACTACTAAAGAAAAAGTATTATAATAGTTTAGTCCATAAATCTATATATATCCTCTAGCAACTAAACAAATTTTAAACCGATCAACCTAATCATTATGGCTTACTTTAATAATATAAATTTAATGACATCTAACAAGAGATTTACTTAGAAATGGAGGAACCAAGTCCCTAGTACTATTAGCATGTAGCATAGTCATTTCATCTAATATAACTTGGCGCTACCCTAGATTTAAAAGTGCCTTTTAAAAGATAATGATTATGTAAAAGCATAGTAGGGTGAAGACAAACAATGATAACAAAGAAGTTATAAATCAAATAATAGTTATGAGTAGAATAAGCACCTTTTCAAATGGTAATGGAAAACTACTCTTCCTTTTAAAGGAAGTTTTATAGTAAGCGGAGATGCTAAAGTAGAGAGCAAATTGGTAGAAGCTTTCAGGGTATCATAATAAGCTAGAGGAATATCTATAATAGTATCGGGTTAGCATAAAATTGTTTATGGTATGTTAGTAGTGGCACAAGGGATAAAACATATTTGGAAACATTAAGATCAAAAAGAAAAATGGGTGGATTGTATCGAATAAACAAAAACTTTTTTAAGGAATGATGTTGTGTGGAAAAGGAAACAAAGTAAAAGGAAGATAACTCAAAGAAAAATAACATCAGTTAACATAGAGTACTATTGAGTGTTTAAAAAGTAACATTTATAACCTTTTTGGACACAAGAGTAGACAAAGGAGATGCAATTAATAGACCTAGCTAAAAATTTATCTTGTTTAAGAGTTATATTATAAATAAAACATATGTAACTAAAAACATAAAATGGAAAAGTATATAATGGCTAGTTAGAAAATAATATAGAATGAGGAACTTTATGCTAAAGAATAAAAAAATCTATTAAGAAAATAATAAGCATTATTTATAACATTACCCTAAAAACAAGAAGAAACATTATAATGCAACAAAAGGTCCAATTAATTTCAATCAAATGTCTATTTTTATGTTTAACAACCCCATTTTGTTAAGGTGTATAAACATAAGAAGCTTAATGTAAAATCCCTTAAGAAGACATAAATTGAGTGAATTTTATCAAAAAAATATTCAAAGGCATTATCATTGCATAATACTTGAACATTTGTATTAAATTGTGTTTTGACTTCAATATAAAATGATTCAAAATTTGAAAATAACTTTGAATAACTTTTCATTAAATCTAACTAAGTTTAATAGGAATAATTATTAATAAAAGTTACAAAGTATTAAAAACCAGAAGTGAATATGTCTCAACTAGGAACCCAAACATTTGAATGAACTAAAGTAAATAAGAACATAACCTAATTATTAACTCACTTAAGAAATAAAATTCTAGATTGTTTACTAAGTTAATATGCCTTACAATTGAAATTTAAAAAAGTACAAAAATCAAGAACCATCTTATAAAATTTGGATAAATTAGGATGGCCTAAATGGTTGTGAAAAAGAGCTAAAGACTTAATAGTAATGTAGGAAACAAAAGGAGGGGAAAGATGATAAAGTCTTTATAATTTATGTCTTGTGCCAATCATTTATCATATATTATGATTTTAGATAAGAACAAAATTATGGTAAAAAATAGTATAATAATTCAAAGAATGGGTTAGTTTACTAATAGAAATAAGTTTAAAAGGACAACTAGGAACATACATAATGGATTCCAAAAGCACAAAGGGTGAGGTTTTGCACTATTTATAACTATAGCAACTTGTTTAAAGCCATTATCCAAAGTTGTAGAAGGTAAAGATACTAAAGAGTAAAATGAGAAAAAAAGAAAGAATTACTAGAGATATGATTAAAGGCACTTGAATCAAAGACCCAAGGTTCAAAAGGAGAAGATTGAGTAAGGTAAGCAATGAAATTACCAATATAGACTATAGATGTAATTGATGAATATGATTATCGTAATGCTTGATACATAAGACAATCATCTTAATTATCTTTAATGATAGTTGTAGATTTTTGTGGTTATTCATTAGAGTGCTCGAGGTAAGTATCACCAACATATGCAATATTAGCACGAGAAGGTTTTCCATGCAGTTGGAAACACTTTTCCTTGGTATGTCCTCATTGATAATAGTAATAGGCACACCTAAGGTAATTCTTTTTATTCCTTCGACTTTCACATCCTTGTTTTGGTTTAATACTGTGCTAAATAAGAAAAGTTTGGATAGAATGTTCAATTATAAAATGTTTAATCATTGCATCAATTGAAGAAACTTGAGCAAGATGAGAGAAAACTTTCTCCAGAGTAGAAATGGTTAAAGTAGCAAACATTTAATTCCTGATAGAATTAAGATTAGGATCCAGAGCATAAACTATAATGAACTTGTATTGTTAATTTAAATCCTCTTTAGTAGATTTACTAACAGGAAACAATGCTATAAAATTTGCCTTAAGGGATAATAGTTGACCAAGAAATTTTGAGATTTGGTCACTTTATTATTTCAAATTGATTAATTTAACCATAACTAAATATAAATGATGAATGTCATTAATATAAACTTTTTAAGCATGTGACTACAATTTATAGAAATTTTCAAAATTAATATAAATAGGGTAAAAAAAGAATTAATAAATTGCCATAACAAGATACCTAATAATAAATTTTCTTATTCCAAATCCTCTTTGTTGGTTTTATGAGCATGCAAATATTAACCTTTACACCATTTTTCAATAACTCTTCTCCATGAAGTATAATTTAAGGGACGTAGTAACTTCTTAATAGCTAAGGTACAAGAATTAGTGAAACTGCCAAAAAAGATGTATGACTTTTCTAGAAGACTAGTCATTAAACATGATTAGATTAAATGAAATCTTGCAAAAAAATTATAAATGAATAGAGAAATACCAAAATAGATGGTAAAGGTGCAATGTAGGATTGGTAGCACTATAGTAACATGTGTAACTTGAATTATCAGTGAAACTTTAGGTGTTAACTGGTAGATTGAATGTAAGTTCAATGGTCTTGGTAGTGAAGATAAATGCATGGTGAAAAGATAAATTAGAGAGAAAGACAGTGATAGATTACTTTAGACAATGATAGATCACTTTAGAGACGAATTGTGTGTGATAGAGTGTGGAAGGCTTGTTAGTGATAAAACTTCAATTGGAGGTCAAAGAAGGAATTTTGAGGTAGTGGTAACTGTGCAACAATTTAAGGTTAAATGATAGAAGTGGTGGTAAAAAAGGGTTTCTTAAAAATAACTTAGGTTATAAATACTAGGTAGAATTTAAAGAGAGAGAGCATATGTGAAAATTTAAACTATCTTATTCTCAACAACTATACATGTATATAAATAAGAAAGATTAAGGTAAACTAATCTTTAAACCTAACTATTCTAGATAGCTTAAATTAATACAATGCATTTAACTATTATAAGAGAATTAGGAGATTTGGCATTCTCAAACACTTTTTGAATGTGCCTTAATATTCTTTTTTCTCTAACCATGTCCCTATAAGATAATAACTATTAAAAATAAAATTTTAACTTTGGTTTCATACTTACTCTTTCTAGATTTTCCCTATTAATACTCCTTCCCTGCATTAACCATTGTTTCCTTATATATATATATATTTTAAAAGAATATTTTTTGTAATTATATTGTATATATATTATTTCTTATGGTCCCTACTTTCATAGTAATGCTCTAATACTAACCTTTTCACAACTTATTTTTTTTACTATCATGACTAGCTTGAAGACATCCTACAAAGATCTTCACAAGCCTTTCTCCTTTCATTTTTCAAATACTTTTGTTATTTTTATAGAGCCCAAAACTCTGAATAATTTTTGGCTAGTAAATCTTTTTTATTACCTTTAAATATCCTATAAGTGACTAGATAGAAATATAAAGATATACTATTAAAATTTAAAAATGTATTGAAAATTATATAAGTAGCTATATTTTTTAAAAATATTTCTTATAAGACATTATGATAGTTGAAAACCTCATAGAGTAATATATTATGAAAAACCTATAAGTTGTTAATTTTCTAATAAATATTAATTTGGTAATGAAAATAATTTTGAAATCAGAAGTAAAATATCTTTTCCTTGAAAAAGTGAAAGTAAGAATATCAAAATCTTTTTTTCGAAAATGGTTAACAAAACTCCATCTTGATATTGAATAAAAACTAGTACTATGAAGTTTTTACTTTTTCTTTGAGAAAAATAATGAGCTTGGATTGTTTGAAGGAAAATAATACTAATACTTAGAATTGTAAAAATAAACAATTTTGATATAATAGATGAAAAGTATATTTATGACAAAACCTATGACTTAAGAATAAGTGAGATTATTGGCTCTTTTAACTTCTAAAAGGTAAATCTTACTATAAAATTAATATAATAGAATAGGATTAAGTTAGTAAAACTCAGGAATTTAACCTTTGATTCTTAGAAAATTTGATGATTGTCATTTCTTTTTTTTTAATAGAAAATGTCTCTTTTAAATTTTTTTTGAAAGATGCTTTGAAGAAACATAGATATTTTTGCAATAATTTCTTGCAACAATAAAATGAGGGAGTTCCGTAAAAAGACTAGTAATATTTAGTTTCATCCACCTTTTTTCATAATAATTATTATTAGGTATTTCTAGTAATTTTATTTTTTTCCTTTTTATGTAAAAAAAATCTTTTTAGTAATCAATGTGTATAAATTGTAAAAGTATTCTATGAATATATTTATGCATACATGATCAAATAAACATGTATAAGTACTATAGTATACCATAAATGTCCAATAAATGATAAATATATCTAGGCTTTATAGCCCTATACAAACTATTTTCAAAGAAATCTAGGCAATATGTTGCTTTTAGGAATACATGCCTTAGTTTAAGAAAATACTAATAATATTCACTAGTGAGGAGGGGGATGTTAGTCATTAGGAGATGGTACAAGCGGGTTCCCACCTTATTGGTCCATATTCATAATATCTTAAGGTAACCGGTTAAGTAACTAACTTATTAGGGTTAACTTTATAGATGTGGTGCACTGCAGGCAAAAAATGTCCACTATTAGCATTATCCTCACTTCTAATTTGTAGTACCCTAAAGATATTATGCTGTATTTTATGAAGTAATTAATGATCAAAGGTTAAGAATTAGTAGGCTAGTTCATTTGGAGTTTTGCCTACAATTAATAAAAAAAAATAGTAAGTATCAAACTTAGCCAGCAATTACTAAACTTATTTTCTAGTGCTATATGAAAATAAATACTTAAATAATCATGAAAGAAAATAAAAATTCATAAATCTTATTAGGATAATTTAAATACATATAATTTTAATGGAAAATAATATGCAAGTTACCTCTATGTCAATCCTTTCAATCCCATCCTTCTTTCTTCCATCATTATGCCTCTTGCTATTTATCACACATCTTTTCCCTTAATAGAAAAATATTGGGCATTGGGCCAATTTTTGCCATAATTTCATATTAACATGTACTTGTAAAATTTTTCATATAATATATTCATATGATGTCACATAATTTTTTGGTATGATTAAGATATTATCATTGTGATTCTTTTTTATTTCATAACCAAAATAAACCTAATTCATTGATACCAATCATTCTTTTTTTTTTTCATGTACAAAACATTTTGATCCAAGATGTCAAAGCATATAAGACATAAAAAATTAAGAAAACTATCAACCTAATAACCTTGGAAGAGTAAGCTCGTTTTAACTTAATTCAAGGGCAAAATTATTGAAATAAGTAAAAAAGAAGCTAAAATTTAAATAATAAGAATATTCCTAGAAAATTAAATATTGTATATGGTAATTCTAAGTTTAGATTAAGAAAAATTAAATTATTTAGTTAAAAAAATTTATTACTAATTAAACATTAAAAATTAGTTGCTAGAAAATTTTGAAATTTATGAAAAGAAGAAAGGGTGTTGAAAATGAATTTTTAATTAAAATTTTTCAAAATTCATGGTTTTAACTCCTTTTTTGTTTTCCAAGCTCATAAAATTAATTTGGAGTTGAAAAGGTTCCAAATTTTTTTTTACGTAATTCGTATGAATATCCAATTTTTTTAATTATTTTGAAGTTGCAAGAATTTTTATATTTCTTTATAATTGAACTTTAAATATTTAAGAATTTGATTAATTAGTATCTTAACATAATTTAAATTGTAAAAATTTAATCATTTTATAAAATCTCACAATTTTCTTCATTTTTTTGAAAAATTATAATTTAACCTCTCAAAACCTCATTTTGTACCTAATTAAATGTTAAAGCTTAATACATTTGTAAAAATTTATTTAGATAGAAAAATGTTAATATTTTGGACCATGACACAATCCATGGCCTTGCAACTGTATGGAGGGCAGAGATAGGCAACGGTTTTCAAAGCCTTGTACAAACTAGCTAGTACATAGTGAGGGTACTAATGCATGCACCTATTGTCATCACATTTTACAAAAGAAAACTTATCTCTTGACCAAAGTACAAAAATTGACTAGTGCTTATGAGACTTGTTAAAGTCTTCCTAATACCTCAAAGAAGAAGAAGCAAAATATAATAATAAAAAAATACTATTATTTTCCTAATGTAAAAAAATCTTCATCTAGTAATTAATTCTTCACCTTACATTCCTTATAAACCAGCTCAAAAACAAAAGGCTAAAAAACACAAGCAAACATTAGAACCTTCTTTCATTCTCATACCATTTCCTTCCGTCAAAGCAGAAGTTCTACTTTTCTGCATAGCTTACCCATTTTTTAACATTCTACACACTTATATTAAAAAAAAGCTTCAAAAGCCTACAAATCATCCTTTTTCTTCACAAGGTCATAATTCTTTTTAAAATTTTTTACATCCAAAATTTCTTACCACTATTTAAGCATTTCTTAAGTTTGTTATTTCTTTTTTTAAAATTTTTATTAAAAAATTATGATTAGAAATATGTAATTATATAAATGTAGGTTAATTAAAATAGTTAGTATAACTAGAATGCTCATATTTATATGCTATTAAAATTTGAAAGATAATTATTTTAGGGGCTTTAAATGCTTATTACTAGCATGTGTGATCTTTAAAACTAAAATTTAAGTAATCGTATAGGAAAATGTGAAATTTTAATATTATGATTAGTATATGTGCATCTATAAATTTCTAGCATATATATATATATATATAAAGTATAAGAAGGCTATTGCAAGGATTTTGGAAGCTTTATATATATTCCTCAAACTATGAACATGATTTTACAAAAGGATTTAGATTTTATAATAACAATAAGGCAAATTCTGTGGTGTCTTTATGGGTTTAAAATCCATAGAGATGTAGTAAAATTTAAGTTATTAAATGAGATTACAAATAAATGACTGATATTATTGGTAATCTCATTTAATCACTTGAATTTTACCACATTCTTATAGGTTCCAAACTTATAGGGATACTATAAAAGTCACCTAATAATAATAATAAGTTTATATAAATTGTGGTAAGGATGAGCTATATATATGCTCCTAGTTCTAGAACCTTGATTTGACTTAAGGTGTTTTAAGTGGTTTTGTAATATTAAGGCCTACATATATAGAATTGGGAAAATTAGGGATCCATGCCAGACTTTCTCTTTAATAAATTATTAACTAAAATTGAAACCATAACCATGATTTAGGCTTTCTTTTGATGGCTTATCTAGTTTTTCTTTTTTTAAATGGGTTAAGGTTCATTTTATAATAGATTTTGGTCTATTTCTTATCCTTTTTGGTTTACTTGGCCTTGAAAAATGGCTTCTTAAGATTCTTTTTTAAGAAGTTTTCTAGTTCATGGTTAGTGCCAAAAAATGTAATATAACCTAAATGTTTATCTTAATAAAGTTTTACTACATTGTTACCCAGAAGTAATGCATTATATGGCTCAAGTATAATGTTAAATGAGTTAGAGTTACTGCATCGGTACTCGGATGTAATGTTAAATAAGCAAGGGTCTTCACATTTTTCTGGATAGATGTGGGTAAAAAAGTTAGTCCGGTAGGGCATAATTAGGTTTAATACTTAGAACATTAGTACACTAACAGGTAAATCTTTGGAGGTGGTGGATACCATGAGTTTAAGAAGAATTAACATCATTTGTCTTCAAGAAATTAAATGAGTTAGAGAAAGAGTTAGACACTATAGGATTCAAATTATGTTATACAGGAAAAGTTAAAGGAAAGAATGAAGTTAGTATTATTGTAGATAAAAAATAAAAGAAAAATATGGTAGAAGTAAAAAGGATAGAGGATAGGACCTTATCTTTAAGATTGATAATTGTATGGGAGACTATCAATATTATTAGCACTTATGCATTACAAGTAGGATCAGGGAGATATTTAAAGGAGAAGTTTTGGGAAGACTTAAAGGAGTTGGTTCAAGAAATTTCACAAGAAGAAAAGATTTTCATTAAAGAGAATCTAAATAGACATGTTGGTAGTGAGGTAACACAATTTTTAGGAGTGCATGGAGGATTTGGTTTTGGAGTACTAAATAAAAAGGGATAATCTATTCTTAATTTTTTGGTAGTGTATGATTTCAAGATTGCAAGCACTTATTTTAAGAGCTCAAATAAAAGAATTTGTAAGAATTGTAAAATTATTTTGAGGGAGAGCCTTACTACATAGCATAAGGTCTTGGTCCTTAATGTCCATTTTAAAACCCATAACTAGAACAGATAACAAGTTATAAATCCAAGAATTAAGTGGTGGAAGCTCAAGAGTGAGAAACAAATGACTTTTAAAAGAATATTATTAGAGGAAGATAATTAGGAAGCACAAGGAAGTGCCAACCATATTTGCGATTCAACAGCTAAAAAGGTTAGGATAGTTGCTAAGGCAGTTTTAGGTGAATTAAAAGGTATTAGACCAAAAGATAAAGAATTTTGGTAGTAGGATGAAAGTGTATAGAAAAAGGTCAAAACCAAAAGGAATGTTTTAAAGCTTTACATGTGTGTAACAATACCAAAAATTAGGAAAGGTATCAAATAGCTAGGAATGAGACTAAAAAGGCAGTGAACAAAGCACGATCTAAAGCTTTTGAGGAGTTCTACTGAGATTTAGGGACAAAGAATGGAGAACAAAAGATTTATAAGCTTACTAAAAATAGGGAAAGGAAATCAAGAGATTTGGATCAAGTAAGGAGTAGTAAGGATGAAGAAGGACAAATTCTGCTCACAGATGAAGATATTAAAGAGAGATGGGAGAAATACTTTTATAAGTTTTTCAATGACGAGTAAGGATTGACTAGGGATATAGAAGGATTAGAAACTTAAAAAGGTGAATAAAATTTAGCTTTTTATATTAGGATTTAGGTTAGAGAGGTAAAAGAAGTTCTTAAAAGAATAGATATTGGTAAGGCCGTTGATCCTGATGGTATTCCTATTGAAGTTTGGATACGTTTAGGAGAGCAGGGTATCCTTTGGTTCACTAGGTTATTTAATGAAATTTTGAGGTCTAAGAAAATGCCAAACAAGTGAAGGAGGAGCATTTTGGTGTCTATATATAAGAACAAATGAGATATCTAGAACTGTGCAAACTATTAAGGAATAAAACTTATGAGCCATACTATGAAACTATAGGAAAAAGTGATTGAACATAGATTAAGAGACGAGATTAGGATTGCAGAGAACCAATTTGGATTTATGCCAAGAATGTCTACAACAGAGGCTATTTACTTTTTACGGGGGTTAATGGAAAGGTATTGAAATAAAGAAAGAGACTTATATATAGTTTTCATTAACTTAAAAAAAGCTTATGATCGATTACCAAGACAAGTATTGTAGAAGGCTTTGGAAAAGAAAAGTGTTTGTGTTGCATATATTTGGGCTATATAGGGCATGTATGATGGAGTAACTACAAGTATAAGAACTCTTGGAAGAGAGACAAAAAATTTTACTATAGGAATAAGTTTATATCAGGGTTCAACCTTGAGTCCTTACTTGTTTAATTTAGTTTTGGATGTTTTTATCAGGATATACAAGAGATTATCCCTAAATGTATGTTATTTGCAGATGATATAGTTCTGATTAAGGAATCGTGGGAAGAGGTTAACTATAAACTAGAGTTTTGGAGACAAGCTTTGGAATCAAAGGACTTTCATTTAAGTAGGAATAAGACAAATTATATGTATTGTAAATTTAACAAAAAACAAGATAGAATTGATTTGAAGGTAAGAATTAGAGAGCTTGTCATACCGCAAGATCTAAATTTAAGTATCTAGGTTCTATATTACAAAGCGATGGGAAGATTGATGGAGATGTTACACATATGATACAAGTTGGATGGTTAAAATAGAGAAAATAGAGAAAGGCATCAGGAGTTATTTGCGATCGCAAAATACCTACTAAGGTTAAAGGAAAGTTTTATCGGATTGCTATGAGACTAATTATGCTTTATGATAGTGAATGTTAAGTTCTGAAAGGACAATAAGAGCAAAAAATAGGAGTAACAGAAATGAGAATATTAAGATGGATGTATGGTCAGACAAGAAAGGATAAGATACGAAATGAATACATATGAGGGCATATTGGCGTGGCACCTATTTAGGAAAAGATGACAAAAAATTGGTTAAGGTAATTTGGTCATGTGCAAAGAAGGCCATTAGAAGTACCAATGAGAAGAATCGACCACATGGTCTTTAACCCTGTGAAAAGAAGTAGAGGGAGGCCAAAAAGGACTTTGGGAGAAGTTATAAAAAGGGGTTTATTGGTGAATAATATTACTGAAAATCTAGTTACTGATAGAAGCTAATGGCATCGTGCGATCCATGTACCTGACCTCACTTAGTGGAATAATATTTTGTTATTGTTGTTGTTGTAGTAAAGTTTTACTAGCACTATTAATTCCCTAATTGTATCTATCGGTGATTTAACTAGTTAAATATTCGGTGGATGTCACACATATACCTCCCGCTATAGTTTAGCATGAATCTTTGAGTTAGAGTCGTAAAAATCATGGACATATTGTCATGCCATCTGTTTTAAAATATTATGATCTTGTTGCCACATGCCTAGGTAATCTTCTGATCTTTCAATTTCTCCTTCTTTGGTTCTGCTTGGCTACATAAGTAACCATAAATGTCTTACCTTTGAGCTAGTTTAACTTGTTGACATTTGTAAAGCTGGTCAAGCTGAGCTCGAGTTTCACTTTCTTTCTATCTGTTACTCGTTGATAGGCCATCCTGCAATGTTCCTAGCTCTCTATTCAATTCATTTATTTTATATTGAAGTTTTCCAAATCAGCTCTTTCTTTGCTTGCATGAGTTTGTTATTTAATCGAAATCTCAATGATCCTCCCTGAGGTTTCCTCCATGCATTCGGAATGGCTTAACCACATGTTTTGAAATCTAAACACATGCTTTTTATATGGCTGCGTTCGTTCAGTGTTTAAATATAGAGAGGCATGATCAAAAGCACTAACTGGAAGGAAAGAATACAGGAACAGATGTAGCCATCTTTCGTTAAAAAAACATTGATCTAACTTTTCCCATACAACATTATTTCCTTTTCTATCGTTTGTCCAAAGTGTACCATACACCAGAAATTTTAACTTTAGTGAAGCTCGTTAGGTATAAGGTGTTGGCAAAATCTTCTGCTCCATCAATCCTTGAGCAAGAGCTGAGGTTGTCACTTGAGTATAGTACTTGGTTGAAATCACCAATCAGTAGCCATGGTTTATGTTGCAGTTGATGGCTATTTTCTCAAATATAGTGCCATAAAATGTGTCTGCCTGATCTTCTTGGGCGCCCATAGATTTCAGTAACCGGAGTTTCAATTGGTCCATGCTGATCCACTTTCAAGTGTCTTCAATGTGGATCCATTTGAACCGGATCAAACATGACTCCGTCATGCCAGACACATACTAATCTCCCACTATGTCCTCTTGCATCTTCTCCCACCTTATTAGAGAAGCCAAAATTTCTCAACATATTCCTTATTTTCTCCACTATAAGTAAGATCTCAGCTAGAAAAATCAAGTCTGGCTCATGTTTCAAAATGAGTTGCCCACATCTTTGAATTATATGGGCAACTTGACCCCCAACAATTCTATAATAAGATAGGGGGATGCTGTTTAGGGACAGCCTCCCCCAACCCCAAAGATAAACTGGCAAAATTCAGGATTTCCACTTCCAAGGTTGAGATTCTATCCTGTTATGCATTTTATGTTAAAGGTCCATCTTCACTTGTGAGGAACATTGAGCTTTGCTCCACTATCCTAGCCTTATTACATCTGTTATACTATCCTAGCCTTCATCCCATTGTAAATAATTTTGGTCAGCCAGATAGCTTATCTTTCTTCTCTTAGTTAGTACCTTATTGGTCAGTGCTTCTTGTCATCTTGATATTCTTTAAGTCTCTGCCTGATTTATATGATCATGTTCCTCAACTTATATTGATTCAGCATTCATTTCCTCCGAGAGTCTTCTATCTCTGTTATTATCACTCCCGAGGCTTTTTGGTGTTGTTGCTCATCTGATAGATCTCCTCTAGCCCTGAGATTGTAGTGCCAGAAACTTGCCATCCAGCCTATGATAATAATAATCCAGGCCCAAAGCGTTAGTACGTCTTTGTACAAATCCCCAAAGGTACACCTTGCAGTCTCATGGGGTCGCATCACTAATTGTCCCATTCTGAATTAGATTGACTAACTTGCAAAGGAAGATCTATGATCAGGAAATCATCCAAGCCATTGATAATTTTGTCCATCCCTGTTTAGGCCACCTCTAAATTAGCTATCCTGTAACTCCTAGCAGCCTGTAACAATCCCAACTCCAAATGTGTATTCATAGGAATATTATGTGGAACCAACTCCCCCTGCAGCTGCTATTTATGTTGCTGCATGTGTTGATGTTCTGTGAACCACCGGGCTATAATATGTTGGAAGAGGATAATTAATTACATGAATAGCTCCCTTTTCCACCTCTATGTGAAAATGCAAAGATTGTTGTCTCACCGCGGCATTTGAACCAGATTCAGCCCCATCATCTTGGAAGATGTTTCCGTTAGTGACTGTAGTTGTCATGTAGTAACACAGTCCTAAGCTTTTGCACAGCACCTAGCCTGATGTCATCCACTGAGTTAGATAATACCGTAGGAATATAATTTCATGGTGGTGCAAGTGGTACATTTATCTGATCAATCGCTGTCATGTTAAAATTTTGTGGAAACTCATTAGCTTGCTGACCAACCTCTAGATTTTGGTGAGTCATGTGATCAATATCCATCATCTCTTGATTTTGTTTAATATCATTCCCATCTTGAATAAGAATATCACCAACCACTACTGATCCAGGGGGTGAGGATGAAGGATCGTCTCGCTGATTTTCCGGAAAGAAAGTAGGATTGAAGTTAACTTCTGCTTTTGTTATATCAAAAGGATGATATCTTAACATCCCATGTTCATGTTGTAAATCAATGACAGTTGTTCTCCTTGAGTCATGTCGTGCAAAAGCTCTTACTGCATTTGTAAAATGTCTCTGAGAAAAGTTTATTGCATATCTTAACTCCAAACTGTCTTCTCAGCCTACTAGTTTGCCTCTGATGATTCGCCTCTATTTGATCTGGTGACTATGGGCACATATCTGCTTTTGTGACCAATTCTTCCACATGAGAAGCACATTCTATATAGCCTTTCATATTTACATTGTATCCAACCCCAGCTGTCATCATCTAATCCCAAAGTAAACTCCATGAATCGAGGTTCTTCTGGATTTATCCTCACCTTTACTCTCAGAAACCTTACATTCTTAGGATAAGACTCCGGCCAATTTACCCATTCTGCCGGTCTTACCAAGGAACCTAAATACCCTGCAAAGTCTATAGTGAGATATTCAAGAGGTAGTCCCCATATCGGGACCCAAGTGGAAATACTAGGAACATGCAAATAAAGCAAGCACAATTGTCTCCATTGAATAAAATGCGTTACAGCACTTTGAATTGCCTAAGGGCCATTATTCAGGACATACTCATGTTCAAAATGAAAGATATAGAAACTTAACACGTCTTTCCATCACGTGTATGTCTCCCTACAAAGTCCATGCATGATCAATAGTAGTTTGGATTACGTGAGAAGAGAAATCTGTCATCAATCAGAAATCCAATTAAACAGTTTCTCCACCGGATCCTGCTTGTCTCTAATCGCTGAAGCTCTTGTATTACAACAGGCTCCCTTCTTGCTGATGGAATCACATGATGACTTCTATCTTACTGAAAATCAGCATCTACCTCTGATCCTGAGCTATTATCCGTCCATCCTATTTCTCTATATCTTGATATTGTGAAACTTGAGGCACTAGAAAACCAAGAGACTGAAGAAGATAATCCAAGTCTGAGGGATCAGTACGCAACAATCCTAGTGAAGATTGAGACTGTCCTGAATTCAAAGATAACTCCTCTCTGCAATGGATTAAACATGCAAACCTGTTCAACCCGAGATTATGGTTGCATGCAGAATCAAAGGTTCTATTCTCATCCAAATCCCGAAAGGTACTAGCTTTTCTGTCAATCTCCATTGATATTGGCTGGATTTGTTCTAAGTGAAATTGAAGCCAAAGAAACGGCTAGATTAAGAGCCATATAAGTCCTACTAAATCTGAATTTGTAGCTGCCTGCAAATTCTCCCGGTTCAAATCACAAGTTCCAAAGTTACAACCTTTCCACTAAAAGGTGTCTGATTTTGCTGTTACGATACCCATATAGAAGCTACATTCAAAACCTTAGTGGCACCATTGCATGCAAAACCCCTACATTGGGTTGCTACTGATATGCCTTTTCACACAAGGAGCCCTAGTTGATTCAGATTTGATTTATAGCACAAGAAGAGATTTGTGGAAACCCTTGGTAAGAAAGCGGAGTCATTAGATTATCTTACTTGAGAGAGTTCTTTTCCTTTTTCAACTATTATAATTCTATGTTAAAACTTTCATAAAGATTGGTAAAAATTTCTCAGTAATGAAAGTTGACATTCTACCAAAGCATTATCAAACCCAATTATGAAGAGGAAACTACTATAAGTATTCCTATAAGTAAGTTCTGAATTTTTTATATTCATTAAATTAAACGTGACTGGGAGGAATGGATCTAGAATTGTAGTTCTGAAAAATTGAAAAGTCAAATCAAAGAACTTAATAAGTGGGAGGAAAAAAATGCACTAATTTTTCAAAAAGAAAAAAAAATCAATGCATTAACATTATTGTAGAAAAAAAGCGGAGAGAAAATAAATTGTATTCATTTCATCATCCAATGTACTAAAAGTAACCTGATATATGATGCTTTACCATCATTGTTTTTGTTATGGATTTTTCATAAAAGCAATGCTATATTACCAAAAGTTGGTTTGGAGTGAAAATTAAGAATTATTAGTCGTGGCCTCAATGAAAAATATTTCTTATAAAAATATAATTATAAAATATTAAAATAAAAAATATTTGATCTATTTAATATTAAATATACAAAATTTTAAAAATATAATTTTTTTCTCTATGTTAATAACTTTAAGTATTATTTTTTTATTCATAAATATAAATGGTACATCACTACTCCTTCAATATATATATAATTTTTTTTTTATAAAAAATGCTCCTTAAATTATTATATTTATGAACTTATAATGCAGGTCAGCTGTGAACAACAAGAAGAATGAAAAATTGGAAGGCTGTGTTTGTCTCAATATTTTGGCCACCATATAATAACGCTAATTGAAGGCCAATGATTACTTAAAATAATGCACCAAAATTCCAAAAGAAAATGAATCACAACCACAAAGATTTGAGACAACCATTCGTTATGTCAAACTAAATCCAACACAAAGGGATATAACCAAACAAGATCACATGGTTCAATGCATTGTTCATAAAATCACACCAACACATAACCTAAATATTAATTTGATATATCACCATTATACAAAGGAAAATACATTTCAAGACAGGAAGAGGCCCCTCGGAGCCCAAACACTTGCGGTACCTACAACAAGAGCAACAGGACATCAATGAAAATCCAATTACTTCGTACTTTTAAAAGAGGAAATGTAGTGCACGTTACTGCAATGGAAAATAATCTCATTTATTTATAATTATAATTATAATTATAAATTGTGTTAAGATAACAAAAAATACATCAATGATATATGCATTGAAAATGGAACCTGAAATTGGGTTTTGAATACAAATCAATAACTATCATTAAATACAGGATGATAGAACAAATTTATAAAACTCAATTCAATAAATATAAAAAATTTAAAATTCAATATTGGATCCTATTTTTGGTACCATACTGTTTTTGCAGAAGATATTCTATTTTTCAATTAATATTAAATATGGGAAGTCTGATAAAAAATAACATCTTTATTTTAAAGAAGTCATTTTTCCTTCACTATTATATGATCATATATTAATTTCTAATCAAATGGAGCATCCTATAGAAAATATATAAGGTCATGAAACTCTTGTCGGAAAATGAAATTTTGTTATAGAAAATATTTTCTAACAAAATAAATAGAGTCTTGGACAAAATTTTCTCATATGACCCTACATTTGGACAAAATTTTCTCATGGATAAAATTTCTAAATATTCTATTTTTTATTCAATGTTGAATGGGGAAAGTGTGATAAAAATAACATTGTCTATTTTAAAGAAAAAATTCTTTTTCTTCACTATCATATAATCATGTATTATCTTTCTACTCAAATAGGGCTTCCTACAGAAAATATACAAGGTCATGAAACTCTTTTAAATAAATAAGATTTTCTTTAAAAAAAATACCTTTAGACAAAGTAAATGAAGCCTACATTTGACAAAATTCCTCGTATGAACAAAATTTACCATTGGATTTGAGTCTAGAAAGTGGTCTAATGGATAGGAACAACTTTGTAAGAGGAGTATGCAGAGAATACGTGTTTATTTAGCATCACTGAAAGAGTCATGCTAGTTAATCAGTTGAGTCTTCGTAAGTTTTTCCTAAATGTAAGTGTATACAATAAGCCTCGTAACAAGGTGAGGTTTTAAAAGAGGAAATATTATCTCTTACAATTGCAATTGTGTAATAAGCGCTGTCAAATCGACCTGCCTATTTAATAGCATGTATGACAGCCAGTTTAACTTAAATTATACATCGTGTGCAAATATAATGACTAGTGTAAGATTATGTGTGCAAACAATATTTCTGCCTAAAAATGGAGCCAATCAACTATAAGATGTAGTAAGAGATCCAAAGTTATAACATTACTTAAAAAATCTCTTTGCACAAAGATATTTTCTTACTGTTGAATCTTGTGTATAAGATTATACTACTTGTTTACAAGGTGGTATCTTAAAGTGGGAAAAAAATAAGTTCAAGAATCATGTACAAGACCCCAAAAGGAAATATAAATCAACCTCAAATTTTGATATTACAGCAGGCTCGGAAGGGACAAGGACGCCGAAGAAATGTGTTAACTCCCGGCTTTTCAAATGTCAAAATGATAAATACCATGTAGGCTAGTCATCGTTTCAAGTGATGGCACTCAAACAGTAATCCTGTGTTTGGTTTGAAGGGATAGAAAAGAGAACCAAAAAAAAAAAAAAGAAGAAAATAAAGTTTACCTTCTTGAACTTTGATTGAGTGATAAAAATAGTACATGAAATTTAAAATGATACACTTTTCCTCTTGAACCTTTACCTTAACTAAGTGATAAAAATGGCACTCCTAAACTTTTAGAAATGGTAAAATCATTAGCTTTAAATTAAATTTAAAGCTCTTGACTTGATCATTTTGACAATATATAGGGTAAATCATTTAAAAACCATGAAGGTGTTGTGATAGTTGTTGAAAATTAAAAATGCATGATGTTGAAATTTGATTTACTTGTATTTAATGGAAGTTTCTTTTTGAAAGATTTTCAAAATTCATATTTGTGAAAATATGATGAACTCTATCTAATCTATGAATTTGAAAACTAAGCTTTTCAACAAAATAACTATTTGAAAGATTAGTGTATAAATGACAATTTTGATTTGATAGAAACATAATGGATTAGAGGTCTAATGTTTCATTTATTTCAAACATTCTTAAAAATTTGAGTAAACTGATATAATCAAAATAAATTATGTGTTCAAAGAAAATCTTATTTCAAATTTTAAAAGTAATTTTGGATCCTAATATCTTGATTTCTCTTTGATTTTCTTGCGAATTTGTCATTGAACTTGAGTTTTTCTTTATCTAAGCTAGAGAATGGCTTGATATTATGAAAAAATAAAAGTCAACAAATGTTATTATTAAACTTAATTCAAAATTAATAATTTCATTTTTTCTAAAAGTTTAAGGGGGTAAAGTGTAAAGTATAAAGTTTGTGCACTATTTTTGTCACTCAATCAAAGTTTAGAAGGTAAAGTGTAAGGTTTTAAAATTCATGTATTATTTTTATCACTCAATCGAAGTTTATGAGGGTATATTGTATTTTTCCCCCCAAAATACACACACACACAAGCAAATCGCACTAACCTTCTATGAAGTTTAACTTAATTGCATTCATATTCTTTCTACTTTTAGACATATACTTCTTATTTTTCTAGGAGAGGGGAGGCGTGATTGTCTAAAATAGAGGCAAAGGAACATGGGCGTATAATCAAACTAAATTTCATGAAAAATAGATATTATTTGGCCAAGAAATAATGCACTGCACAATTCACGAGAGGGTCTTGTTTTCAGCAAATCATTTTCTTTCTCTTTTCTGTTTCGAGACCAATCAAAAATTGTGTAGTCTTCCTATAATTTGAGTTCTGTTGGAATCGATCTACTAAGTAGAGTAAGAACATGTCGATGTCGTGTAATATGCCAAAACAGAGTAGAATGTGATAATACAAAGTAAATTTATAGGATCTTGTTTAGCAATGGATCTGAGATTGAAGTTAACAAACAATTCGTAGATATTTGACATAACAAGAGTCTCACAATGATATATTATGTATCATGTTCTTTTCACACTCATGTAGATAACACAACAAAATCAATTTGACTCTGATTGTGTCATTCCTACAAATTACAATACTCTTATTGTTAAGCTTGATAACGGAGATTATGAAGTGACTCTTAGATCAACACAGAAAGAAAAGAAAAAAGAATACTTCAACATGAGTTACCGATCAAATTAGACATAGCTAATTTCATTATTACCATTCTCTGGAATCTGTCAAATACTTTTTCAAAAGGCCAATTGTTGTTCATCATCTGGTAAGAAAAATGTCAAGAAACTAGAATACAAACAACCTTTCCCAGGTTCAAATAGATAAAGTGAAGGGTTTTAGTCCCCACATTTCCCCACCAATGGCAGGCAATCGGGGTCAGAAAGGAGATATCATGGGGTTTAAGTTATACAATCTAAAGCTAAAACAGCCGTTGGATCATCACTGTATCATGAAGACCGACTAGGATTTGATTATTTTGACCTTCTTGGTTGGAATCTTCCGAGTTATTTTGTTGGAGGGACCCTTGGTTAGTAAATGATTATATAATATGGAAAACGACACATGGAAAAAAGGCTTGTCACCCTACATCTAATGTGGCCTGAACTTGCATGCATACAACTATAGTAGGTACAGATCTACCTAGCTAGCCTGCCTTGAGAGCATTGTTGGTCGCACAATCAAACTGACTCCAATAATCTCATTCTTTTATAAGAGGCAGATGTTATAAGAGTTACATTATTCACACTTAATTAATTTATTAAATCTTATTATTTTACATTGAAGAAGACTTGATTTAATTTGACCTTATTGTATACTGTATCGTTCTTATCAGTTCAGGTTTCAAATTATATTAAGTGTATAAGTAAATTACTGAAAAAATCATGTAAGTGAGAGTAGCATTGCTTTGTGCTATAATTATATGTGGAACTCACATCTTTTCACATAATGAAGTCATTTTGAATCAATTTAATTGCTTAAGTTCTTGGGGTTCAAGTGAAAAGAGT
Source organism: Sindora glabra (assembly GCA_020226215.1). Classification (NCBI taxonomy): domain Eukaryota; kingdom Viridiplantae; phylum Streptophyta; class Magnoliopsida; order Fabales; family Fabaceae; genus Sindora; species Sindora glabra. The sequence continues at coordinate 49,196,775 of CM035235.1, read as the reverse complement.
GTCTAGTTATTATACCCACTTAGCTAACTAAAAAACCAGAAGATAGCAGGGATGAAGGCGATTACGCAAATAGTTACAGCTCGGAAGACCAGTATATATTCGGCATAAGGGACAGCAGATCATATGCAAGGTGAACTTTTTACCTGTCAAGACTACTGAAGATCCCGTGACTGGGTTGCATATTAAGGTCAAAAGTTGAGAGATATACGAAGGACATTTGTTTATGAACATAAGGGTAAATTGAAGAGTGTGTTAATCTTGCCTTTCTTTCCCTTGCAATAGTTCAAAATGTAGAGGAATCACAAGCGGAAAATTTCAAGAAATAGAACTTTCACAGATTTGTTGAAGAATATAACAAGAAAAATTAAGTGGCATGACTTGCCAGAGTGATTAGATTTTATTGGCCAATTTGTCTGTCAGATGGTGAGAATACAAAGAAGAAAGGCCTAAATTCACCAAATTGGTAGCATGGAAACACTTTTGCCTGCTAAAATTTGTTGTTTGCCATAAACCTTATGCTGCAAGTAAATGAAAATAAAATAAATGCCAGAAAATTAGAATATGTTGCTGTCATACCTTAAATTGAAAGCAAAGAAGTTGAATCATTGGTGGCTTCAGTTTTGTTGTTCTCAGTGATTCCTGCTGCATTGAGAAACTGCTCTTCTGGTTCGTAATTCTTGGCATCAAGCTCTGGATGAATTTTCCTCTTTAGCATCTTCTTCATCAGCTACAGCATTACAAACAAGTTAATCAAACCAATTGGGAAGTTCGTGATTCAGCAATTTAAGACTTAAATCTATAACTAAGTTCTCAAAATCACAATTACCAGAAATATGGTATATTTAGGGTTATGAGTACGGAGACAAGAAGGACCACTGTACTAAAATAGTTTTGTAAAAATAAACATGAGAGTGGTGTAGATGCATGAAACGTAAATGTGAAAATGTGGTACACTAATTCAAAAAGATAGTTTCTACAACCATGTCTGTCACTACATTCACTATAGTCTATGACAATAAAATAAGAACAACTTACTTTTCTTATATTCTTAATTGGGTGTGTATTTTCCTTAACAAGAGGAAAGAGCTTCTTGGCAAATGCGAGTCCATGCTTTGCTTTAAGACTTTGCTTCTCGCTTGACTTTAGCAAGGCTTTGGCAGGATCAAATTTCATTTTAACATCAGAATCAGCCAGAAAGAGGTCAGCTAGTGTTATCCTCTCCCCTTTCTTCTTCTTTTCATCAGCCTCCACACTGTTTGATCTTGCAACTTCATGAGAAATCACGGGTGAAGCAAGAAGAATTTCATTGATGCTCATCACCAATTCTTCCTTGCTAGCATTAGCATCGGGTGCAGTTACAACATCCTCATAGTTGTGCTCAAATGTAGTGTGCATCAATGGATTCAATTCGTCATATTCAACATTGTAATTGCCTTCTTCATCATCATCAGCCAAGCATTGCTCCCATTCATCTTCATATTGTTCTTCTTCACTCTCCAAAGCAAAGTATTCTTTCTGCTGGCTGAAGGGTTTCAAGGAATCATACCCAAGCGTACCAATGGTTAGAATGCCATCATTCCAACCACCAAGAACTTCAGCAAGAGCACTTTGTTTGAGTAAAGCTTGACTGTCCTCCACATTGTTTATTGTAGTTTCCACCTTTTTCGAGTTCAAAGCAAACCCATCTGTGAAAATAACCAAAATATTCATAACAAATGAAGGTGATGAACTTTTATAAGATAGGAGGAAAAAAATAATCATCTTGCAACTTATGTTTGTAGGTTCCATATTTGGAACCTACTAAACAAAAAGAAGTCATTTTGGCTGCAAATTAATGAAAATTTTAAGTTACAGATGTCATACCCGTCGGAGTATTACGATGAAACCTCTTGTGAACCCAATTGAAGATCTGTGACAAATATACAATGCAGAAAAATAATTAAGATGACAAGAATATTACAAGTCAATAATAACACTAAATTGTTGCTTCAAATAAAGAGCATAGAGAGAAAAGTGGAGAATCTAATTAATATGCATGAAACAAAAATGAACCAAATACGGGTATGTGCATGGTTGCTATCAGCACCTTCATTGTGCAGCCTTCTCTGAGAGTTGGCCAGGGAATCAGGCTTTTGCAGGCTAATTAGGAAATGCTGAAGTGTGAGCGTGAAATAGTGGGGAAAAACATTATGAGGAACTCGAATGAAACTCACACAATGGGCCAAGTGGACCAACCTGTTGGTTGAATCAGGTCGAGCCACCTGTCCACCTAGCTTGGACCCACATTTGAGCCGTGTTTGTGGGTTCTAGCATACTAGACGAGCCATCATAATGTTGGGTCTCTCTGGCTTGATCGATGAGCCTAAATTCTTGAAATGATGTGCCTCTGCTTATCCCCTCTCTTTTATCCGTACTTGGCTTTGGGGTTTGCACTTTGCCGTGTCTAATGGAAAATCCCCAGTAGCATAAAATAAGGAGCTTCATGTCTTTACTCTGTATTGTCTTCAGGGACTGTTTGACTATAAATATATGCAATTTGGGCATTTTAACAAACACATGGGGTGCAACCCTTAACAATCAGTAGGCAACAGCTCACCTCATCCCAAATCTTTGTTATTTATAGGTACTTTTTGGATGAAATCAAGTGCCTACTACCAATATGCTTATCGGGTATCTGTCAATTTCTCTTTCTGGAGTTGAAATATCAGATGAGAAGGAGAAAAAATGAATCTTTGGATTCAGATATAATGTGTAGCAATGAATGATGACAAGAGCAATCACACAAGGTCTCATTCTCATTACTTCTACGGTATATTGCTTTATGGCAAGCTTCTTTTTCTGAGTTATACAACTTCCATGCTCAAGCTACTTTGTTATATCCTCAATCTTGTACCGGTTATCATTTCCTGTCCCAAAGTGTGCATTTTGTGCTCAAATGAAATATTATGAATGAACTCTGATTCTCCGGAGGCAAGACATTAATGACGAACTCGTGCTGGAAGCGGGTAATCCAGACCGAAGCTGATCAAGAAATTTGGCAAAAGGGGGGGGGGGGGATCTCTTATTAATACAACGGTGGACGCATATAAAAGATTGATATTATATTAATGTATGGTATGTACGGGAGATTATTAATTTAATGTATGATAGAATTTGATGGTGTTTTGATATGTAATTGTATTATTAGTACATTATAAATTTTTTCTTAGAGAAAAATGCAAATTTATCAATCTTAACTTCTTAAAAAGTATAATAGACTAATGCCATTAGTTTTTTCCTCCTTTTAATGGAAATGCTTATATATAATGCATATAAATCATATTTTTATATTTTTATGGTAAAAAAAAAATTCTTTAACTCTTATCAAAATTTCAATTTTATCCTCTAAGTTCTCTTTGAAAATCTTGTCCCATTTCCCTTAAGATTTATCTTAAACAAATCTATCTTTTAAGTTAATTTTTTTTATGTTGCTAAGTAGGATTTATCAAATTCTACCATTTTTCAAACATCCAAAGTTGTATGGAATCAATCCTTTCAGCACAACGTCATTGGGTTATGATCTTTTAAATTGAAGCAAAAATAAGAAAAATAAATAAATCTATTAACAATAGTAAATCTGAATAAGGATAAGTTCAAATTTTGAAAAAACATTTTTGCAACATTATATGTTTGTTATGAATCTTTAACAATTGTTCTGATGGAAGTAGGAAAAATATAGTAAATCCATTAACAATAATGAATCTGAATAAGCATAATTTCAGATTTTGAAAATGTATTTTTACAACATTATTATATATTTCTTATAAATATTTAATGATTGTTCTGGTAAATAAGTCAATTCAAAAATATAAATGTAATTTATTTTTGAAGTCTTTCAAATTATTATTTAATTTTATTTAGTATTTGTATTGGTTAATTATAATAGAAACCATAGTATCAAAATAATATTTTACTCTTACAACATAATGAAAATGATCGTATTTTCTAAAACGTTAAAGAGTAAATTGGTTCAAATAAAATTTATGGAGTTAAAATTTTAATAAAAGTTAAAAGATCAAAAGCATTTTTAATCATAAAATAATGAAAACATGAGTTCTATATGCCATGTTGGATGGCGAATTAAATCTTATATAAATAGTTTTGTTAAAATCCTAGTCGCATTAATTAGTTGAGTAACATTGCGCAACTTTTAAAAGTCAGAGAAAGATTTATTGCTAATAAGACTTCAAAACCGTTAATATATACTTCATTAAATTTTTTGATAAAAATATTTAAAATTTTAAAGAGTCATCTATAAACTTTTCAAAATAAAGTACAAAATTTTAAGATAATTCTTAAAATTTTTCCAATTTTTAGGTTTGAATATTGCAAAGATATAAACATATGATAATCTGGCGGTGGTTGAATAATCACATTGATAGACTACTTGTCATTGTTATATAATTATCTTCACAATGCAACGTGTCTATTGACTAAGGTGCCACATATGCCATGAATTCTTTTGATGTTTTTGGCTTTGGTTTTCATATTTGTAGTCCAGTTGCCAACTAGCCATCACTTGATTCGAGTAAGAAATCCTCTCATTTTTTCTAGCAAAAAAAAGAAAGAAATCCTCTCATTTTTTGTTTTTGACTTTTTGTACCCTCAAGGAATAATAGATGAGTAATTAGGAATGTTTTGACGAGAAATATTTTTTTGAATGAATAATTTTATTTATTTTATATTATTAATAAAAATGTGATAAAAATCATATTTATTATTTTTTAAAAAATTTATTTTCTTCATTATAACATCATATTATTTTATGGTGTAGTTTAATAACTTTGAAGTGCACTCCCGGATTCTTTTTCACCCTTATATGAAATTGTACCGTTATAAAAAAAATTTCAACCTTTTTCAAGTTTTTACAAAAGGTAGCAACTTTTTCCTTTTTTGGTGATAAAAGGTCGTAACTTTTTAATATAACTATTTGTATTGCCACTTTAATGGATAAAGTTGTAATTTTATGTATAATAGTAAATACAAAAGTAAAAATTTAAAAAAAATTACAAAAAATTGTAAAACGTTTCGTGAAAGCTAGTGTCGATTTCTATAAAAATATAAAATAAATAATAAATAAATAGTTTGCACATAAGCATTATCCCATTATTTATAAAAGTTTTATTTATTTATTTTTTGCATAAAAAGATATATTTGTATTTCGGTAAATTACCAAAACATAGCTTTCATCATCCAATCGTGCATGAAACATTAAAACGATTGGTCTCTTAATATTTCATTTTAAAATCATTGGTCCACATTTTATCACTCGATAAGTGATGAAATTTTTAAGAAAATCTCTTGACGTGAACTAGCCACGTATGATTATTAAGAATAAGAATAAATTATATTCACTCTCTCTTTGTTTATGATTTAATCTAATCTTATTTATATTCTTTTTATATTTAAAAAATACATTTATTTTTCTTATTTTTCAAAAAGTAAGAAAGGTTAGTATCTATTTATAATAGAATTAAGGGTGGTGGATGTATACTAAGACCGATGTAATTCTAAACTCCAAGAAAAATGAATATAATTTACTCAATTATAATTAATAAATTTTTATTTAATAATAAAAAGGTAAGTAATAAATTACTTAACACATATACAAAATCACAGTAAGAAAAAACCTCAATGACAATATCTGAAGTTACTGTACTACTTAGATACCAGTATATTTTATGCAAACTTTGTGATTTTATCTTTACGATTTATTTTCAATTAGATCATATTTTTGACTTCATTTATCATATAATTTTAAAGCATTTTTGGTTATTTTTATCTAGTACAACGAGCATTTATTGGCATATGGTTAGATTGCGACAAAAAATGAACAAATTATAATTTTGGCTACAAAATTAGGAAGAGAATCAAAATACGTAATTTCAGTTATGCCCATTATCTATTAAAAAATGATTTCATTATATTTATTTAAATATTTCCATCAACTATGACATTTTGTCATATCAAAGAAAATTCTTTATTATCAATTAACATTCCAATTAATAAAATTCGTAGATATAGTCATGTCAAAAAATTATAAGTGAAAATTTTCAAGTTATTGTAATAACAATTTAATTACAAATAAAAATAAATTATATCACCTAGTAAAAAGAAATATAATAATATAATTATAAATCGCAACAAATCCATGGCTAGGAACCAAAATTTTAGTTTAGTTTGTATTATATATTTGAATTTTTGTGGAATTATTGTACCAATGATTTACAAGAATATACAACTATCCCCGTGGAATTTATTTCCAAAAGGAAAACAAATTCAACTTAGAAGGACGCTATTATGTGCGATTTGATCGTCGCACGAATTGGATAATACAATAAAAAACATACATTAGTAGGAAAAAAAATATTCTGCCTCTTCCATGACTTATCATGAATATCTTAAAGCATTATTGATTTTTATTTTTGGAATTTACTTTGGTACTATCATTTTGTGCAACTTTTTTTTTTCAAAAAAATCCTAAATTTTTTTATTGTAAATATAACGTTGTAATAACTAGAATTTATGACAAAGTTACAATCTTTAAATAAAAAAATTATTAATTTCGTTTCTTTAATTTGTATCAATACAAATTCGTATAACCTATTCATAAAATTTCAAATATTTTGTTTGTCATATGATTTCTGTAGTAACAAAACTTTGAGGAAAAAAAAATTATAACTTCGTACTTTAAACACTTGAAACTTTAAAAATTTGTAAGTTTTATATAAAAATTTTTATCTTTTTTTGAAAAATTATGCAATTTTATCAAAATTAAAAAAAAATCCCTTGGTTTTTGTTTTGGACTTCACTGTTCAGACACGTGAATCATTCTTGCTGCATGTATTCCGGTGACTGTTGGAGGGTATGTGGGCCCCAATGCTGGGTGCTTTCCCATTTTGGGTTTGGTTATATGCATAGAAATGTTTTGTTTCTTTTCCATGTTTGCACCAAGAGTGTTTTCATGCATTTTTTATCAACTGTTCACAACGAAGTAGCTAGTGAACTCTTTCTAATAATAATAAAAAAAAAAACCTCAAAATCGAATTTGGAGTCACCAAATCTAAAATATTTTAAACTCAATCTTCCACTACTAAACCAATTAATTATTATTTAAATGAAACCTGATGTTTTCTACTGTGCTATAATTATTTTGAATGTGATATAGTTTTTGCAGTTTCTTTCACGATCATAATTCTTTAATTTACTTCATAATAAATGTGTTTATTTTTAATTTTATTAATTGCGATATAATTGCAGTTGTAACTGCAATTGCAATTAAAAATTATGAATCTATGTTTTAAAACTAAATCCCAAAGCAAAGCAGAAAACTCATTGGTTTAATTGGTTCAACAAATAAAAAACAAAATGATTAAATGGCAGGAAATGGTAACAAACTATGATTGGTTTGTGGTTGAATCTAGTGGATAAGATCATAAACAAATTGAGTTAAGGCAAACATATTTACGTTTATGCTTGAACTCATAAAAAATAAATGAATTTAAATTCAAGTCAGATATTATTAAGTTCAAATAATTCAAACTCAAATTGAAATTGGAACCAGAATTAAATACGAGTTTAAATTAGTTTATATAAACTTATTCAAATAATATATTTTTAGGTCCAATTTCTTATGAGATTTGAAATATTTGAATTTTTAAAGAAAATGAGTCTAATCGAATTTTTACAACTTCATTCAAATAGTTTTTTTATTTTATCTTAATTTGACAATATAAAACTTTATTTTTTATAAATAAACCAAATACTAGATTTTATTTATCTCATTTTATTTATAAAGATAAATTTTTCTACATTTATCAAATCTATGTATAATCATCACATAATACTAATAATTATATTTAGTAAAAGTAATATATACTAAAGAACTAATTACTTCAATCAAAGTGTTATACTTCTTTATTATTTGGTAAAAAGTGATATATACTAGAAAGCATTACTTCAACCACATTATCATGTTTCTTTATGCAACATCGACAATTACTAATGAGATTAAATTTGTTATGCATTGCATTGTTTATATATTGTATAAAAATAAGTATGTAATTTTTAATTATTAGTCTTGTTTAGACATAGGAATAGTTTAAACTAAATAATATGAAGTTCAAGCTTAGTTCATCTAGACTTAACTCATTTAAAGTTAAACTCAAATCAAACTTTTTGTAAATTAAACTTGAGTGACTCGTAAATAATTTGACTCATGTTCACTCCTATTGAGGAATAAGGAATAGAATTTAACTACTACATTAATCAAAATTAAAAGTCTAACTAGAAAATTGTTAATATATTATGAGTAAATCAAGAATTTTTAGCCTATCATACAATAATTAAAAGAAAAAGACATATGAATTCTCTAAAATCAGGGTACTCTTCATGTAGAGCTAATAATAAACTTAATTCAATTCACTTTAAATTATTTTAGCCCATTCAATTCGAACTAATTTATTTAGCTCAAACTTAATTTGAATTAAACTTACGAACAGTTTGATTCCTCCCATCAAAGCTCATATTTATTGAACCAATATAGCATTTTGTTCATAATTGAATAACTTTCAAAGAAACATGTAGAAGTAAATATACTTATCAAATCAGCTTAAGATAAATAAAGATAAGAACAACAAAAGGTAATACTGTAATACCATTGCTCACATTATAAGAATATTTAATAAATTGTAGCATAAATAAAATTTGACTCAAAATATAAGATTATTATATGACTATGATAGCACTTATAAAATACGAAGTGATATATTAATAATAAAAAAAATTATATTTTACAATAAAATATCATCAAATAATTTTTTAAATATATAATATTATATATATATATTTATTTATATGTTCATATGCAACAAATGAATTAAGTACACACCAACTCAAACTCCATTTGCTTATAACATTAATCAGGTAATTTAATTTATGTATTATTCATTTACTTCATAAATTCAGTTCATGAAGTCAAAATTTGAATGGTGAGCTGAATTAACTCACTGCTAATCCTTTGTATCTTTGAGTTCAGTTTTGTCTTTTCTAATGAAATAAAAATCGTTATTCACTCAATCAACAACATATTAGAATATTTCATTCCAGAAAATTTTCTGTGCCTATTGACCAAGTCAGCCATCAATTTATAGGCACAAAGCAGAAGGTATCACCCTTTTATCAGGCCCGATAATTACATGGAAGAAAATTATTAGCATTTAATTAATTGCTATAAAGTAATTCTGAAATTTTCATAACTTGCTAACCAAGAGTCCTTTATTTTCCTTTTTCACTTTCCAATACCAAGATTGAATGTTTTCCTAATTTATGCTATTCTCTTTTACTTTTAGGCTACATTATCTTTTCATAAAAGAAATCATCTAACCAATTAAACAGTGGGTTAATGATAAAGAATTTGAATAATATGCTTCAGTCTTAAATAGTAGATATCATGAATAGTATATTGAAAACCACATGAAGGAAAAACTACATTCACCAATGTCTGTCCATATTACACATGTATCCCTCACCCCTTTTTTTCTGAAATGACAATGATTTTTAAGTACTACTTTAATTTTGTGGTTGGATTTTTACCTCTGTCTGGCTAAAAATTTGTTTGTTTTGCCATTACCTTTTTTCAAACAAGAAGAATGAGTAAGTTTGAAGGGAGGATCCCCCTCAATTTGTTTCAGATGCAATCTTAGGGGCAAAAGAGATAAATAATTTTAATCATGGGTTCTTAAACAAAACTTCAAATTCATTTTTTTAAGGTAAGTGTGGGGAAATCCACACATACAAAAAGTTAAGAATGAATCTAAAATTATAAAGGAAAGTAATTTGTTTTAAAAATCATCTAATTTGACTTGAGTTAAAGACTCTCGTACATAAAAAGGATTTTCAAATTCTGTAAGATTAAATTATATTTTTTCCTTTAAATTAATAGAAAATTGATACAATAAGAAATAATCTTGATTTGTAGAAAGGGTTGAGCCTTAATTTAGAATTACAAAGTAGAATGACTTAATTCATAGAAGTTAAGCAAAAATTAATTTCACAAGAAGAATTGCAACTAAAGATAAAAATGCATGATTGAAGGGCAAGAAGTAGGTATAATTCTCCTATTTGCCATAATTTTATTTATTTTATCTAATACCAAAATTAAGCCAAAACCCAACTGGGCCTACCTTAACAGGAAACAATGTCAAAACAACAAAATTTGTAGCTTGTTAATTATGAGGATAAACTGAACTTATCAATGTCATGTATTGAGCATAGATGATAAAAATAGCTATATGATGAATCACCCAAATTATTAAATAGAAAAAGGACAACCAATTAAGCAAACTTAATTATTTGATGAGGGCAAATAAGAGACTCACCAGAAAATGTTCATTGTGTTGAGTTATATCATATTGATTGTAGAAGGAATTGAGTATTAGTTTAAAAATATAAAGGAAAATCTCAATTCTTGAACTATTTTTTTTATCATTAGAGAGGCTTTAATAAAGTACCTAATACTAATATTAGAACCCAAAGGCACCAAACACTTTGAAAGTGAGAACTTAGCTGTAGTTGGTCTTCAAAAACACAAATTTTTAAATGCTTTAATCACAAATCGAGTCTTCAATTTTATTTATTAAAAGGAATGTAATTATTAATTTTATTATTCATTTATCAGTTTTATCGAACCTATACATATATATTAAAAATATGATTTTCTTAACTTCAAAATATTGAAAACCTTTATTTATTTGATGAGGTTAATGATGTATGTTATAATTCAAGAATATATGTTATGGCCCGAGTACCGTACGAAAAATTCCCATCCAAGAAAGCTTAGCCAAATGGGAAAATCAATAGCAAAGAAAAAATTAAATTGAATTCTAATGATAGTGCTGTTATCGGACACTTAGCTAATTGTCTTCTTGCAAAACAGAACAAATGCCTTACTCCAATTAGGATGACATGCTTGCTTTCTCGTTTTGCCTAGGGTACATGTGTTGCCTTAAAAACAAATGAAATGCTTTGGATTCTTGTTAAAGCTAAGAGATTTTATTAATTTCTCAAAAGCTTTAAGGGTATGTCATATTTATGTGTGTATATGTTCAAGTGGGTCATTTTGAAGTCCTTCCAATAGAGAAGCTTACAAATTAATTAGAGTCACAACAAAAGCTAATTGTGTGGAATGAAAGAAACTCTTAAATTGTGATTAATGTGAGAAATAGGATTATTTAGTACTTCTAATATGCAATTTTGCTACCGATAAGTAATTAATAAGGAGAAACTCAATTAGCAGAATAAGATTGTCTCAATGAATAAGTTTTAAATTCAAATATAATTGGTAATTTTCTATTAATAGATATTCAATAATTATGATGCATTAGAAATAATTTATCCACCCTTGAATTTAGTTATTGGAAATTAGTTTGCAAACAAAGGTTTAAGTCTTTCCCATACTTCTTGTGGATTGATGATGCATCAATAATTCTTTTCTCTTGGACAAATGGAAAATCTAGTTAGTGGAATATTATAGATATAGAATGCTAAATACATCAAACAAGACATGCGCCTCTTTAAATGGTATAAGGGCAGGACCTTTCAAGCAAGTTGAAATGATGCATCACGAGGACATGGCCCTTGAAAGCATCTCTAAAGAAGGGGTGGCTGCCGCCATTCAGGAGTACCTCCTCAGCATGTTTATCCAGCAACTAACCTCTAAAATTTGGTGCTTACTTGGGAAAATATCACCAACTGGGGTCTATATTTTCGTAGTCATCTTATACTATGTCAACTCTCCATTTGGTTGAATCTCATTAAAAAAAATAATAAAAATATTATATGTATTGAAAATAAAATTTTGAATTAAATTTAGAATTTTTTTATATTTATTAAATTGAAATTTACAAATTTATCTTATCATCTTATGTTTAATTAATAATTTTTTATTTATATTTAAAATTTAATTTTAAATCTCATTTTCGACATATACAATATTGCTAAAAAAATAATTGAATCCAACAAAATAAAGGATTAATACTTGATATGATATATATATATATGTATGTATGTATATATATTTATATATTTGGTGCTATCATAGTCATTTCTAGTAATTCCATAAGGCTGAACTTTGAAAGCTACTATTTTTTTTTATATACATTGAATATATTCTTAAGCCATTAATATGTACGGAAGTTTCTTTGCGGTATCAAACTTGGAGAAATGAGCAAATCAAGTTAGGTTAATTTCATCATGTATCGAATAAAATTTAATTTATCCACGAATTAACTTTATTAGTGAATTATAACTCGTCATATTAAATAATTTTTAGTTTAAAAAAATATAAAATTTAATATGAATTATTATATACTTAATATATAAAAGAATTTAATATGTGGAAAAACACGCCTTAAAATTACGTTTATTGGAATTTTGACCATTAATCGTGGGCGCGAAGGAGATAAATTATTTGCAAGCATTTGAAAATCAACCTATAAAAATTTTGATTTAAAATCAATTTTAAATAAATTAACCTTAAATGAGCTCAAGTCAATTAATTTACAAGTGGAATTTGAGCTCCATATTTATTATTCAGTTTGAGTGGCTCGTGACTTTGAATAAATTTGATAATAAAATTACTTTGATTTCTTATATTATATATAAGTAATGTAATAAATAAAAAAGTTAATCATAATTGTTAAAGATTGTATGATGAAAAGTGATACTTTAATTAAAATAATTAACTTTGTATTATATCTGCTAAATTTAATTGTTTATGTGATAGATGTATAGATATTTTTTATGGATTTGATAGGTATAAAAAAATAAAATTGATAAATATAATAAGATAAAAAAATTTAATGTTTGATTCATTTATAAAAAATAATTTTTTTATATTTAAATTTAAGTAAAATAATAAATATTTTAGATAAAATAACAAACTATTCATATAAACTTATATATAACCATCCAATTTTATATTTATTACAACATTGAGTTCGAGTTCAAACATTTCCCTTCAATAACATATTATTGGAATAAACACACATGAATTCATCAGGACCGGTCATGAATTAGACTTAACCTCAAATATGAATTATTCAATTTCAACTCTTTTGAGCTCCAACTCCACCTTATACTCATTTATATTTATTGAATTCAAATTTTTTTAATAATAATAAGAGTGATTCTATCATTAAATGCACATATATAAATATTAGGAGTTAAATTTTAAAATATTGAATTAATTTTTTTAATAATTGTTAGAGTAATTTAATCATTAGATGTGCATATACAAAATTTAGAAATTGAATTCTGGATGCAGGAGAAAATAAAAATTCTTTAAAAAATATCAAACAATACTTGATATAGATATTTATTTATGTAAATGTTCATATTGTATTTTTTATTTATCAATTGATTATTATAATTGAAATTTATCTAACTTTTTAATAATAATTAATTAGTGATATTTATCGACTGTATACGTAAATGTTGTATGAAAGAACATTCAAAAATGGAAAATTTTCTCTATTTATTCTACTATTCTAATTTCTCTGCTTCTCCACCTTGTGTATAATGTTGGATTCGACTCTGTTTCCCCCGACATCCCTGCCATTCTTATTTTCTGTTTCATCGTGGAAATGTGCTTTCTGTTGCAATAGTTTGATCAAGATTTCAAACATTCAAACCTTTACTTTGTTGCAACTTTTAGTATGAATAGTTATTCTTATTAAAAAAATTATTGTTTGTTCATATAATTTTTTTAAATCCTTTTCTAACCTTATAAAATTTATTTTTTCTTAATTTTATCTTTGCAAAATATTTTATATCAATTTTACTTTTATAAAATATTAATTTATTTAATTTCATCCCTTTATTAGTGTTCATATAAAAATTTTATTTGATTTTATTCCTAGAAATAGAATTGGATAAATTAATATTTTTAAGAATAAAATTAATACAAACTATTTCACATGATTAAAAGTGAGAAAAATAAATTTCACTAAAAAAATTTAATTAATTATTTTCTATCAATCTAATTTAGACTCTCTTTATATATATATGCATTATAAGTATGGGGAATAACAAATGTACAAATAGCATTATAAATATTGATTTTTTTATGATAATAGGAGTAATTAAACTATTAGATGTATACATGTAAGAATTAAAGATTGGACCTTAAATACAGCAATAAGCACAAAGTATTTACGGAACATCAAATGTAATTTGAACCAAATGCTATCGACTTATAAATATTGATTTGATAATTTTGCCACCAACTTTTTTATTCAATTATCTATTTCTTAAAGTTTGTGTGCTGATTGATTGCGTTATTATTATTATTATTATTATTATTATTATTATTATTATTATTATTATTATTATTATTATTATTATTATTATTGGGGATAATCTCGTTTTGTCATGTGTTTTTGCTCCATGGGATACTCAGAAACGGAGCTAGAAAAAAGAATAGTTCTTTGCACTAAAATATTTCACAGGGTAAGTTATCCCACAAAGCTAATACTTAATTACACTAAATAAATTAGACTTCGCACGTATTCAATAAATTTTTATTGGCATCCATTTTCATAAGTTTTATGAAAAAAAAATTATACTTTTACAATTTTTAATTAAGGAATGCAATATGTAATAAAAAAAATGAGAAACTTCTTTTTATGTGACATTGAATAATAAATTGTAACTTTTTGTGCATTTATTTTCACTTAAAATAATTTTACAATTAGTTCAATTATTATAAAATTATAATTTTATTTAAAAAAATTAGTCCAATTCATTAATTTTGAATGATTCACAGTAATCCACGTATATTTTTATAAACTTAATTGATCGATAAATCAATTCACCCATTCATTTATTGTCTAATTTCAAAACTATGCTGTGTACCATTGACGAGAGCCTTGAATCCAAACTAATTAGCATTTAGTTGGTTTAATCATATCAACAAGAGTGAAATAAATTAAATGTTCGGACAAAGAGATGGCGGCGGCGAAACAAAAACAACAAAAGCAGTCTCATTCTTTCATAGCCACGTGCAATTTTTATTCTTAACTATTTTCTGAAATCATTTTTTTAAAAGCAAACATAATATTTAATCTTTTATTTATAAAAATAATACCTATTATATTTTTGAAATTTTATAACTTGTATTGTTGGTCTCTTATATTTTACTTTTATTATAATTATTCATTCCTTCCTTCATATATAATACTAAAATAAATAATGAAAAAATATAATTAAAAATCAAATATATATTTAATATTATTAAAGTAAGATTTAATAACCAATTTTAATATTTTTTTATTCATTTTAACTTTATAATAAGTAGATGGATGGATGAATAATTATAATAAAAACAAAAACAACAAATTAATAGTACTAGTTATAAAACTAAAGATATGTAATGATCACCTCCTTTGTAAATAAATAATTAAATATTATATTTACTCTTTCTTTTTACGATCTTAAAATAAAAAAAGAAAAGAAAAGATGAAAATTATATGGCAACTACATGAAAACTATATGAGTGGACAAGAATAATTCAAGTCACAAACAAGAAAGAAATAAACAATGCAAAACCCTTTCCTTTCTTTCCTTGCCATCCAAATTTGCCTCGATAGTTTGATGCTGCAGCTACAGGCCAGTGGTTTTGGGAAAATTTTCACAGCCAGAAACGCAAATTGAGCCCCATTTAAAATTGACTTGATAGTGCCATCGACCCACACAAATTGATGCATCAAACATGCAAGACATGTTACAACAAAGAAGACCCACATATGCAAAGCATGAAAGTAATTGCTTAGGTTGCCAACTCCGAGTATCAAAATAGGAGATTATTTTTTTCACTTAGATGTAATTTTTATCTTTTAAAATATAAATTATGTGATTTTTATCCTGTAATTCAAAGTAAACTATTTTAATCTTTAAATGTTAAATTACTATAATTTTGATCGTTATATTTAATTTTCATTAATTTCTTGATCTCACAAATTCATTACCACTTAAGTTTTTTTTATTAATTTAAAATGACTTCTACATAAGTGTAAAAGAAATTTTTTTCTGAATTTTTAAAATTTAAATAAAATTAATGAATTGTAAATAAAAAATTGAATCATTTTAAGAGTTAGTTATCGATAATTTTTTTAAAAAATGTGATTTACTTAAAAGATAATACAATAGATACTTAAAGGTGAAACAAAAATTAATAGAAATTGATAAAAATTGACAGAAATTCAAATAAGGCAGCAAAAATGTATCAATTCATTATTTAGGGGATCAAAATAAATTATTTTAAATTAAGAAACTAAAATCACACAATTCTTATTTTTCGAGACCAAATTTACATTTTGAGCAAAAAATTTTACCATAACATTCAAAATTTCAATGTTACACCCTATTATATTTTAATAATTAGTAAAACTAATATTTAGTGTCTTATTTATAAAGGATGATAACTATTATATTTTTAAATTTTCTAACTAACACTATTAGTTATTTATTTTTAGCTTTTGTTATAATAATTTTTTTCTATTTTCACTTGGAATGTTAAATAATTGGAAAATATTGAAGTGGATTATTAAATTCTATTTTAATGATTTGAAATTACATGCATATTTTCTAGTTATATTCTTTTTTATTTTTAGCATTTATTTTAGTATTATTAGTGAGGAGATGGATACTATAATTATAAGAAATGCAAAAAAAAAGGTTGATATTATGAGAAATATAATAATCATTATATTTATAAATAAGAGATTAAATATTATATTTATTTTTTAATAATTCAATAATTTTAACACCATGGTTGACCATTTTCATAAAATTACGAGAACAATTTTCTGATTTGTCAGAAAATAATAGGAAGTGTTACTAATAATCACAATATTAATGCTAGGAAAATTTCTCAAAATAGAATATGGGGGGAGGAACGTTTCAGAGCAAATTGAAATGCAACTTATTATTATTTTTTTAATTTGTGAAATAATTATATGTGAAATTTTATTAAAAATTAAGGAAAAAAAACGTAAGAACAATTTTTAATTTCCAAAGATTGGAGGCTATAACTTGCTCAACCTTTAACTCTTGTTAGAGATAGCTAAAAATAAAATTTTATTTTATATTTAAATGAATTTTTTTAAAAAATGGTATTTATCTTTAAGTAAAAATTTTAATTTATTTATAATTTTCATTTTAAATTTAATCACTTTTATATCATTATGAAATTCATCTAATTTAGCAAGAATTTTATTAAAATTCATTTTATTTGATTTAAAAATATATTATATAAAAATTTTACCCTCCTTCTAATATTTTCTTTATCACAATATTATCAAAAGCTACTAGTTTAATTAAATTTTATATATTTTTAATACATTTTAAATAAAATAATTCATTTACAAATCAATTGTAATTATTATTTTTGACAAATTTTTAAATAATAATATTTATTTGTAAATAAATTGAAACCAATTCTAAGAAAGTTAGATCCCAAATAATAACTTAAATGCTTCGCCCTTGATTTCATTTTGCAGAGTTATTTCATCTCTTTAGTTGGGGATTTAAATCTAGATGGAAATTGTAAAACAAATATAATTTCTTTTAATTTAATTCTCGAGCCCAACGTAGAAAAGTCTACTTGAACTAGAAAAAAAACTATTAGGGGGTTGGGCCAAATCCCATTGAGACAAAATACTCGTATTGGTCTTTTCGAGTTGCACTTTAGATCAATTTGTTTTCTACAAATTTTCAGAATTAATTCCACCGTTCCCAAATGATAAATTGGTTATCTAATCCTTCGTTTGGACATAGTTCTGACAATACTAACAAATTGGTTAATCAAGCATAATTTTCAATCCAGATTGATTCTGTAAAACTATTATATGAGCAATAAAAAATATAAAAATTCGATTAAATGTGAATAAGAATACGTATTACATTTAAAATATACAAAAGTTTCTTGTAAGTTGAAGGTTTTGTTTATTTTGTTAAAATACATTTTATATCGCTAAATTTCATTTGTTTATATATATAAAAAATTTCTTATAGAAAAATAAAAAAGTTTTATATTACCTATGTAATTAGTAAATAACAAAAATAATAATGTTATAATAGTAGTGAAAACAATTTTCTCTCAAAATAAAAAAATGCTGTCTTTTACGACACTTGACACTCTTTACATTTAATATTTAATATATAGAATAATTTTTTAACTTAATATTTATAAAGATAAATCCATATAAATAAGATTATTCTTAGAAGAACATCTTTCGTAGAAGGTACAATCTGATCAGAATTTGGGCCCCGAGGAAAGAAAATGAAGCACGCATAGTTCATGGAGCTCCCAATGAAAGGCCCAGGCATTGACTTCACCATTGTTTTGGACCATGCAGCCTGTTATGAGCACCGCTTGTTCAGCATCATAACAACACCACTAAGAAAAGTGGATTACGCAGAAATGTATAACCAGGTGCCTGCTAAGTTACCTCAGGGATTTAATATCCGGATAATGTGATAAAATATAAATTATTAAATAAGATTATCAAAAATAATAATTTCATAATCTTATTTAATAATTTATATTTTATTATACTACTCTAAATTTTAGGAATAATTTAGAATTTCTTATATAACTATTAATTGCCTAATAAAGATTTTTTAAAAAAATTGGGGTGATTGACTTTATTTTACAAGTTCCTTCTAGATGTGTTGGTAGGTAATTATTTGCTATAGAAGCTTTTCATATTGTAAATAGCATGAGTAGTTAGGTTAAAATTAAAGTAGTTATATGATTTTTGATTCCTTGTTACCGTGACTATCAGTTTGAATGTTTTAATTTGGACTCCGACTGCCTTCCGATAACTCTTGTATTTATAATCATTCCAAGATCATTGTACTTCACCTTTTAAAATTGTAGAGTTGCGAACTTATATCTTTATTTGATTGCCATGAGCATTCTTAAACTTTTACTAGATCTTGCTTTTGATCCACACTCAATTCATATATTGGTAAATTATGAGAAATTGCAATACAATGAAGGCTCTATTTGTTTAGATAGAAAACATAGAAACATATAATTACTAATTGCTTGTCAAAAGATTCAAAGGATCGGGTGTTTGGCCCTACTCTACAAATTTTTTTCAAATGTGTTGGTATGTTGTTGTTTACTATAAAAACTTTCCTCTTCTCATATTATAGATAGTACGAATAAAGTTGAAATTAAAGGGACTTTATAATTTGTGATTCTCTGTTGTTGCAAGTGTTAACTTAAATGTTTTAATTTGAATTCTGAATATCTTCTAATAATTTTTGTGATTATAATCATTTCGAGATGACTGTGTTTTATCTTTTTAAATTGTAGAGTTGTGAACTTATATTTCTATTTGATTGCCGTAAGTATTATTAAATTTTCCCAAATTATAAAAAATTGGAGTATAACAAATCTTTCATTCCTCACCCCTAATAGAAGAAGTTAAACTAGATATAATAGGAGAAAACATAATAGCCCGAATAATTTAGCAAGAAGCTAATGCGGATCACGCTGGACTATCATAAGTAAAGGGCGTCTTAGTACTTTAAAAAAAAAAAAAAAGCACAATACTTGATATTTTAAAAATGGATTTTCCTTGAGTAAGATTGCTCACAAGTTTTTTTTTCATATCAAACAAACTAGAATTGAAAGTAAATTTGCAAATGGCAACCCTTATTTTGGGGTTAATTTTCCCACCAGAGACGAGCACTTTCTCAAGGGGATTTTCTAACGAAGTTTCATCTCTATCGCAGGTATTACCTGCTTAATGTTCGAGTAAACCAGTTTTGATTATTTATAATGTTCCTAAGCTCTCACATTTTCCGAAGAGCAATGTGACATAAATGCGATCCAGCGTCAACGTCCACAAGCCCATCTCAAATTCAGGGTCGTATTTCTTTTTTCGAAGGCATTTTTAAAAAAATATTTATTTATATAAAATAAAAGAATGATATAGTATTTATATATTTTGATTAAAAAATATGATTGATAATCATAAAAAAAACTTCTTTTCTTAAATAAAGGATCTTATTTGCCACTGTATCCACCATATTTATCTTTATATAGATAGAATATTTTTCATTATTTTTAATATTTTATAATTATATTTTTATAAGAGATATATTTCAGTAAAATAAATAGACCCTAAGATACAAATATTTATGAATTTAAATTTGATCAAGTATAATCAATTTTAGACTATTATTCATTCACGAACCCTTTATTTGAATCTATGGAAAAAAAAGTGAAAAGAAAAATGTTGAAAATAACTTTTTTGGTGTTTGGATACTTTGGAAAGTTTGATATATATGAAGAAAAAGGTGAAAAAAACATCTCAAATTTTCTCACTAAATAGATTCAAAAAAGAGTTAAAAATTTTATAATGATAAAATTATTCTTTTATAAATTTTATTAAATAATTTTTTATTAGATATATGAGTAATTTTATCATTTAATAAATTATTTATTTTTTTAAATTTTCAATTAAATTAAATAAAAATTAATATTTTTATCATTTTCTTTCTACCAATCAATACATCTAAACCAGGAGTGAAAAAAGTATTTTTCTATATATTTTATTTTCACCCTTTTTTCTTTACCTATTTTTCATACTTTTTTTCCCTACATCCAAACATAGGTGTATTGTCACATTCATAAAAACTGTTAAAATATTTTTACTATTAATAAAAATTATCAACTTTTTAATGACATGTCATCTTCTATTTTATTGATAATGTTAAAATATTTACATTGATAATAAATTCAAATTTAAACTTAATATTTATTATATATATGCATCTCTTAAAGAGAAGGACTCTCTCTACTCCCTTTATTTTTTATTATTTGTTATATTTAACTAATTTTATAAAAAATTAAGCAAGTAATTTAATATATTTATTTTTATTAGACTCTTCAAAACTACCCTTTAATTGAAACTTAAAATTTACTTTATCTTTTATTTTATGTACAAAGTCTAAAATGACAAAAAATAGAGAGAACAATATAATGAAATGAATTTGTTAGAGACATGTTAAGATGAACATATAGAATAATGAAGCATTTATTAATAAAAAAAGGGCAAAATTAAAAATATTTAATATTTTATTAAATTTTTAAAATGAAAAATAAAAAATAAAAATTTCTTTTAAATGCGATAAATAATAAGGTACAAAAGGTGTATTAATTTATGACAAATTTATAATTTTTGGTAAGAAGGCTACAAAATAATTGATGTTACCGAAGTCAAAACTTGAGGATGCACTCTTCGAAAAATTCAAAATTTCATAAAATGGGAATAAAACATTTATACATCATTAATTATATAAAAAATAACTATATTGAAGAATTGAAGAGGCTGTTGGATAATTGTAAGTTGATATGCTATAATAAAAACGTCATCTAACAGATAATAATAAACAAATTTGGCAATGGCACTGGATTTAACAATTTATTCTTCAAGATTAAATAATTTTCACAATATTAATGGGGGCCAGCTTTCATACAAAAGCAAACACTAACAGAATATGCGGTAAAACCATTGGCATACATACAATTTTTTATTCTCCGTGGAAGACAGATAACTGCATAATCTTAAGCTGCAGTCCACAGAAAGGAAAACCAACATGAGGAATCAGCATAACTTACCCTTCCCCCTTATAGCCAAACATCCAAATCACACTCCCGATTCTCAATGAGATTAGCTTGTTGCTGCTGCCCTTTCTTTGCTAGAAAACCAGCAAGCTTATCTGTATATATGTTATTTTATGGAAGGTCTTCTTCATCAGAGTTTTGCACTTATTTAGTGAAGGATTAATAAGATTATTATCTTTAATATTCTCTTTGACCAAATTACAACAATAAGAGCATCCAATTCTTTATTAAGGTAAGTGATATTTAATTCAATGAATAATTTCAAATTGTATCTCTTAATCATAGTTATTACTAATATTTTAAAATTTAACTTGTTCATCAACTTAGTAAAATGGTTGGACTAAGATTAGATTGGTTCAACTGATTAAATAGATAGTCAAACTAGTCAACATATTTTTTATATATATAAATCATATAGGTGTGTGTGTGTGGGTGGAAGATATAAAAAAATAAATCAATTTAATTAATATAAGTGTACTTTTAAAACATAACAAATGATCCATCACAATTTTAGTTAAAATAAAAGATTAATAACAAAAATTTTTTCTCTAATTCTAATTATAATTACACGAGTCTTGTTCTTTTTATTTGAGTGCATAATTTTTACTTTTTTAATTTATTTGGTAATTTGGACTTTGGACTAGACTTAGTCCAAGTCAAGTTTAAGTCTAAAAATTTTAAAAAAATTAGGGGGGGAAAGTAAAATGAGTTAATGGGTTGAAAGAAACAACAATTCAACCAATTTTTTATTGGGTTTGAGTTGGCTAATCTAAATTTTTTATAAATTCAAGTTTATAAATATGTCTAGTTCATTTTTGCATTTAAGTACCGGTCTAATTGGTTAAATTAGCTAAGTTGATTTAGATTTTAAAACATTGGTTATCACTAACTTAACTATAATACATTTGTGGAGGTGGAAATGAAAATAAATAACACTACATTACTAAAATATTTTGATTCATTAAAGGACAAGACTTTGTCGCATCTTTAAGGTTAATGGTGCATTGATACAACAAGAGATGTAAGGCCATGATTTAATCTTTAGTTGCAAATGATATGCTTAGTAACCTTAGCAATTTTGATGAGTTGCAATTGTCACATTAGGCAACTTGAAACTAAGCTAAACAAGATTTGACATCACTACAATCATCTCCTTCACTTTAAACTAGATTTCAAAATCCTAAAACCATTCAATTCAAATTAATCACTTAAACTTTCATATTCCATTTCCAAAAACAATCATTTATGCAATCTTTTCAACGAGATGAACCATTGAAATTAGACTCCTAAATGTCATTATTTCCAATGCCACTAGAGAAACTTTTATTTTCCCTTTTCCACTTCTTTTGGTGATGGTGGAGGCCATGGTTGTGGTCACAGTAATGGTCCTTTCTCTATGCCAGGAGCATCTAATGTCATTGAAAAAGTTACTAGTAAGTTTAACTCTAAGCCACCCATGCTTAACTTACATGCTCCTCTTGTTTCTAGTTGTGGCCATGGTTGTGGAAAACCTCTTTGCTTCACCTCTTCCTAGTTTTTTTTCATTATTGCATCTATAAAGCGATCCTTTACTAGTCATTGCCAAAACATCAATCCTGCAATAGCGTAACCTTTTGCAAATGAATCTTGGCCCTCTTTTTGTGACAGATTCTAGATCTAAATAATCCATTTTCTTTAAAAGGGATAGAAGTAGAGAAGTGGCCAATATAAAGTTAGGAAAATGCAATGGAGAATGCAATGGGATTTTTGTCAAAAGATGATGCTAAATCACATGGTGGTAATATGCTTTGCAATTATCTTAATTTGCATGGATTTGCTTGTATAAGCCCACATTTTTTGTAGGAAAAAATGATTGAGTTTGTTGGTATCCATGGGTAGACCACATTTTTTTTTTAAATGAAAGTGATTATATCATTAGACATACTCGCATACACACATACAAAAATTGGAAATTACATTCTAGATATGGTGGATGGTACAAGACCTTCAAGGGAATATTAAATTAGATTAAATTAAAAAATATTAATTTTTTTATAAATTATAATTGGCTAATTAATTTTTTTTATTTTATATCGTGAATTAGTTAAGTAAAGCTAAAAAAAATTATATTAGATTATTGGACATTGAAATAGATTAGATTAAAATTTTCTAAAATACTTCAAAAATTAAAAAAATAATTAGCTTAGTGGATGTTTATGAGTTTGCCCGTGAAAGCTTATGATAGCACAAGTAGCCTGCATAAGCTCGTCTGGCAAATGGGTTGCACACAAACTACCTACAGCAAAAAGTAACATGTAGGATCTAAGCCCGTTTTACATGTTCACTCTCTTCTTTCTTCCACACATGGTGGTAATGGGAACCGCAACTGCTATGAATATTTACACATAGATATATAATCTTTTAATGGAAGGATTTCACTCCAAATCTATGGAACTAAGATGGGTAAGAAGAAGAAGCATAAAAAACCTACGGTTCAGTCAAAACTATTGTTATGATCTATAATTCTCTTTAATTTAGACGTTGCAATGTAATTCTGCATTTTTGACAAAGTGCAAGTTAATTGACTTGTTTCTCTCAACCGTTAAATTGTTCACTAATGGATGATTTTAAAATGCACCAATATATCATTATTTCAGTATGTATCACAATTTGCCTCTATTTCCACGCTGCATGGATAGAATTAAATTTTTAGTCTTGGGCACCTAACAATAATTAAGTATAATTTCATCAGCATCATAACAATGCATCGAATCATTAATTTTTGTGAACCCATCATAAGCCGGTGTCCGCAAAAATCAACCAATGGTATCATTTTCTAGTTTTTCAGAAGTATAGACAGATGTACTTGGTGTATTGTGGGGTAATTGTTGTAATTATTATTCCCATTATTTACATAAGATTATTTCATAAGTCTTTTATTAATTAAAAGCGCGTAATATTACCTTAAACAAAAATAAAAATATTTGAAATTTGATATATTATACATAATAATACATAAAAATTAGATACTCAAAATTAAAATAATATTTTATTTTTATTAAAATATCTAACTTTTTTATAATAATTTAAATTTTTATCTTATATGTATGCGTTGCCCCACAAATTCGTCACTCTAAGAAAGCATACAGCCATGCACCTAACAATAATTAGAGTAACAATCAATTCCCATTCTTCCGACTCACGTTCAACACAATACCCAGCATTAAAGCGTCACTTGAAGCGCAATCCATCGCCGGTGAGAGAAACACGAACTCCGGGATCATTGTGCTCGCAAGATCCATGAAACATGATGGAATTGTTCACAGCCTGCACATTGCTGTTCATGAATGTCGTCATTGGGAACGAAGAAGACACTGCTTTTCCTTTCCGACTCTTACCATCCTTGTTGCCGGCAGCCTTCCCGCCCTCGTTGCTCGAACCGTCCCATTCGCCGCCGCTGATTATGACTTTGGTGCCGCCGTTGCTGCGAAGATTCTTGGATTCGTGTTTCTTTGAGGATCGGATTATTTCCATGTGAGCTCCTCTGTTTTCCCCTGCTAGTGTAATGACCCTCCAGTCTGAGTCCTTGGGATCTAAAATCTTCCGGTGGAAATGTTTTTCCTTGGATTCAAATTCTTTGGACGGAATTTGTTTTCCGTTATGGGCAGCTTCTGTTTCCCTCCGCACTTCACCATTTTTAGTCGACCGGGACATCGGCTTTTCAGGGAATTTCTGAACCAGCACCGTTTTTGGCTCTGCTTCTGCTTCTGCCGGGATTCTGGGCTTAACCTCGGATCTGGACCTCGGTTGGGACGGGGGTAAAGTCAGGGGAGACGGCGGCGGAGTGGCAGTTTTTTGATTCCGCAACCCACTTGGGCTCTGAACTTCAGGCTTAATTGTTCTTGTTGGAGAGTTTTGGTTTAGAGGACTAGCCCCGCGGGAAGGGGCGGCAATTTTGTTTGGAGAAGTAGTTTGTGGCTGAGCTACTCTTGTAGTGGGTGAAGACGACAATCTGTCAGCCACAGAATCGGCTGCCGTGACAGGAGAGGCCGGTGGTGGGGGAGCAACAACGGCAAGTGGCGGTGCTGCTGGCGGCGGTGGAGAGGCAGCTGCAGGAGGAGCTGGAGCTGATGGTGGTGGTGGTGGTGGAATTCGTTCTGATGGAGCTGAAGTAATATTTCTGAATGTGGAAGGAATAGTTGGAGGAGGACGGGGCTCTGGAGCCGCGGGGGCCGGCGGCGGAGCGGCGGAGCGTAGGGAAGCCAGGCGAAACCATGGACGAGCTCTAGGTTGGTCTGACATGATGGTTAGGGAAATTGGAAATTTGATGAAGACTCAATGGGAGGCAAAGCACAGGTAGTTAAAGGTTATGAAGAAGAAATGTTGGTACTTCGATATTTATAGAATCCTAAAAGTGCAGGGGCAATTGGGAATAAATTCGGCATTTTGCGAAAAAGAAAGACCACGAGGGAGAAGCTGGCCGAATACAGCACCGGAGAAGGTAAGTTGACGCAACTTGGAAAGTGAAGATTGGCATGTAATGGGGTAATTTCTCTTTTGGCGAGTGAAAATTTCTTACACGATACAACTATACCAAGTCACTATATGATACTCAACAAATCAGACACAACTGTCAATTTTATTATCTATATCAATTTTGTAGAATTCTTCTATATTAAAATATCATTTTTTTATTTTTAATATATTAAAAATTATAGAAATATTATTGAATATGATAAAAAATATATAATATAATTGATGTATATAAGAAATTTTCCTAGATGACTTGAGTATAGTTCTGGAATAATAGTAACAGAGAATATTTGACAAATAATGAACTGATTAGTTTTTAGTTGATTATTCAGATTAATCCATTAATTTTAATGTTTGGTGAATAACCTTTCTAAATTAGTGAAATGGTCATTGATCCATTAATTTAAAAAATGTCAAGGAGTCTAGCATTTTGAAATAGTTAATTCCTATTTTATGTATAAAAAGATATTATTACTTGTATTTAATAGAATATTTTTCTTATTCACTTTTTTACCATTTACTTTATTCATTTTCCATAACAATATTTGTTTATTTTTTAATATTAAAAATAATATTATTAGCATAATAATAATGTTAAAATTAATGAATTTTTTAGCTTAACACATATAATGAGCTGCACAACTAATATGATTTTATTGTCAAATATTCTTTTCTTATCAAGATGGGATAATCACATTAAAGACATAACATATATTACAAAATTTAACATATATAATCATAAAAAGTTTCTTTGATAAAAATATTTTTATTTAAATATTCTTTTATACACATAGTATAATAATTTTCACATTTCATGTCATGTTTAATTTTAAAGAGTTGTTTGGTTCGCATGGAAATAATTTTTTGTAAAAAATTAAACTTTTCAGAAAATAATTTCCTATGTGAATTTCTTGAGAATTACCCAAAGTTTTTAATTGACATTGAGGAAACAATGCTTCTAGGAAGTGACTTCCTATATTTATTTAATTTAACTTTGAACTTCCTAAGAAATATTAATAAAATAATTATTATATTATTAATATTATCATAATATAAATTAATAAATTGTAGTGGTTATTAATTAAATTTTATGAGGATAATTTTTTTAT
Source organism: Sindora glabra (assembly GCA_020226215.1). Lineage (NCBI taxonomy): Eukaryota > Viridiplantae > Streptophyta > Magnoliopsida > Fabales > Fabaceae > Sindora > Sindora glabra. The sequence continues at coordinate 49,169,412 of CM035235.1, read as the reverse complement.
GTCCATAAATAATATAAGAAGTAGAACTTACTTAAGAAGAAATGGATAAGCAACTTTCCATGCTCCATGCTCCATGCTCCATAGGAAGTACAATTTCCTAACAAATTCTACTTTTTGTAACTTGTTATAATGGTGAAGCATTTCTTTCCTATTTTTCAAAAAATAAAATTTTTTATTTTATTATTATGGATCAAATGACCTCTAAGGTTTATCTTTATATGTAAATAAATACATAAATAATTATAATTTTTAATTTTAAAATACCTAATTAAGTGTATTGAATTATAAAATAATATTATATGTAACTTACTAATAATGTACAAATAAGAAAGTGTTAAAAATTATTATTTCAATATTACTTGTTATTTGCATTTGAAAGATATTTGTCATATTTTTAAAAGAAAATTTAATTTGATAAATAATATTTTAAAATATAAAATATTATTAAATAAAAATTTTAAATAAATTATAAAATATACTCATACTTTTTATATATTATTTTATATATGAATAATTAATAATAAATAATTAATTTTATCAAATATCTTTATATAAATAAGCAATACTATTAGTTAATTAAACAAATTAATTAAGATAATTAACTATTCAATTAAATAATAATTTAATTAATTAATTATTAATATAATTGGTTAATTGTAGAGAAATAGAAAATTGATGTGGAGCTTTATTTAAATGGCTAGCTAGTTTACTACCGTACATGTACTAGAATTAGAGGTACCCTTTAGCTAAAATCAAAGCCACGTTTTAAAGGATACATCTTGTTATGAAGAGAAATTTTTGGTTGGAATAACCTGCAGCGATATATTTTAGAACAACTAATTAAAATAAGATAAATAATATAAAATTAATTTCTCAATATGCAAGTCGCTTGATTTATGGATGTTCCATGAGGGATATGACTTGGTTTTACAATATGTGTCCTTTAAGATGGGTGACACTATTTTATATTATTTATCGATTTTAATTGGTTGTGCAAAAAAATACAGTGAATTGTGTCCAATTAAGGATTTCCTTGTTATGATATTTCAAAATTTACTCATCTTCTCCCTTAAATATTTACATATGATGATTAATAAACAAGTCTCTCAAAAAAGTGGAATCCTATTAAATTGAGTAAATATAGTTTAAATTTTTCACATTTATTTTATGTAGGTGATGTAATTTTGTTTGTCAAGGGGATATTAAAAATTTGTCTAGTTATAAAAGAAGTTTTAAATGAATTTACAAATATTTCTGGTCTTAGAATCAATTTTCATAAATCAAGAATTTATTTTTCAAGAAATATTGATGCTCAAATTAGAAAGAGAATTAGTGATGAGCTTAGCACTTCATGTAATAATTGTTTTGGAATATATTTAGGAATATCTATAAAAGAAAATTATAAATCTTTTGATTTTTTCTAAGACAAGGGATTCAAGGATGGCAATTAAAATTTTATCTCCTGTTGGGAGGGTAGTCTTGATAAAATATGTTTTAAATGCTCTTCCCTTTTAACATATGACATGTACAAGATTCCAAAAAACATTAACTATAAATTAGATCAAGTGATTCATAATTTTTTGTAGAGGGAATCTTCTAATGAACATAAATTACATTTAGTTAAATGGGATATTGTTACTTTGTAAAAAAAAGTTAGGAGGTTTAGGAATTAGAGATTTTGAATTAGTTAATATAGATATGCTTGGCAAATTAACTCGAAATTTTATTCATGATAACCAAACATTGTGGGTAGAAGTTCTTAGGAAAAGATATCTTCTCATCAATCCTAATAGAAATATCAGAAAAATACCAACTATTTACAAAATTGGAAAGCTTTAAAATGTACTAAAAACATTATTGTTACTAGTTTATTTTTTGTTATTAGTGATGGAAAAAACATTAATTTTTAGTTTGATCAATGGATGGGTCTAAGGTAGAATAGAAGTTGTATTCAGGGACCTTTGAATTATAATAAAAGCAATCTTTCAGTAGATAATTTAATTAACCAAGCACTTGGGATGTTTTTGCTTTGCCTTTTGAGTTACCTCGTGAGTTATTAGAAGAATTCCTTTCAATTTAACTAGGAGGGAGGATAAATTGGTGTGAGGGAATGGAGTATGTATTTTGGTAGTATTTATAATTTTATTAAAGGAGCTAATCCCCCATTTCCAAATATGCAATTTAATTGGATATGGAAAATTCAAATTTTACGAAAAATTCAATTTTTTGTATTGCTCACAATGTTAAATAAATATCCAATAATAGACCATTTGCTTCATATGGGTATGAATGTTTCTCTAACTTGTCCATGTTATAGTATTGGAATTGATAGTATTGCTTATATTCTTCGTGAATGTTAAATAGCAATGAATTTTAGAATAATCTTCCAATTCCTCCATCTTCTAAAGCTTCCTTTTGTATGGATTTTAGTGTTTAGTTGCAACACAATTTGACTTTGTTGTACTAGTGTCATAATATAAAAGTTCTATGGGCAAGTATGTTTTCATTTGATATTTGGAATATTTGATTATATCGTAATAGAAAATGTTTCCAAGATAACTAGAGAATTAATAAGTTTAACTTTAAAAAAAATAGTATTTCCAAAATTATGGAAATTTGGGTTGTTATGGCCCCTAGCAAAACACCCTTGTAATAATTTGTTAAGGAAATTTAATGGAAGTTTCCTCCAATGGATTTTTATAAATTAAATATTAATTATTCTATGAAATGGAACCCTAGTCCACTAGCTTGTAGATATCATTACAGATAGCAAAGGAGAATGGATTATTGGATATTTTAAATGATTAGGTATTTGCCCAAATTATGTAGCAAAATTGCATCGATAAAGAGATAACCTGCTTTTGGCTTATAAATAAGGACTATTTTCAATTATTGTGAAGGTTGATTTCATATCTATTATATATACTATTATGAATAATGATCACTCACTATCAATTACTATCCATAGTTTGGTTAAAAATTACAAACGACTTCTTTTGACTTTAGAAGACTCTGTTGTCAAGCATATACATGAGGAGGTGAATTTTATTGCTAACACTATTGCAAAAATACAAGTCATGAATATAGTACTTTAAACATTATGCACTCCCCTCATATGGAAGTTCAACTTTATATGTTAGATAGAATGATGTCAAGAACTATGTATAAATCTTAGCTTTTTATTGTTTTCTAGTTGATACCCTAAAAAAAGAGAAAACAAGATTAATTTTAAGCATATATACTCTAATTTTTTAGTTATTCCACTTGCACTATGGCTGGATTAATTTAAGAGAATTAAACATCTTTCACTGGATTAAAAAGAGAAGGAATAGGAGGCTCTTCACATGAAAAAGGGAGAAAAAAATCATGTTAACCTTAAATGCAATACGAGAACTAATATTTTAAGATTGACTTGATTAGTCAAATCACTCGTTATTAGACTTAAATTAATTTAAAGGATCGATTTAACAGTTAAATCGGTCAAAAACATTAACTCTTTGTTTAAATTCATAAAAAATGATTGAAAAAATAAGATAAAAAATTGAAAATAAATTTTTTAATATTTTGATATTATAAGAAATTTAATATAAAAATTAAAAATATATTTCAAAAATTTAGCAAAAATAATTTTTTCACAAAATAGTTGTTAAAAAGAGGTAGAAAATTTTATAATTATAAAATTATCTTTTTTATAAAAATTATTAAATAATTTCATTGACTTAAAGTATGAGTAATTTTATCATTTAATAAATTATTTTTAAATTAAATTAAATAAAATTTAATATTTTTATTATTTTCCCTTCACCTATTTTTTGAATATCTAAATAATATGTGAAAGAATATTTTTTTATATAATATCTTTCCACATTATTTTTTCACCAGTTTTATTTTTATATTTTTCTCACTATATTCAAAAATAAATTAAAAAAATTAGATAAAATCAAAATATGAACCCAGTTTTCAAAAATCAGCCAGACGTAATTTTTTTAACAAAATTTGACTGCTATCAGCCAAGAGTTACATCTATCTTAAAATTAGACGCTTTACTCGTTGTGTTAATTATTAGCATTCAATGTAAGGTAATATGCTTAAAATATTGTGAATAGTGTAATTTTATGAAATGAAAATTAAAATATATTTTCATAACAAAATATTCAATGACAATGATGATCATCATAAATGTTATATTTTTTATGACAACACAAATATGTTGTCACAAAAAAAAAGTGTTCCTAGTGACAATATTAATTGTCACAAATGTCATGTTTTTAGTGATAATATAAAGTTGTTATTATTAAAATGAAGTTTTGTGACAACAATAATTGTCACTAAAGCTATCATTTAGTGATGACAGTATCTTTTTGTCATTGAATGTTAATTTTATAATGATAAGAAAATTCATCACTAATATAATTTTTAGTAATAACATAATTAAATCATCACAAAAAATATTAAATTTTAGTGATAATAAACTTTATCACAAAATAAACATTTTTTGTGATAAAAATCATTTGTTGTCATAGAACCTTTTAGCAACAAATATTTTTTATGACGATGTTGTCACAGAACTTTTTAGCAATAGAGTTTTTTTGATACAGGGATTTTGTTGTTATTAAAAATATTTTTTGACAAAATGCCAATATTTTGTGATAATTTTTATTGTCATTAAAAGCATTTTTTTTTGCAATATAAGATATATTAAGTGGTTACTTACTTTATTTTTGTTTTATAATAATAATAATTCTTTTGTTATTTAAATGTTGGATGTATAACAAAATTTATTAAAAGATACAAATTTCTTATTTATTTTTGGGTGATGCATATATAATATCTTTACTTTTTAAATTGTTTTCTCCTTTTACATTTTTAGTGCTTTAATTCGCCCGTACAATTTGTTTACGTTCATCTATTTTATTTGAATGTGAATAGGACACTCAGATGACACTTTTCCAATGACTATCTGGCTTAATTTCAATAAATTCAGATGCAATATACATATATCCGTATCCGTTTATAAGTGCAAAACATTTATTTGAAAATATAGAAGTAAAAATAAAAATAAATAAGTGTGAATAAAGTGCATATGAATTAATTACAATAATGTTAGTTAAATATTTTTTTAAAACAAAGGTGGTATATACACACCCAAACTATATAAAAAAATTATACTTTTTAAATTAACTTTATTATACATTAAATAAGGAAAGAATAGAACAATATATTATTAATATTGCAATATCCAAAAAGAAAAAAAAAAGAAGCATCGGTTGAATACTTAATATTCTAACTTCTACATAGTTGTGTTGTTGCATGCATTTTTTTAATACAAGTGCTACAATCATATTGCTTGGCACGTATTAATTTTTCATTTCATCTCAAAGTTATTTTTTTTCCTTTTTCCTATTACTACATTCACTCTCTAAAGTTCATAAATTATAATTTATAATCATTAATTTTTTAAAATCAAAATTATAGATAATGCTTTGCAATTCATTCTCTCATTTGGCATTGCAACCTACTATCCAATATAAAAAAGATAATGCCCTACAATTTCTATATTTTGGAGAAAATTTTGTTGACTTCACTTCCATTTTGAAAAAGTTCTCTTCCTATACTATGATTATTTCCATTTTTCTTTTGGACAAATAGAAGTTGAAGCCTGACAATTTCTACATTTGAAGAAAATTTTGCTATTTTTATTTCTATTTTGGAAAATCTCTTCCTATGCTTATGATTTCACATTTCTTTTTAGACATATAGAAGATGATGCCTTGCAAATTCTATTTTAGAAGAAATTGAACTGATTTTGTTTTTATTTTGGAGAAATCTCTTCTTATATTGATAATTTCTCATTTTCCTTTTGAACATATTTTGAAATCAAATATTTCATCTCCATCCATAATTTTCTCTCCATTCCTTTGTCTCCATTCATTCTTCATTCAATTCATTTGGTAAGCATTCTTAAACTCTACTAAAATTTTCAATTTGAAATGTTTCAACTCTATCTAATTTAATGACAATCCCTTCAAAATTGATTGAATCCTATTTTGTTAGGTTATATATTGTTTAAACTTTGTTTTGTTATATTGTTACAATTTCCTTCCAAGTATTACTGAACCTTTTTTAACATTTTTTTACAATGTGAACTTTAAATAATTATGTTGTGATACTTTATTTACTTTATAAACTTAGATAATCATATTTGTTAAGATTTTGCAATTTGTCATAAATTTTTGCATTTTTTGTGTATTAAGCATTCATTAGAATCTTTAATTCTCAATTTTTTTTGCATCATGAATATTTTTATTGCATAATAAAAAAGTTTGGGATCCATCATAATTTTTTTGTGTGTGTAACAATTCAACACTTTTACAACTTCTAGTATCATAATTTTAAATGAGTTTTTTTTATTTGAACTTCTCTTATTGGATCACTAGGAAAAAAAAATCAAGTGTTTGCCTTCTCATCTCTATTATAATAATTTTTTCTCTTATTCCTTTAAAGCAATTATTTTATCACTAAAAAAACCTATAATAGATGATTTTCTATTACCTTATTACTAAAATCTCTACATTATTATAGAAATGTTATATATCATGTAAAGTTTCTCAATTGGAGTGTGTTACTAATTTCTCCAATCATCGATCTATTTTCCATTTAATTTTAAGCAATTGTAAGAGTAACAGTTTTGTTATCCAAGAATGTTATCCTTTATTTTAGTTCTTATATTAAAATTTTGTTAGCATTTGCTTTTTGTCATTCTTTAGTTATTAGTTTGTTGGTTAACTATTCTTTAATGTTATAATTTTCTTTTTTATAATGTGCTTAACCAATATGCTATATGTAACAATGTGTTTATTATTTTTTTTTGTAATTTAAATATTTGTATTCTTATCAATTATCAAGTGCTTGGTCAAAACAAACATTAAATATTGTCCTAGTTTTGAGGAAAATAATCCGGTATAGGATGTGAGAGACCACATTCAATTTTAAATGTGAAATAAAATTAATTTTTTTTAATTCATAGATATAAAAGGAGAAGAAAACAAAGTTTTTTTTTTGTATAAAGCCTTGATTTAAGATATATATTTATTTTAAATAATAATAGATAAATAAATAATAAGTGCATATATATGTAATGACAAAAATAAAATTAATTAAATTTTATTTATTTATATTTAAAAAAATTATTTTATCATTATAAATTGATATCAAAATAAATATAAATTAATTTTATTCATATATATATTTATATTAGCATATTTTTATGTCATTTTGCATTTTTCAACTAATTCAACATCTAATTTTTACTAAATACTTTTAATGTAATCAACTAACTTATCAAATATTAGTTGTAAATTAACTTATTAGTTATTAACTATAAACTAATAGTCTTTACTTATAAAATTTCTTATCAATTGCTTGTACTTGGCATAACCTTAATCCTAGGAAAGGAGATATATTACCATAAAAACTATTTGAGAAAGATAATTGTTGATAGTTTAGACTAAAATTATCTTGATAAATAATTATGGTAATAATACAAATAGATAAATATCATTTGAAAGTACATTGTAGTTAATTAACATTATTATATTTTATTAGCATTTATTTAAATACTTTTAATTTGAAAATATACTATAAATTAATTGGGAGAATTTAAAAATAATTTTAAAAGGTGTAAACATATTTTTTTAAAAACTTTTAAACTAATGCAATCATGTGAATGGTAAAAAAAATTTCTTCTCAAAACCTTTTTTCACATATATAACAATTAATATTCAATTAAAAAAAAAAAGCCCCACATACAAAGTACGGATTAGCAAGGCTTGTAAGTAGCAAGTATATCCACGAGCTAATTAAAAGTTAGAAAATGCTGATAATAACCCGGGATTATTGATAGGGCTGTTGTAAAGTATTAAATGAATATTTTTAAACTAATTATATTAAATATTTTATTTTTTTCTTTAGTAATATAATAAATAATAATACATTGAACATTTTAATAAAATAAAAATAAAATATTAATATAATTTTATTATTAAATATATTATTATTTATTACATTACTAAAAATAAAATATTTAACTCAATTAATTAAAAATATATATTCAATACCTAATGACAATCTTGAGTACTGTTATTAGCACTTGCCTTAAAAGTTATACATGGTCTATTGGCTGCTACATTTGGCAGCGATCGAATTCTATCCTTTCTTTACTTGTAACTCCTTTTTATGTTAAGTTTAATAATGAATTAAAAATTCATTAACTTATCTCATTTCTTTTAATTTTTTTATTTTATATCATATGAGTTAGCTATAAATAAATCTTTCTTAAAATTTAATTTTTATTTACAATATTATTCGATTGATTATTAATTTAATCAATCGTAACAATCATATTTCTGATCCACTATCTGATTCAATTTTTAAACATTGAAAAAAAATCGAATGTAAAACTCTGATTAGAATAGATCTTTTTAAAATTGGCATGATTTGAAGTTGGTGAAACTTGGGCAGCATAACTAAAAATAGTGCTACCCATAGGGTCCCAGCACCAAATGTTGATCTCATATTCTAGTGAGTTTCTTGAAAAAAATATGGTAAAATATACAAAAGTAAAAGGTTAAAATTTAGGAATATTCATTAATTCATATATACCACGAAAGTCTTAACTTTCAAGAATTTCACTCAAAGTCAATTAACTTTAGTCATCTTCGGAGCACATATTCTTTGAACTTTTGGCAACTAAGAACGATGTCGAAGGTTGCAAGGCATTATGGCGGCTCCTAGAATGTAAGTTGAACCGTTCATCCATCTACGGCGAATGTAGAACTGTGCCTGTGGCGGCGGCTTTTGGACCTTCTCAAGCTTTCTCAGATTCTCAGTTATGCCTGCCAACAACTTTCTGTCACAGCTTAAAGTTGGATTCCATTAGGAGGAGTCAGGATTGAGGTTTTTTTTGTAAGGTATAAGAAATATTTAAAAGTGTAAAATGCAATATCATAGTTTTTTAATAAAAAAATAAAGCGAATGGTTAATTATAAATTTAAAATTTATTATTATTTATTAAATTCTGAGTCTTATATTTCACTAAAAAGAAATATAAACTTCTCATTTTCTCATATGAATTGTGATGCTGCAATTTGCCATTTAAAATATACTTTATATTTAAAAAGGTTATCATTAGATGATTTATGGAAATTGATAAATTTAATTACAATTTCGATTCTTTTAAGGATTGAAGTGATTACATTTGATGTTCTAAAATTAAATATTTTCATTTCATTCCTTAATGTACAAACAAAATTAAATTGTATTTAAATTGATAACTTTTGTTGACACAAATCTTTTTGCGAATTCCAAAATGAAAATTGCTAGGAGGAATAAATTGTTAAAACTAATTTTATCAAGTGCAAATGATGTAACTTGCCTAATGCAAGAAAAATACTTTAATTTGGTTATGAATATCATGTCAGTAATATTATAATACTATATGCATTGAAGGCAGATTTAAAATTGGATTTGAAATATAAATCAAGAACTGTCAATTAAATATAGAATAGTGAAATAAATTTATAAAAAATTATTTTAATGGATATAAAAAATATATAATCCAATTTCAGATATCACTTTCATTTTATATAACATTTTTTATATTGTATCATATAATTGACTAATTCTCTGCTGGAAATTATAGAATTAGAGTTTTGGATGTTAATTAATATTTTTAATCTCCTATTAATATAAATTAAATGTACTTTAATTTATATAATAAAACGATTAAAATAAATATTATATTTAAAAAAAATTAAATGCCATATAATTAAGCCTATTTAACAAGTGTGCCTTCCCTCTTGACCTTGCTTGCTGAGGGGATGGCATCCATGCTCGAGTCTGCTTTTCCAACTCTTCAATGGGCTTTCTTTATTGCCCTTCACCAAGCCAAGGTACCAATGATATGTCCTCTTCCAAGGAATCATGTGTCAGCTATGGTGAAGCAAGGAACGAACAACCATAGCTGGGGACCTACCTCTATGAATATTAAATTATTATCATCATTTGAGGCTCTTTTTCTAAAAAAAAATAAATAAATAAACCATTCTCTTTTCCCTCAGTTTTCTCACTTTGTAAACTATTTTTCCTAATATTTCACTTTCAATATATATATATATAACTTAGTCCTCATAACATGCAAAGTCTGAAATTTCGTGACGAGATTAGTTAAGAGAACTATGGGAGAGTAAATAAATAAATAAGGAAATTTTGAGGTGCCCCAGAGTTTTTAAATTTTGAATGGTGTGATACAATCTCACCATTAAATAAAATTATCTAAGTATTTGGTAATCTCATCTAATGGATGAGATTGTACTATATATCCAGAGTTTAAAAACTCCTGATTGTAATCTTCTTCAATAAATAAAGCAAAGAAAGTACATATAAATGACCTTATTTGATACACGAAAGATGCAAGAGGGAGAAAAGAAATATAAATTACTAATAAGGAAAAAGATAGATAATATGGCAAATAGTTTGCAAATTGAAGTATTTAGAAAAATGGTTAAAAAATATGGAATAATTAGATCTATCAAAACGGGTTAACTCAGCTTTACTGAGCTAACATAACAAGCAAAAATTGTATGTCGAACTAATTTCAAACTGATTTATTTTTTGTCAAGTCAAGTTCAAATTAGATCATTATAATACAAATCCTAATACCAATTTTAAGTCGATATTTACTCGGTAAGTTCAGGTGTATTTTTATATCACGTTATATTTTATTATTATTATTATATTATTTATTTATTACTAATTTTATATTATTAATTAATTAAAATTTATTGTTATTATTTATTAAATATAATTATATATTATTATTACTTAAAATTATATATATAAGTAAATCATATATATTATATATAAAAATAAATATATATTATTAAAATTTAGTAAATGTGTGAATTTGCATTTAATAATATATACATTTAATAAAATAATTTAAATTTGATATTGATAAAAAATTTATATTATATATTTATTTATTTAATAAAATAAATATATATTAATCAAGTAAAAAGTATTACATGCAAAATAAATATATATAATAATTTATATATTATCAAATATATATAAATAATATATTAATAAAAATAATTATAATAATTTATATATAATAATAAAAAATAAATAGCAATATATTATATTATATATGTATATAATATATTTAAAATTAATATCAAAATTATTTATTTAAAATTTTTAAATAATTCAAAATTTTAATATTAAGTACTAATTTAAATTTTAATATAATTATTTATTTTAATAAATTTATATAATATATATTGATAATATTAAATATATAAATTTATTAATTTTCATATTAAAAATTATTTAATATTTCTCATATATATAATCTTAATATTATATATATATTAAAGAATAATTTTAAAATATTAAAATTATTATTTTAATATCTACATAAAAATTAAATATATAATAAATTAATTATTTATTATTTACTACTATTATCAAATTAATGAAGATAATCCAATAATCCAATGAGCGAATATTTACTAGTTTCAATTCTTTATCAAATCGGATTAACCAATTCCAATCTTTTATTAGTCTAGTCATTGTTATTATTTTTCATACCATCTCAGTCTTAGACCAAGCAAAATTATACTACTCATTGATCAATTTGTTAAATTCAATCTATTTTAACACCTCTAAGAATAATTTAGTTAGAAAAACTATCACCTAAAACTTTGTGAATGGACTCAATTGATAAGATTTATTGTCTTTAATTATATGTATTTTAAGTTTATATCTTATTACAAGAGATTTCAAGGAATTAAATGATCTATAAATAAATTTATAAATATTCAAAAGAGTTGGTAGTATGTAAGGATGACAAGGTTGCAAATTTGAAGCTTGTCCCATGAATTTTGCTCCAATGGGATCCAAATATGACAAGAAAATTTGTCTCGGAACAAGACGTAGAATAAGCTTTTAATTTGAAGTAAATTTTGGAGATAGAATAATATTAATTTGTTTTATCTTATAGAGTTCCACAATTTTAAAATTATATTTTTATTCATATAATTAATACATATATGTATTAATATATTGGATTGCTAACCTCTACACTCATACATGAATATTAACAACTTCTACTCTTTTATTGGAAAGCAAAAATTATGCTATTAATTTAATAACAATAAATATTATAATTAATTTATTACTACCACTAATTACTTCTATTAATGGATATATATTTATTATGGAAATGAGGGAGAATAAATGGAATTGACAATGAATATATTCAATAGCAGATGTAGTTAGTGATGATAGTAAATTGATAATAATACTATTAATTATTTTATTATTTTTAAATTAATAACATAATTTTTTATCCTGAAATTTAATTATTAATAACATTTTTTGAAAATTTTTAATTTGATTATTATATTTAAACTTTAAAAAGGAAAAATATTTGTTTAGTTTATTTAAAATAAGGTATATATGAATTTGGGAAATTGCCAAACTATGTTAGACTCACATATATACATGCCACGTAATCAGTAATCAATAAGAAATGATATAATAGTTATAGGTTGTATGTGATTTCGTAAAGATAAGTTATTTTTCAAGGTTTTTTTTTTTTTAATTTCTTGGATTTTCCCGTTGGATATTGGTACTTCAAGAATCAACTGGACGACGATGTCCCAAGTTGCCCTGCAAGGGGGGCTGAGACAGATGGCAAAGCCGTGAAACAAGAAAGTATAAGATTGGTCTGTTCATGCCTCTACCCATTGCCAATCCCTAGTAGTATGCTATAATAACTTAACCTATTTTTAAATTATTTTTCAAAAAATAAAAATCTATCACTTGAGGACCAGGTAAAAGAGGAATTAAGTTAATTGAAGTTGCTGAAAACAAAATTAAAATAATTTTTTAATAGGAGAAATGGGAGAAAAACAATATTTTAATAAGAAATTGATAGATGTGACCTAGTGCTTCGAACCTTAAATATTAAAGTTTTAAATTAAATGGCTGTCAGTGTTCCACAACAATTATCCATAACAATAAAAACATCATGGTTACGTTTGTTTGGAGGATTCTAGGAATTTAGAAATGGAATAAAAATAATGATTCCTTTATAAATCTTTGGTTAGCGTGCAGTAAAATCTATTACTTTTATTCATTTTTAATAAATTTCTCTCGTTTGATTTTTTTTTTCACTTTAAAATTTAAGATTATATAATCTAATGAAAATAAAAAAATATTCCTATTTAACAATTATCACAATCACTATTGTATAATTACTATTACCACAATTGCTATTATTAACGATGCAACATCATTGTCCATTCTTTAACTAATAAATCAAATAATAAGAGAAAAAAATATAAATAATATGATTTCATTTTTTAAGAGAACAAAATTATTTTAAAAATAATATTTTTCCTTACTTTTATTTGATTTTATTTGCGTTCCTGCATCTCCAAAGATAACAAAATATTCTGAATTTGCAATGTTTCATGCCAATTGTCCCAATATAACTTGGGGATAATACGATTTTTTTGTTCTAAATAAAATGATAGAGATGAAATAAAAATACCTTACCTTGACCCTTGGAGCTCCACTACTATGAATTTATTTTTTTCTTTTTTTACTTTAGACATTAATATACAAACATATGCAAAATTATTTTAATCATTTTAATTATTTAATTTTTAAAAAATTAAAAATACATTAAGATTTCACAAAAGATGATGATGGTAAAAAATAATAATATTTTGTTAGTTATGTATCAACTTCTATTTTTTAAATTTTAAATTATTTAAATTAATTATATAGGACTTTAAACTTATATTATAATATTTTCTTAATTATTTTTTCTTATTTATTAATGTTTGGTATTTTTTTAATAATTGTATATAAATTTATAACTCTTAATTTTAAAATTTATATTTTCTTTGGGTAACTAAGCTTTGTATATTTTTTAATTTTTTTATTTAGTATTATTCTCTTTAAGTACCAGTAGAGCCTTATTGCTCTGTGCTGATGGGGATAGGACTAATTTTATTCCAGAATAAGAGATATCGAATAAAATAATATTTTATCATTAATAATACAATATAAAATAAAAGAAAATTGATCTATTCTTTGTCCAGTGTCATTGCCGTTCCTACACCTCTCCCATTGCCGATCCTCATTAGTATGCTGCACGTTTAAAGTGGATGAACCTGCTCCGTTTCTAAATTTTTTTTAAAAATGAAAATCTATCATTTGAGAACCGGGAAAAAGAGGAATTAAATTAATTGAAGTTGCTGAAAATTAAATTAAAATGATTTTTAATAGGAGAAATTACAAAAAAAAAGTTTAATAATAAATTGATAAATGTCATCATTTAGTGTTGAAAAACTTAAATAGTAAAGTTTTAAATCCAAATGGCAGTTAGCGTTCTAAAACAATTATCTTTAACAATAAAAATATCAAGGTTGCGTTTGTTTCAAAGATTAATGGAATAAAAAATTAATTTTCTTATTAAATATTTGACTAATCTGAAGTGAAATCTATTAATTTTATTTATCCTTAATAAACTTTCCTTATTTGATTGTCTTTTTCATTTTAAAATTTCATGTTATGTTATATAACGAAAATAAAAAATACTCCTTTTTAGCAATCATCACAGTTATTGTGAGTGTTATCATTAATGTCACACAACCAATATTATTGTCATAGCTGCTACCACTACAATAATTACAATCATTATAATTACCATTGTCCATTATCTGGCTAATGAACCAAATAAATAAGGAAAAAAATCATAAATGGTAATTTTAAAAAATAATAATTTTCTTTTCCTTACATACATTTATTTGATTCTATTTCATTTCTATTTTCATGTGTTAAATTAAACACCACTTAAATTTATTACCTTTAATGTTACTTCAAAAATAAATACCACTCTTGGGTAATTTATCTGGAATCTTAAGTTTAAATTTCATTGCTTTTAATGTAAAATGGAAAAATAAATAAATGAATATACCATCACAAATTTACATTTTGTGGATTTCATTGAAGGACCTCTATCATATGCGTTATGTGACATGTGAGCGTACCCATACATATGTTATATGGAATTGTTTTATAATCCAATTATTTATTAATTATTTAAATTTTTAAATAAAAATGATAAAAAAACTAAAAAAATTAAATTATAAATGAATTTATGATATTGGTTAACTGATAAATAAGATGAGGATTTTATCTTCAACGATGATTTTGAAAATAATTATTTAAAAAAAAAGAATCTGAATTGATTGAAAAAATAACTCAATTCCACTTTAAGGAAGGCAAATAAGGTGTGGGGAGAGAGAGGGTATGTGTGGGTTTTCATCCACAAAATTTACGGTAAAAGGAATTTCTCTTTTACTTTCTTATAATGGTTAAAATATCATAAGCATGTTAAGATTTGAAATGTGTATTTTCGCATAGGTGCTCTATAGCCATTGAAAAAGGCACTTATTTATGACTGTAGTTCTGAAATATGTTTATAAATAAAAATTATAAAGGGTTATAATTTAAATTAAGGTGATCAAAGCTTCCACCACAAGATCCAAAATTTGTAAAAGGTAAATATCAAATTTCTTTATTTTAACCGTACCAAAACATGATTCATGTTATATATATATATATGTATGTATGTATATATGTTGTTCGTTTGTTTGGCCTCTCATTTTGCTATTGGATGAGATAGAAAAAGGGTCACAATCTTCTTTAAATTGCCTTCGTTGATGAAAATGCTTAAATAACCGTGAAATGCATTGTCTTCTTCAAAGTAGAGGATTTAGAGAATATGATTCTTTTTATTAAATGTACAAAGTACTTAACAAAAATTGAAAGTGGCAAACTTTGTAGTTTGACAATTGAAACGTCGTGATGCTTTTCTATCTTCCTATTATCTTATAATAAAAATGAGGTTGCCAAATGATCTAGAAACCTCCATATGTAATATTTAAAAAAAAATTAATAGTCAATCATGAGTGGTGAAGCTTGAAAATTATTCCTTCGGAATAGAAGAATATGTACCAATTTGATTACTCTTAAAAATTATTAAAACTAAAATTGTATAATTTATATTTTAGGGGATTAAAATTATTTTTAATCTTAAAAATTATATACATGAAATATTTTGATTTAAACCCAAACTTTAAAAGGTAAAAATATTAAAAAATAAACAAAAAAGAAATTACTGCACCACTAAAATATAATATCATAAGCCATAAAGGAAACCGAGTTTTTTCTTAATACATAGACAAATTCATGATAGGAGTTTCGTTTATTATTATTATTATTATTATTATTATTATTATTATTATAATAGCATGATGCCTTTTATTTATTTATTGATAAACCTTTTTATATTTATATCAATATTTTCATCTTTTTCAATGTTTTTTATTGAATATATAGATTTCATTTTATTAGGTAATAGTAAGAGTAATCAAATTATTAAATACACACACATATAGATAAAAAATTGAATCATAAATATAAAAAAATACACAAATTTATTAAAGGACATTAAATATCACTTGATTAAAAAGTTCTCAACATATAGATTTCATTTTCAATTAAGCATTTCTTGACTTTATTCTCTTTTAATGGGGAACATAAGGAAAACATAAAAAATAAGAAATGTATAATTATTTTGAGATCACATATTTAACATTGAAGGTTGCTTATATAGAAATGTGTAACTCGTTTAAGAATTTCGATGATATAAGTTTATCGGACAAAAAAATTATAAAATCTGAGACACTTACATGAGAATTATTATTTTCGATGCTGGTCATAATACATGAAATGGATCTGTTTGTTTTTTCAATTGCGTTCTGTTTTTCTCTCTGTTGAACACATTTCTTAAATTTATTGCTTTCTGATATAATATTAAGAGTTTGGAGGAGCTTTTCGACTAAAAATGTTCCCTCAAAATAAATTAATTTTCACTTTGTTCCCTTTCAAAACTTGTTCAAGGAATCCTATTTTTATTTTGCTATATCACCATTTTATATTATTTGCACTTACACCCCCTCTCTCTCTCTCCAACAAACTTATTATTTATGGAATTTTATAAATAGTAATTGTTATGGTACTTTAAGGATTTTAAAATATCAAATAATATGACATGCTTAAAAATCATTAAATTAAAATAATTTAATCTTAATTATTTATTTTTTTAATAAACATGATCAAACAATTTCAATTTAATAATTTTTAAATTTATCACATTATCTCAAAATTTGAAACCCTAAAATAGAATTTACCTTTATGAGTAACTTAATTTTCTCTACATATTCAAAGTGGAGACATGGCATTTTCTTTTGTATTGTAAAGTTGTTATTTACATATATATTGATAAAGGGTAACATACTATTTATATTAGTAATTAATTAAAAATATGATATTTAAAATTATAGTAATGGAGGAAAGTAAATTCTTCTTTAAAAAAGAGGAAACTAGTTTTTTTCAAATTCTTCATATTTGATATTAAGTAAATAAAGTGTTTTTATTTTAATATTTTATAATTATATTTTATAAAAAATATTTTTATCCAAATAAATAGAATCTTAAAGAGAAAAATATTTTTTGTTAAAGAAATTGAAATTGAAATTGAAATGCCTCTCATGATTTTATAGGGTTTGTTTTGGTACAACCTCCGAAAATGATTGTATCATATGAGTTGTTGTAATTTCATAAAACTCAAAACATTTTATATAAAATGTGTAATTTTTTTCATATGACATAAATTATATAGGGTGCAATCATTCCTACAAAATTTACAATTTTTTTCATAAATCTCACAATATAAAATAATGATCTTGTAACTTGAAGGAAAAAGCTATAGAAATGAGAAGGAAAAAGTTCTATTTATATCATGTAGATATTCTTATTAAAATTGGAGTTTGATGTGTATAAATTCATTGTTCTCAAGTATTATTCCACTTCTTTGTGCAAAGTTTTCCTTTTCTATTTCAATTATATGATCAAAATAGGTACATATATTAGGAAAATGTATAAACTCAATAAAGGAAAATTGTTTACAAAGAAGAGAGAGAGAGAGAGAGGTTCTCAATTTATTTCCTCATATAGAAATGAGAAGGAAAAATATACACCATTGGACAAATAGTGACTAGAGGCAGGCCTTGTAAAATTTGTGCCTAAGGATACAAATCCATTAATTACACTTATTTTAACCTACAACTCTTCTTTGCTTGTCAACTTAACTTATGTGATGAATTTTATCTTAAAACTTCCACAAAATGTTTGACTTAGTTGATATGGAATTAAATCTTTTAAAATACTATCTATTTTTACAATATAATGGTATGTTTAGGAGATATGAGAAGAAAGGAAATAAAAGAAAATAGAGGTTTTTAGATGATTGTGAAAAGTTAATCATAAACTTCTTATCTTTTCTCCCAGTTAATCAAAAGTCTAGAATAAAGAGAAGTTTGTAATATAATCTTTCCTTTTCTTTCTTCTCATTTACAACCATTCTTCCCATCTAAACATACCATAAAATTTAAAAGGAGAAAGAATCACAATAATGAAATTGAGCCATGCACCTGGATAAAATTGAATAGTTGCATAGAAATCCAGTCTACATATAACACATTATGATTCCCAACATTTGCTCCTACACCATCTTGCCTTAGTACTTCCTAAAGTTTCTGGAGAAAAGATTATGATTTCCTAACCTGATCATA